>JWIW01000016.1:0-345613 GCA_000966855.1 Fusarium sp. JS1030 | reverse complement strand
CCCCCCACAAGAGGCAATCGTCTTGAACAATGTAGCTGCTACCACTGGTGAGTGCGTGTGCAAGGATGATTGATTTAGCTCTCGTGTGCTACCAAGTGGTCCTGTGTATGCTACGGCACTTGATGGTGTGCCTTCCCACGTCGGTCCGACATCTTGAACCAGCGCTCCCTTCCATCTTCTCTCGCGTCCTCGAGCGCGGGCCTTCTTCTGGGATATGGGCATCTTGACCAGACTTGCCAGCCGGTTGTTCTTCACCATGACCACCTATTGCAATAGACATAGTGAAGCAGAGTTCGGAGAGCCGGGCCGTATACCCATAGACAATCTACTAGATCTGTTACTTTATCTGCGACAAGATTCGCAGACTTAAGGACTCAATGCCCGTTGCCGACCGGGAGCTGATTGCGTTCTAGATGTTAGACCGCTGGAACTACCCGATGGTGCCCTGGTCGCTCCATCCGTTCAAGGTGTCCTTGTGCAAGGGTCCCGACCATAGCATCGCCTATTCCTCCTGGTCTGCCTCTTGAGATAACTATCATAAATCTATTGCTTTTAGGTAGTAATCTTCATAAGAATATACGATGGATTTAGGAATATCTTATTCCTTTAGGACTAGGTTTTCTCTTTCTTAGACTAGATTAGTCTTATCTTTAGCAATCAGCTTAGGATCAGGATTTACAAGTTGTAAGTGTCTCTCGCAACAGGGAGTACTAAAGCACTAAGATATTATCCAAGGTGGAACAATAACACTATAAAGTGTGGGCAACATCTTGAAGAAAGTCTTGATCTATAGTCATTTTGATTCATCTACTATCTATGACACATAATTCATCTCTTGATTTATCGCACAACAGCATCCTTGAGGCTGGGGACAGTGCAGACGCCACCGCTCTCGGTGACCAGACGACCGCGGCCAGTCTTTCCAAGCTGCTCAACGACACCAGCATCAAAGGCAACCTCGAGGCTGTCGGTGGTAGTAAAGCCGGGCTGGAAGGTCTCCCAGATCTTCTTCTTGGGGTTCAGCACACCCTCAGGCTTGCCCTCCCAGCCTTCAAACCAGACACGGTCGCCAGCCTTGGCGCCCTCAGGAGGGGCAACCAACTCGACAGGTCCCTTGTGATCGTCCTCACCCTCCTTGACCTTGGGGGAGGCGGCGAGAACCATGGCGCATGACTTGATACCTCGCATCTTGACGGGCTTGAGGTTGCAGACGACGACGACCTTGCGGCCCTGCATCTCCTCGAGTGGAATAAGACCGTTGAGACCGGAGCAGACGGTACGGCAGACCTGTCCCTCGTACTCGACGTAGTCCTCGTTGCCGGGTTGGTCGCCAACGGCAATAGTGGAGACGTAGAGCGAATCAGCGTCGGGGTGGTTGATGGCCTTGAGGATGTGGCCGACACGGAGGTCGATCAGGGACGGGGACAACGGCGCAGCGGGAGCGGGAGCAGCCTTCTGCTTGGGAGCCTTCTCCTTCTTCTCCTTCTTAGGCTTGGCACCAGCAACCTTGTCCTTGGCCTCCTCGACGACCTCCTTGACCTTCTCCTTGGTGCGATCGACGAGTGAAGCCTCACCACCAGCGGCAGCGGCAGCAGCAGCCTTCTTCTTCTTCTCCTTCTCGGCCTTGGCGTCGACGGGGGGCTTCACGTAGAGGACGTTGTCCTGGTCAACCTTGACCTTGTCCTCATCCTTGACTTCGAGGCCGAAGAGGGGCGAGTTCTGGACAAAGTCGATATGGCGAACAATGTTGGGGTGGCCCATCTCGCCGGTGCGCTCCTCGGGAGTCCACTTGGCGACGATGGGAGCCAGGGTCTCGTAGATGGCGACATCAGCCTTGGAGGGTTTGCTGCCGAGGAGGGTGGAGCGGCTAGACAGGTGGTCGTTGAGGGTCTCGAGGATGGTAGACTTGTCCTCGGGGGACTTGAGACGCTCCGAGGTAGTGAGCCACTGCTGGATCTCAGCCTCCTCGGTAGGAGTGTAGGTCTGGGAAGCGAAGGATGCCATTCTGAAGGTGATGAGCGACCGGAGGGGGTAGAGGCCTCGAGTAGCCGGACGGAGGGCGCGAAGGGAGAACAGTGTGTCTGAATAAGAAAGAGGAAGCTCTTGGGGCTTCACTCGGGTCTGTCGGGGGAAGAATTGTCCTTCAAGTCAAAGAAGTGTAAAATGTTTCTTCCAAGTGTGACTCTCACAGTCTCCCGATCTTTTAGGTCTTCTTGGTGGGGTTGCGAAAAATGGAGGGGCAGCTCAATTGGCGGGGGAGGGGAGTGGCTTCGCTGTGGCTGAGAAAAGTCCTCGGGCTCGCTTACCTAACCCAGATCCCACTTAACACGCTAACCCGTGACTGCGCTGCCTTCTCGCGTCGCGTTGCCAGGGCGGCTTTACGCGCTACGCCCTTGGAAAGACTTTCGATTCACGCTGCCATTGTTCACGGCAAACGGCTCGATTGGATTCCTCTGACGCCAATTGTTGGATTTCTCCCGTGTTTTGTTTGATCGACACCCTAATCTCCTCTCCTTAGGCTCTTTTTAGGCCCGTCGCATTTTTAGTGCATTTTTCCTTTGCTTTTTTTCCCTCCTCTCCGATTTGAGGCGCACATCGAAGCATCATCGCTCAAACCCCCTTAGTGGCGATCGACGGGTGGAAACCTCCAGCCCCTGAGCTTTCCAAAGTCTCGGCATTTTTCCTTGCGAGTTGATTCTTCATTCATCTGTCGTTCAAGAGTTGTTTCAGCCATGGCAACGCCTTCATCCCCATCAGGGACAACAAGCTCCGTTCGGTCGAACTCGAGGCTGCCTACGAGCGTGCCGAGCTCGCCCCCGCCTCCCCAGTCTCCCGACTCGACAATGAAGCTCGAGACCGAAGCCGACGATGCACTGGTCAAAGAGGAGGAGGCCGCGCGAGCCGAAAATGAAAAGGCCGAGGAAAAGAGAAGACAGGCTCTGTTGCGCAAGCGGAAGAAGAAGAAGGCCGAGACCAAGGCCGAGCGAGAGGTGAAGGCTAGAGAACTTGACGATCTCCTCGCCAAGAGCGCTGCCTTTAGCGATATTCTCACGAAGAAGACCCAAGTCTTGGGTCGGGTGGGCAGTAGCCTCGACGGCAAGACCTTGGGTGAACATAACCTTGCGATGGCACAGCAACCGAAGTGTATGGTCGGGGGCACTATGCGCGACTACCAATTAGAGGGGTTGACCTGGATGTTCGAGATCTGCTCCCAGGGCATGAGCGGCATTCTGGCCGACGAAATGGGGCTTGGTAGGTGCCGGTTCGAATTGGCAAGTAGTTACCAAAGCTGACCCTCACAGGCAAAACTGTACAGACGATTGCCTTGATTGCGCTCCTTCGCGAGCAAGAAAATTACTTGGGCCCTCACTTGATTGTAGCGCCTCTCAGTACTCTGTCCAACTGGATGGATGAGTTCCATCAATGGACACCGTCAATCCCGGTCATTATGTACCATGGCAACAAAGATCAACGAGAGGATATTTTTAAAACGAAGATGATGCGCCATCTCAAAGCTGGCCGCCCTACAAACAAGTTTCCTGTTGTTTGTACATCCTACGAGATGGTCCTCCGAGACCAGCACAATCTGTCCCGGATCAACTGGGAGTTTATCATCATCGTAAGTTTAGGTTGTCAATGCTATGATATCCGGACTAACCAGATCTCTTAGGATGAGGGACACCGAATGAAAAATGCCGAAGCGAAACTGTTCCAGCAGCTGAGGCAGTTCACTTCAGCCACTCGTCTCCTCATTACCGGCACTCCTCTTCAGAACAACCTGAAAGAACTTTGGTCTCTGCTCCATTTCCTCCTGCCAAACATCTTTACCGACTGGGAGGCATTCGAGTCCTGGTTCGACTTTTCGGATCTTGAGGATGAACGAGGTACCGAGGAGTTCATCGGCGATCGGATGAAGCAGGACCTTGTCAAAAAGATCCATCTCATCCTTCAGCCTATGCTTTTGCGGCGTATCAAGCAGGATGTTGCCGCGTACCTTCCGAAGAAGCGCGAATACGTTCTATTTGCCCCCATGACCAAGGAGCAAACCGACTTGTACAATGTCCTCACTAACAAAGACATTGACACGAGACGGTATCTTGAGGACAAGGTAGTAGAGAAGATCAACAGGGCCTCACCGTCCACAAAGTCGAGCCGAGGCACTTCTCGCTCCAGCAGTGTCGCAAAGGCGCCCAAGACCATGTCGCTACCGGTCCGAGAGAGTCCTAAGAAGAAACAAGTCGACAAGCCAGCGACCTCGCCAGCTCCAAATGCGTTCTCGATGATGATGGCTAAGCGTGGCCGAGGAAGGCCTCGCAAGAACCCTCTCCCAGACAGCGCTGCGACTCCTGAAAAGACCACCGGGAAGCGCAAGTCTCCACCCACCCCGACGGTGTCTGATGCCAAAAGCGCCAAGTCCAGTCGCCAGTCGACACCCGTCAGTTTGCGTGGTCGCCCCCGAAAGACAGGCACTTACAAGGACGCCGGCTCTGACGAGGAGAAGATGTCGGATGATGAGTTTGAGGCGAATTTGGCAAAGCAAATGGCCAGTGAGGAAGAGGATACCACCACTCAGACTCCCATGTCAGCTGAGGAGATCGAGCGCGCTCAAACACTCGAACTTGCCAGTAAGTTTCTTCGTCCTTCCTACTTGAGGCAAGCTAACCTCGCATAGAAAAGCAGATCGCTCAGAAGAAACTGGGTAACCCTATGGCTCAACTTCGATTGGTGTGCAACTCGCCTCATAATTTCTACAACCCTTGGAACGCATCGACGGATCTTCCCGTAGATGATTCCATAATCACTGCATCTGGCAAGATGCTGCTGTTGGATCGCCTCCTACCACGACTCTTTGAAGATGATCACAAAGTCCTTATCTTCTCCCAGTTCACCACGCAGCTAGATATCCTCGAGGACTATTGCCGTGAACTCCGCGGGTGGAATGTCTGCCGAATCGATGGATCCGTGTCTCAAGAGAGTCGACGAACTCAGATCGCCGAGTTCAACCAGGACCCGAACTACAAAATCTTCCTGCTATCGACTCGTGCTGGTGGGCAAGGCATCAACCTTGCCTCAGCAGACACCGTCATTCTGTTCGACTCTGATTTCAACCCCCAGCAGGATCTGCAAGCGCAAGATCGCTGCCACCGTATCGGACAAACACGGCCCGTCATTGTCTTCCGCCTTGCCACCAAGGACACAGTTGAGGAGTCTCTCCTTCTCTCCGCCGACGCGAAGCGGCGTCTGGAGAAGCTCATCATCAAAAAGGGAGGCTTCAAGACCATGGGTCAGAAGATGGACATGCGAGAAGACCTCGATCCAGAATCCCTCCGCGCCCTTCTTCTGAAAGATGGCGAAGTCTACAAGGTCTCCGGAGGAGAGGAGGTCCTGAGTGACTCGGACCTCGACATTCTGTGTGATCGCAGCGAAGAAGCCTATGCCAAGGCTGCCAGCGGTGAAGGCGACGCTGATGGCTACCGTGTTGTCGAAACCGGCGCAGACTCCATCAAGATGGCAAGAAAGAACTGAGCGCAAAGATGATTTGTACGATGGAATTGATATTGGAACGATATATGTGATTTGGTTTGTTCAAGGGGCGCAAAGGCTTCGGAACCATGTACTTCTAGTCTATACCACCGGCTGTACGTTGCTATATAGGTGTTTGGGTGGCCATCAGCGACTGGCATTGGAACTATGGTTATTGTTTAGCTATGTACAATCTACTATTACTGGCTGACCAGGATCGTCCCTTGGCTTGTGATCATTCGATTTGGTTCGCCAGTGTTCAATTGCGTTCAGTAGTATGAGACAGGCTGTTACTCCGCCCCGAGTATTCACTCATCGTCACGAGAACTACAGTATCATCCATGATGGGTCGTGTACCTACTACAAAACCAATAGGCCAATTCTGTAACAAAAGGGATGTCGTTTGAACAATAACTAGTGAGGTATCTGTTGACCCAATAACCAAACCAACAACGCCGGTTCCTTTTCCTGGCCATCCATGCATTTCATTTTGGATGCTTTTCATTAATTCACTTCCTCCACAAATCCAATCTGTCTCCTCGTATCAGCTCCTCCTGGTACGGTGGCTATCCGTTTGGCGAGCCGTTCCTGGGTCTCCACGAGTTTCTTCTGGGCCTCCAACCTTCTCTTAATTCTGTCGTCGGACCCTCTCTCGATGCGATCCAGTTCCTCCCGCTCGCTGATCCGCAGACTGCTGAGAGCCTGAGCGTTGCTCGCGCGCTCCGAATTCATCTTAGACTCCCACTCAATCATCTTCTGCTGTCGGGTCTCCTCCGCCTGGAGCTCGGCCGCCGCGACCGCCTTGGTGCGGTCGAGGCTCGATTGGGTGATTCTGTGCTGCTCCGAGAGTCGTCTCTTAAGCGCAGCATTGAAGAGGGATTCTTCCATATCCGCCTTCTGTCGCGTCGCGATGATATCCTCGTTATGGAGCTTGCGACGACGGGCATCCTCAAGTTGAGCCTTGTTCTCCCAGATTTCTCGTTCCACGCCAGCCACCTCCTTTCGACGAGCGAGAGCGATGGCATGGTCCTCAGACTCAAGTGCGAGGCGGCGCAGACGAGCCTTTCGTTCTCGTTCCTGAACTTCCATATCCTCAGGCAGACCGATAGCGTCATCTGGCTGCTCTCCTGAGTTGGCATAGTACACATCCACCGCTCGGTTTGCTCGAAGTAGTTTGAGAAGGTCATCTCGAGTGTCCGACTCTTTCATAACCTTTGTCACATACATTGTTGGCGAGTAGGTATATTCGCCGTCAGTATAGCGGTTGAATGGTTTGTTGATCTCCTTCCACATAGCCACCTTCAAAAAGCTCCGGGTGGTCGCGAGGGCATCAGAAGCGTGGAAACAAAGAAGAAGCAAAGATTTTCCGTCTGACTTGATACTTAGATCAGCTCCTGATTCAACAAGGAACGACATAACTCTTTGCATCAGCTTTTCCCGGTCGGCAGTAAGCGATCCTGAACTAGACCCACGAAGGCAGAGTTCACCGAGAGCACTGCGGCCATCATGTAGTGGGCTGGGGAAATCAGGATGATGGCCATGATCCACGAGAACTGTCACTGCCGCAAGATTCAGCTCCCTAGCAGAGTTATGCAGTGAGCCATCATCCTTCGACTGGTCGATGGCAAGAAGGTTGCCCATCATCCGAGTTGACAGATCGCCGCCGATGTCAGTCGCCATCGTGAGAGGTGTTTGGTTCATAAAGTTGGTGACATCAACATTGGCTCCTTCGATGAGCAGCTCTTTGACAACATCTGGCCGGCGATTTTGGATGGCCAGCATGAGGGGTGTTGACCTGCTGCTTGCAGTCTCGAAATTGACGTTGGCTATGGATATTAGCAGTCTTCATGCAAGTTCATCGGCTTAAACTTACCGCCTCGTTCAATCAGCATCTTGATCAGAGTCGTGCTGACCTTCTTCTGTGGTTGAGCAATGGCCCACAACAAGACCGTCATCTCTTCAGGCTCCTCAATCTTTTCGTAGATCTGATACCTAGTTGACTGGTCGTGGTAGAAACCAGCATCCAGCAAGGTCTGTAAAAGTTCCGCTGACCTTGGGTACTGAGAGATTGCCTTGATGAGAATAGGCTCAGATCCTGGGCTCCGGGCCATGACATCCAACCCAACCTCGCCGTCGCGGTAACCAGAGAATAACTCAAAGAGCATCAGTACTTCTTCCGGCGACCTTTCTGTATCAAAAACGCGTTCAAATGCGAGCGACAGAGTCTGAGCCGACGGTTTGCAGGCCAGCAGCTTCTCAGTCCATGCGGCATTGGCCTTTGACGACGCGCAGATGAGGGGCCGTCCGTTCTCAAAGTCGACATCGACGCCGTAAGAAACGAAGAGATCGACAAAATCATTCGCCAAAGGTTCCGTCTCATTGGTACTGTTCATCATAACCAAAACCATGGCTCCGCTAAGGGCATCTCCTGTGGCTCCCTTCTCTAGAAGCATCTTCGCAACTTCAAGCCCATCCAAGGTAAACCATGTCGCAAACTTATCGGCAGTGAACCCGTTCGAGAAGATCTGATTGATATCCTCTTCGGAAATGTCACGAGCCAATAGCAGCTCCAAAGCAGATGCCTTCACACCCTGAACAGCTTGGACCACAGCGTAGCAGCCATTAGTCAAAGGTGATGCTCCAGAGTCAAGCAAGAGCTTGATGAGTCGTTCGTCTGGCTCGTCCTCACCGACAGCCTTACTCAAGGCGATATGAACTTCGTCCGTGGCGGGCATACTGGCTTTCATCAAGTCCCCGACAATGTGGAATCGGATGTCACGGTCTAGCTTCCAGGAAGCCTTCAAGGCCCTTATCAATGTTGGGGGAGATGCCTTCTTCTGTTCAGACGCGTCAGCAACTCCACCTCAAGCATGGCTCAGCTGACTTACCTGATTCCCTCCTTCATGCCATAGCCCCAGCAACAGCTCGAGGCTTCCCACAAAGGCACTCCGAGTGGCCGCGACAACCGCTTCACCGTTACTGTAGTTAGGGTCTGCCCCTGCTGCCAGCAACACCCGCAGGACTTCTAACCCAGCCTCGCCGTATTTGGCAGCCGAAACAAGTTGGATGTCGACGACTTCGCCAGATACGCCTCGTTTAAGGAGGCGTTGAAAGACCATGGCACGCTTGTTCAGATCTCCCACCTCAGTCGCAGCCTGGAAACCTCGCTCCAGAGTGGATTGCTGCGTGTCAACATTTGATCTCAGGAGCACGTCTAGAACCTCGACAGAGCCACCCCGGCAAGCTTCAATAATGGCTTGACCGTTGTTCGTCGAGATGCTGGCTCCATGGGCAATCAGAACGTCTCCAAGTTCCAAGTCACCATCACGGGCAGCGATCAATAGAGCATCAGAGGCGGTTTTAGGAGACACTCCAACCTTTGCCAAGCGACTGCAGATGGCGAGTCTTGGCGTCCAGTCAGTAATCAGCATCGCTTTCTCCAAACAAGCGTTTCTGTTCTCCAGAGAATGTTTAGTCCGCGAGAGAAGCAGGTCCAGGATCTCGGGTGATTCCTTCGAAACAGCAAGTACAAGGGCCTCCCCATCAGAGGCATCTGCAAAGCTGGCTAGGATACTAACGAGAGCGACGTCAGAGGTGAAATTGCTGATGGCATGGTTCAGCGCCCTGTTGACTTCGCGAGGAACAGCCCCAGCCTCGACAAGTCGTTTTGTAAAGGCCAGCCGGTTCATGGGATCGGAGATGGAAAGAGCTTGAGGTAGAGCAACTGCTAAGGAGGCCGCAGTCGGTGGTTTCTGGCAATTAAACATGACATCGACCAAGGGCTCTCGAGCTGCAGCAACTGCACTACACAAAGGTCTTGCCTGGAAAGTATTCGGGTCGGCGCCACACTCGAGCAACTTCTTCAGTGTAGAGAGTGACGACTTATTCGAACTATCTTGTACCAGAGTTTGAACTTCCCGTACTAGCATCGAATGCAAGTCAAGCTTTCTCGCTGACTTGGACAGTATGACGCCGAGCTTCCAGGCCTTGTTATCTGTGGAAGGTAGCGGCGCCAAACCGTCGAGGCATCGAGTTATTGTGTCCCCCGTTTGCTTGCCGAGGCTGAGAACCAAATCGAGGACTTTTGGGTCTGGATTCTGGACGGCTTGTTGCAGTATCTGACCATCCAAGTGATTGATGTCGGCCCTCCCTTGCTGCAGGATGAGATGAAGAAGAGACATATCAACGGGCTTTTCCGATAGTGTTGTAAGCAAGGCCTCGGCCACTTGCTGTACTCCAACACTTGCCCGCGCATTGAACAGCATCGACATCATCTCGTAGCGAACACGATGGTCAGTAACCTTCATCACGTCAGCGATCCGCGCCGCAGCCGTCTGTGGAGAAGCGCTTTGCATCAGCGTGGACAAAAGCCCAAGATCCTTCTGCATGATGATGGCGTGAAGTCCAGCCCCGTCGTTGTAGTTGATGTCTGCGTTGTATTTCAAAAGCAGCTTGATAAGCGCATCATCCCGGTTGTAGGGGTCTTCAGCGATGGCGTCTTGCAAGGCACCATGCAGGCATGGACCAGTTAACGCCCCTTTCAGGAACAGCTCGACCATTTGATACCGATCCGTGGCGGGCAGGCTCTTAATCAAGGGGAAAACTACGGTTAGAGTCTCATTCGAAGGTCTTGCTGCAAGGATTTTCGCCGTCATATCTGCGCTCCCTCTCGAGACCGCTATCCGTAAGGCCTCGCCGTTCTGATAATCGGGCGATGCAGTGGCATGTCTGTTGCTGATGCGTGGTCTTCCATTGGCAGTCGGGTGTCCATTTGACTGATCATGGAAGTGAGGATTGAGCAGAAGCTCAATGGATTGAACGTCTCCAGATTTGGCCGCTTGGATGAGACATTCATTCAAAGCTGTTCCATTGGCACCTTTCTTA
Organism: Fusarium sp. JS1030; assembly: GCA_000966855.1. NCBI lineage: Eukaryota > Fungi > Ascomycota > Sordariomycetes > Hypocreales > Nectriaceae > Fusarium > Fusarium sp. JS1030. The sequence goes on along the minus strand of JWIW01000016.1, from coordinate 335,206 downwards.
AGTAGAATATGGAGGAGGGCCTGTCTCGTGGCAGCCGGTGCTTGCTGAGGGACAAGTGACACGCAGCTTGATGCTAGAGTGGGGTCGAGGTTTGAGGAACCGTTAAGCAAAGAGCTCACGAGACTAACTTGGCCCTTTGAGATGGCAGCTTTCAAGGCAGAGGCGTCATTGTGTTCCACTGAAGCTCCGTAGCGGGCTAGGAGGTCAGCCATCTCAAAAAATTGTGAGTTGCAAGCCATCTCGAGCGAATGCGCCAGGATTTCGCCTTGAGCGCCGCAGCAAAGGAGAAGTTCAGCAAAGTCAAGCTTCAATTTTGGAGTCAGCGATTCATGTTCAATGAGGAGCTGAAATGCTTCTTCAAGACCAGGACTCTGTGGGGGCTTGTTTCCCGTAGCGATGGCCATCGCGATATCTCTTCTCTCGATGTTGATGGCGTGCTTGAGGGCTTCGGCTTGGTTGTAGTTGCCATCTGCTGTCGAGCGGCTAAGATGCAGGACAGTATCAAAGGATTGCGCTCTCGTAGCGTCAGTCAGTCCTTGCGATACGCATACCGGCGATGGTCGCCCTTCTGATCGTAGAATGAGTGAGACAATTTGCGATAATGCGGGCACAGCGCAAGCTTTGCGAAACTCGTCTTGGCCTTCGGCAGTCTGCGAGGCGTTGGCTCCGTACCTCAGAAGTGCCTCGACTATTCGCGGGTTTCTGGTCCTGATGGCAGCAGGGAGGCAGTTGTCGAGTGTCAGGGGATCGGCATGACATATTAGAACCTGTACCGTCTCCAACTGGTTTCCGTCTATCGCGGACTTAAGCAGGCGAGTTCGGTCGACACCATTCTCGAAGCTGCGGCGTCGGTTCAAAATTCCGGACTTGTGCGTTTGCATGCCACTGAGATCAACTCCCGCAGCAGCTAATTTTGCGATGAGGGCTTCGGCAACACCAGGCGATCCGGAACTGTCGACCCAAGAGTTCAAAACGTTAAAGATCTCCTTTGTGTCCCAGTGCTTGCCCTTCTTGAGATTACTCGACGAAAATGCCCTAGAGAGCCCGCTCTTGGGCCGAAGCTGTGCGACTTCAGCGCATCGCCTCTGCAAAAGACCTTCAGCGACCTCATCATCGGCCTGTGTTCGAAATGACGGCGGGTTCTGTGGCCTGGCGAGAGGAGCAGGGGCGTTGGGTGGAAAGGCGAAGCCCCATTGTTGCGACAGCTGGATGATGCGCCTCTGGCGGACGTCGGCCGGAGTAGTATGCATCTTTAACTTGAAACTGGCATTTGAAATGGTTGGAAGGTTGCCAAATATCCCAGGCCGGCGGCGTCGCTGGACAGCGATTCACTCGACGAGCGTCGTGCAAAGATGGCGAGTCTTCCGGCCGGACAGTGACGGGAGGCCGGGAAGCTGACGACGCGAGGTAGAGCACAGCAGAGTTGGAGTCCTGGGCGCGGCGGTCGGACGTTGTTGGGGGCCCGTTAAGAATGCGGTTGATGTTGAAGAAAAAGTAAATGTCGAAAGCAGAAGTTGGGCTTCCCCTCATAAGGCTGGAACCTCATACAAAAACGTGCATGTGCTGCCTTCCACCTCATTCATGAGGCCTGCTGCTGTTCTTCATCTCGTTACAGCATGTCCGGGGTCGAAGGCTGTGAGAGCCCCACTATGCCACAGCCGCATAGCGCCCCACGACTCCCTAAAAGCCCAGGGGTTGTCACTAGTAAGGACCCTAGAACGCGAGCCTAGGACTTCGATCCCGCGAGCAGTGACGTATTGCCGGGGCAGCACCAGGACTTGGCACCCAGAGTTTGCGACGTCGCAGAATGTCGCTGCGAGACGCCCAAGCTCGACACTCGGCGCAATTCGAGATAGCGATCATCTCCAAAGGGCAGATTCAAGCCCAATCCCGCAGCGTCGCTGAGCAACTCGCAGGCCGGACATAAACACGGTTCGATTCGCCTCCCAAAACAGCTTGCGAAGCTCCCTCTGCCAAGCCTCAAAGCCAGGGTGGCCATGTCGCGGCTCGGGCTTTGCACAGCCACTCTTGTATGACATGATTTTCCACACGGCATCCATCCACCATCTCACACTCAAACTCTCGTTTTGCGCGCGGGGCGACATTTGAAACAGCTAGCTAGTCACTGACAGAACCTTACTGTCGATCGCTAACCTTCATGAAGCAGCATTCGGGCGATGCACCAAGAATAGGCCCCTTCAAAAAGTTCCTGGGGGTTGGTCGGATCGCTCCGAGGGAGTTCCGGGCGCCCCGTCGCGAACCATTGAGACGGGATGGTTACGCGTATGCTGGCGCAACCTCAGCAAATTTCTCTGTCTTTTCGTGTGCAGCTATTGGGAAATCTCCGATGCAGCACTGTCGCTTAGAAACAGGTCAAATCCCTCAGACAGAAAACTCGTATTGTTCGTATATAGATAGTCAACGACTGGCTGAGTCCTGGCAGCTGACCGGCACAACGACTTGGCTCGACTAGGTAACCATTATGCGAGACGGAGGAAAGTTTGACATTTATCCTTGTCCCTGATGTTATACTCGTTGACCGCATTTTGTTACCTTGATATTGCTGTTGTCGTGATGGCCCTGGAACTGTGTCGTGTGAGCAGGTTACCCTAGATACGCCCGTTGAGAGACAAAGTTTCGTCTCGACAGCTGATAATAACGTGTGGTATGAACAAATTCCCCGATCGTGGTCACCTAAGTAACAATAAAGCTATCATTGTAGTATTTAGACGTGAAAAGTTATGTGAGTTGAGGTCAGCATTCTTCACGGGTATACAAACATGCCCTCTGTTACAAATTACCAATTAGACGGGGCGGTTAAATCCTCTACCGGTCACAGCGGAACAAACAAAGATACTCGTCAATGGCATTAGTGACATCCATGAAACGGGTCAAAGACAATCTCAATAGAGTAAAAGCTTTCAATTGCCGGTATTTCACTCAAAGGTTCGCTCCTGTTAGCTGTTATGACTAAGGGGAAAGGTATAGGTTGAGGGCTGGCCAGGTATACTTTGAACTATGCCCTTGCTGCCCTCGGACTCCTCTAGCTTCTAGATGAGTGAATTGGATAAAAATACACGTCTTGATACCTATCCCAACGGAGTAGCTGATGTAAGAGAGCTGCTCTAATTCCGTATTTCCACTAGATATGCTGTCAGCATCCTGTCATGCTTCCCAATCATCCATCATATCTAATCCAATAACAACACCACTACCAATTCTGCCTCCAACATCCGACAAAGTCAGTCTAAATGGCTTCACATCCGCCCTTGGCACACTAATTCCGACATTTGTACCTCCGAAACCGCAAGTTCCATCGGCAATTGCGTGCCTTGATTGCTAAGCAGAGCAACACCAAACCTTGGGGTTTACCCCGCCATCATGGAACCTTTCCGACCCCGCCAAAGCGTGGATCCCGATAGCTGTTGCCGGAGCTTGATATCCTGAGCCGAGCTCTTCCGACGTCGACATTTTTCCCCAATTCATCATCAAACCATTTTTATACACAATTGGTTTTGCTGTATATAGGTAATGGCCCATCCGCTTGCCGTACCGCTTCGTCGCTCACTCCTCAGGCCTTCAGCTCTGGCAGTCGCGAGACCTCTGACCTCATCGATTCCCGCGCAACGCATTGCCCGTGTCGCTTCCCACTTCTCTACCGCAAAGATGGCTCCCGTCCCTCCCACGATGAAGGCTGTCCAGATCAGCAAGAATGGCGGCACAGAAGTCCTCGAGTACAAGGACATCCCTGTCCCCAAGGTGGCCGAGGGCCAGATCCTGGTGCACAACCAGTTTGCAGGCCTCAACTATATTGATACCTACTTCCGTTCCGGCTTGTACAAGGCGCCGCATTTCCCCTTTACGCTCGGGCGAGAAGCCGCCGGAACAGTGGTAGACGCGCACTCTTCCGTGTCGGGCTTCCCGCATGGCGCCCGGGTCGTCTTTATGGGCAACGTCGGCGCGTACGCCGAGTATAGTGTCGTCGATGCTTCTACTGCTATCATCATCCCCGACGGAATCGAATCCGAGAAAGCTGTGGCCAGCTATCTTCAGGGCCTTACGGCATGGACTCTTATTCGTGAAGCTGGCGAAGTGAAGGCTGGTCAGTGGGTGCTCGTCCACGCAGCTGCCGGTGGTGTTGGTCTTCTACTCGTGCAGATGCTTCGAGCTGTGGGTGCCAAGACCATTGGCACAGCGAGCACAGAAGAGAAGCTTGCTCTGGCAAAGAAGAATGGTGCCGAGTGGACCATCAACTCGCACGACGATGTGGTGGCCAAGGTCAAGGAGATCACTGGAGGCCATGGCGCCGATGTCATTTTTGACGGTGTAGGCAAGGCTACTTTTGATGCGGATCTCGAGTTGATTGCGAAGAAAGGAACCCTCGTATCGTTTGGCAACGCGGTAAGTCATAACTGTTCGGACGAAAACTACCCAAGTGCATGGCTAACAGAATGCAGTCGGGCGCCGTGGACCCCGTCAACATCCTCCGGCTGACTCCCAAGGCTGTCCGTTTGATGCGACCCACGGTCAACACCTATGTCGATGAAAGGTCTAGCCTGGAAAAGTACACCAATGAGCTCTTCGACATGATCAAGTCTGACAAGGTCAACATTGCAATCCACGATGTGTATCCCCTCAAGGAGGTGGCGCGAGCGCACCAGGATATCGAGAGCCGGAAGACGTCGGGCAAGCTGCTCATAAAAATCTGATTAAATCTAGCCTTACTATTTTTCTTTTTGAATGCGCTACATGTCTAAATGCTATGGATGGTTCATATAATCCAAAAACATAAACCACCAAATGAATATTTTCCGACCCAATTTGCGAGAAGGCCTGCTCGCATATGAGTGGCCTACGCCGTTAAATCATTTTAAGCCTTGGAGGCCTTGACGGCTTCCAACAGCTTCGCGGGGGGATCTTGTCGGTAGCCCTGGGGGTTGTTCTCGACCCAGCGCCAGAGGTCGTCGCAAGCCTCCTCCATGGTGTGCTCCGTCTTCCACTGCAGCTCCTTGTTGGCTAGGGTGGGGTTCGCAGTGAGATCGAGAACGTCGCCTTGTCGTCGAGGGTTGACTTGGTAAGGGAGGTCACGGCCGACGACCTTACTAAAGGCCTTGATGATCTCGAAGACGGTGCTGCCACGACCGGAGCCGAGGTTCCATGCCTTGACGCCGGGCTTGTTATCGCGCAGGTAGTTGAGAGCGACGAGGTGGCCGCGTGCCAGATCGAGAACGTGGATGTAGTCTCGAATGGCGGTGCCGTCTCGGGAGGCGTAGTCTAGGCCACGTTAGGAATGGAACCGCCAGCAAGAAGTTCCTGGCTAAGAAACTTACCGTCGCCAAACACTAAAAGCTTTTCGCGGTCGCCAGTCGCCACCTTACCAAGAAGGGGCAGAAGGTTGTAAGGGACGCCCTGGGGGTCCTCGCCCATGATGCCGCTGGGGTGGGCACCGCAGGGGTTAAAGTATCGCAACAGAGCACCATTCCATTGCTTGTACTCCTTGCCGGCCTTCTCGAGGTTGCTGCGCTGAGCATTGACAAAGTCGGTAATAACGTCCTCAATCATGGACTTGGTGCGGCCATAGGTGTTGGTAGGTCCGATGGGGCAGTGCTCAGGAATGGGGATCATGTTGGGGAAGCGGGTGGCATCGCCGTAGACGGTAGCGGAGGAGGAGAAGACGATGTTGGAGACGTTGTTGCGTTCCATGGCGCGCAGAAGGGCGATGCTGCCGCCGACATTGACGCGGTAGTATTCGAGGGGGATCTCGCCGGACTCGCCGACAGCCTGGCGATAGTGTTAGCCTGGACAGGTGTCTTTGGCCAAGAAGAACGGCAAGCAACTTACCTTGAGGGCAGCAAAGTGGATAACGCTGTCAATGGCAGGGTGCTTGGAGAAGATCTCATCGAGGGCCTTCTCGTCTGTCACGTCAGCCTTGTAGAAGGCTGGGCGGCGGCCGCACAACAGCTCAATACGGTCAAGGGCGACCTCTGAGGAGTTGTAGAGGGAGTCAACAATGACAACATCGTAACCGTGCTCAAGCAGGGCGAGTGAGGTGAAGGAGCCAATGTAGCCCGTGCCACTGTAAGTGCGAAAGAAGAGAGAGTTAGCAATCAGCTGTTCTTTCACGCGGCACCGCCTGATGGGCTGTCCTCGAGAATGAGATTGCGACAGGACAGGAACAAAGACAAATCGGGGACGGGCGTCAAGGAAGGGTGAGGCTGGCAAGCAGGAGGGAGTCGGTGGCGTACCCGGTGACGAGAACTGTTCCAACAGGCATTGTCGATTTCTTTGTTTCGGCGATGGGAGAGTTTGCGGTGAGAAAGATTGGATGCGGGCGGGTTGCGAAGCGGCGGGGTTTAAGGCGAGGAGGAGGTCGAGGAGATGGCGGGGCACTTTTTTTCAGGCCGGTTAATGATGGGGGGGTGGCTGGTGCTAAAAAAAGACAAGGGTGAGACCGAGAGTTGGTGGTGCTGATTGAGGCTGGAATTTGATCGTATTGATAGGGAACTGCTCCGGAGAGGGCGAGTTGAGTTTTGTACGAGAGCAGTAGATGAAGAAGGGGAGAGACGATTGCAGAAGATGCCAAGTGGACAGATCTCCTTCACTTTATTGCTGGTATTTGTTTACATCAGCTCCTCGAATGGCCTGTCATTAAACATTAGTTACCATGACCTTGACTCGGGCTAGTCAGAGCATAACGATCTATGGCTTGCTCAACCGAACCACGGCGGGGCCGTTGACAAGCAGGGTACGCATTGAAACATACAATGCTGGTCTAAGTGGATTAGGATTCATAAGAGGATCAGGCAGTATGCAGAGAAGATAGCAGTAGGAAAGTCATCACAGAGTAAAGTCATCTTCTTTTTATTGAACATTTTCTTCAAATTATTTACCTAATGCTTCACTTAGCTATTCAGGTTGGGAAAGTCACCTTCACCAGGCCCAGTATTCTTTCAACCGCCTGCAGGGGTTCGTATCGTCTAGCTCTGACGTTATGACTTGCGTCTTATGCCTGTTTCTGTTTATGGCGCACCGTCGGTTGACCCGACTTGTTGCAAAGTTCAACATCACGGCGAATGACTGTCAACATGTGATATGAGGGAAATTCCCGAGTGGCGGCCGGGAAAACTCGACTGCTTGAGCGTTGGTATTCCCGCCCGAATATTTTACCGAGTGGCAGAACCTTAACGTGGGGGATCGTTAAGTCCCGTCACAGAGCACATCATGTTATGCGATCCAACCAGAGTCCAGAAGACTTGGGGGTGGTGGCGGTTGAGGTATCTCAACCTACACATGGCTTAGTAGACCGTTACTGGAAGCCACTGTGTTGATTTCTTGTATCCATCTCATTTCGAAGCTCTCAAGATGGACTGTACTACACTACCTAGGTTGGCGGCCAACTTGGCGGCCGTCACTCAAACCAAAACACGTGATCACGCCAGCCTCTCAATTCGCGCCGCCTAATCCTCGGCGCGTACCGCGTCTCGCGGGCGTCACTTCACTACAGCATCACGAGTATTCAGTCTGGAAAAAAAGAGTTGCGCCGGTATTTTCCATCATTTTCAGCATCAACCAGATACTCTATTGTTCCAGTCGACAATATCGACCTGTTTGGGACCTGCATCATTCCCCAGATTGTGAAAGCTCGGGCATCCCTCAAGTCACCGCCACCACCAACATGATTCTTTGTTGTGACCGCGCGCAAACCAACCTCTAGATTGGCCAGCTAAGCTGGCACACCAGAGGTTATTTCTTTGTCAAGCACGACTGGGAATGAGAACGGGCCTCTTTTTGGTCCTTCTCGTCCACATTGTGTCTCTTTTCAGGCATTTCGACTTTTCATGGTGCTATTCTCATCTCATCGCACAAAGACCAACTACACCCCTTGCCTGCACCACCTTTCCCCAAGGACAGGGACAGACACAGTTCATGACACAAAAGAACCTGATTCCTTTCACATCGAGCTCATCTCGTTGTTCAATCCGTTGTTCGCCTCTGCCTCAATCAGGATTCCCAACTCACCTCCACCATGCCTCCAAGGCCCTCCTCCGTCAGACGCAGCACTCGGTTCTCGAGCCGGGAGCCTGAGCAAGCAACCACAAGTAATTCACCCAACGCCCTGGTCCGACCGCAATTACCTCCATTGCAAGGCACTCCGAGCTCTCGGAGACAGTACACATATGGCTCTGGTGTTGAGCCCCCGCCCAGGTCGATGGGCGGCTTGCAGCGTATGGACTTGAACACCGCTGTCAATGAGGCTCTCTCAAGACGAGATGATGCGGGTGTTTTTGTGCGACCACCGAAACCACAACAAGCATCCGCAACCGGTGTAGAAGGCAACCAAGTTTCTCGAGGTAGTGAGTAGCCCCGCTGAACTCTTGTTGTACCATGACTCTAATATGCCCTAGATACCCAACGGGGAACAGTTGCGGCTGGGCCTTCGAATGCTCCTGGGCAAGCTATTGCTGGTAGTGACGCCGATAGCTCTCGCAGTTTTGGCATGGAGAGCGACTATTACGAGGATGCAACGATAGGATCTGCGCTTGCTCCGACGCCTGCTCCCCAAACGCGACAAGCTGTCTCCAAGTCAACTACTCAAAATCAGCGGTTTGCGCCTGAAGAACGCGACTCACAACCACCACGTCTTCAAAACCGACTCACCAGCGCCAGCACTCGGTCTAGCCAGAGTAGGGTGGATCAACAAACGGGGGCGAGGAGAGCCAACCTAGCGCGGCGGCAGGACTCATATGAATCAGACGAAGAAGAGCAAGAGGAGGACAGGCGAGAACGGAGAAATACCCAGGTCGCTCATGAGAAGAAGACCAACACACCCGCCCCTGATAGAATGCGCCGGACCAAGTCCACCCAATTACGTCCCCAGAAACCACCAGCCCAGGAGCAGCAGGACGAGGACAGTGAGGAGAGTGAGGATTCTGACGAGGACCAAGACACGGCAGGCGACGCGCGGAGGGCTCGGGTCACTGGTAACCAGAGGTTGCAGCGTCAACCTGACCGGCCGTCTCAGAATAAGGATTTTTTCACCAAAAGAAGAACGGGCCAAAGCACTGCAGCGAATGGAGGCCTTTTCGCACAAGCCAAGGATATCAACAAAAGGATCACGTCACTTGATAAAGTCAACGAGATTGCAGACGATCCACATGAGCGCGACCTCGCGATTCAACAAGAGATCCGCGAGGCCGAGGAGCAAATTGCTCGTGAGCGAGCCGAGAGAGAAGAGCGAGCCCAGATTCGTGCTGGACAGGAGACATGGAAACAAATATTGATGCAGCTCTTGGCCCGGGTGCTGTCATTGTGGCCCTTCAGATGGGTTCGAGCATTATTTGAGAATCGTCAACCGAACGACTTTGATGATTTCGACGACGACGAGCATAATCGTGATGGCCCGGTGGAGTGGTGGCGATTGCTTCATCCCATGACTTATATGCGGGCCTTGCAATGGCTTTGCGAGACAATCACGGATCATGCTGTCGATTTCCTGAACAAGATCTCCGGGCTTCGGATTCCACGGCGCTCGCAAGCGGCCGCGACTGTGGGATGGTTTGCACTAGGTGCCTTTGGTTTGATAATTGGCACCGTGTGGGTAAAATCTCCGTCGTTTGGGCCAGGCTTACCAGGCTTCCCAAGTATGGGTTCCATGCCGTCCACCGGCATTCACTTGCCCAGTCCTTCTGGCCTTGTTGGTAGACTCGGCAGTATCATTCCTACGGTATCATGGCCTTCTTGGGGCCAAGATGAGGAGGATCTGGGCATTTGGGAAGATGAGGGAAACCCCGTTGGCTTCGAGACGTTCCTGAAGACGTACGAGAAAGCAATTGGGTCCTTGAAAAAAGATGGCAAGCTCCACAACGCGGCCATCAAGAAGCTGGAAGCAATAGTCCCTCGCGTTGTTCACACGGAACTCGTGAACGGGCGTCCTGTCATTGCGCAAGACTTCTGGCACGCACTTCGTGATCTTCTGAAGGAGGACGGCACCTTCTTTTCTTTCGACAAACATAACGGCGAATATGACGTGGCCTCAAACCGGCAATGGCAAGCCATGGTCGCCCGTCTTACCAAGGACCCATCCTTCACATCAAAGCTCAACAAGAGCGTCGCAGGAGCTTACGAGGATCTTGAAAAGAAGATGCCAAATTTCTGGGACGCATGGGTAAAGAACAATCAAGGCAAAATCGAGGCCATCCTGGACAAGGTATCGGATAAGAGACAATCTGCCGGTTCAGGTCATGAGTTTGATGAACGTCTATCACAGATTGTCAATGAGCAGCTTAAGGGCAAAAACCAAGCCCTCCTCTCTCGTGACGAGTTCATTAAGCGTCTGGAGAAAGACCTGGTGACACATCGCGCAGAGATCCTCGCCGAGCTCAAGGAACTCAAAACGCAGATGGAAGAACATGTTCTCACATCGATTCGCACTGCAACCACACGAGCTCCTGACAGTGTGTCCAAGGCCGAGATAACTAGTCTTGTGAAGGGTATTGTCGATAAGGCCCTTGCCGATGCTAGTCTCGAGGCTACGGCCGAAGGCAAGATTTATTCCAACTGGGATACCGTGCTCAGAAACCATGTCAACTACTTTGGCATCGGTGCCGGTGCCACTATTGACGCAAGGCGCACGGATCCAACCTGGGACCCGTGGAATAGGGGCATCGCCCCGGAGGAAGCACTTCAGAAGGGGATCGCTGGCCTTAACCCAAATCCTCCCATCGCCGCTCTTCGCCCGTGGTCGGAGGAGGGTGACTGCTGGTGCGCTGCCCGCTCTGTCAACCACCGCAACAACACTTACAGCGCTGCAATATCGGTTCAACTCGGGCACCTCGTGGTCCCCGAGCACGTTGTCATTGAGCACATACTCCCGAAAATGACGACAGACGGTAACGCTCGACCCAAACACATTGAGGTTTGGGCCAGCTTCGAGGACCCAGAAGAGCGTGCACGTGTGCGAGACTATGCGTTCACACATATCCCAGATGACAACGGCGCGTGGGACTTTGAAGCTCCCAACTATGGCCCTTCTTTCGTCAAGATCAGCCAATTCATGTACGAGAGCGTTAACCTGCACAATGGCGTGCACATCCACGGCCTCGCACGTGGGCTGATAGATATGAACGTACCGACGGACCATGTCATCATTCGCTCTGTGAGCAACTACGGAGTCAGTACCCACACCTGTTTTTATCGCGTGAGATTGCTCGGAAAAGGTCCCGGGGGAGAGGAGGAGATGACCGGCTAAGCTCTCACAATTTGGCGTTGGAGGAGACATGTTGATACCTGACATGGCCGAGGCTGTCTTGGCCTTTTTACGAGTTATATACGTGAGATACTTTATTGGCATTGCTGGAGCGTGGAGCTGGATGGTTGAATGGATAGTTTTTGACGTTGAATTTATTGAATCTTTACCAACGCTGTGCTTATGAACGACTACCTCATGTCACGACTTAGACTCCTCGCTGCTGTGCTGGTTGCACGTTTCCACTTTGTACTTTTTCGGATGACAGCTCATGTCTACAAAGGAGGATAACAATTCTGAAAGACAATAATCAACCTTGTGCCTTTTATTCCATAACTTTTGTATATCCGCAAACACAAGGCTCCAAGGGGTATCGAAGCTAGCCTCCTCTTTAACCATCCAACAGCCCAGTCGCGAGGGCCTCCAGATCCTCCAGCGTCTCGGGCTCCTGCTCCACCTCGATGACCTTGCCCTTGCCCTTCCTCTTCTTGCTCTTCTTTGCTTCGTCTTCCGAGTCATCCTCGAACCACTTCTTGGCTCGCTTCCTTGGTGGCTCTGCTTCCTGCTCGCTGTCGGATCTCTCCTCGCCCGCGATGGGTAGTGACCGCATGAGCGCCAGCGGATCCTCGCCATCGTCGACGGACTGCAGCATTGGTGCCTCGTCTCCTTCCGTGATTCCCAGCCTCTCTGCTCGCTCGGCCGCCTTGCGCTTCTCCCTCTTCTCTCGTTTCTTTTGTTTGGCGAGGGCCTTGTCGTCGATATCCGCCTCGCGGACCCGGGTCGTCTCGTCCTCGACGAACTTACGGCGCAGCTCCTCCGCAGGACCCTCCTGATGGAAGTCGTCCTCATCCTGAAGCTCATAGATGGCATGGGCATTGCCGTCGTCATCGAATACGACCTTTGTCGAGTTGCCCTTAAACTTGAGCATCTTCTTCTTGGACTTGAGGGCCTTTTCGCGACGCTTGGAGTCGACCACGAAGGGCTCTTCACCGCCGAGACCGTCAATGATCTTTGCTGAGCTCTTGTACGCGTTCTTGGACTCCTCATCGAGGTCATCGTCCCTGAGAACTCGCTTGACGGACAAGAAATCGCCGTCATCGTCATCATCATCGCCGCCATCCTTCTTGTCATCACCGTCCACGACGAGCTTGCTGTAGTGACTTGACAAGACATCCTGATTTGTTCGCTCAAACATCTTGTCGTACTTTGTCCGCACCTCGTTCTTCTTCTTGGACTTCTTCTTTTCTCCATCCAGATCCATATCGGATTCGGAATCACTTGACATGCCTGCGCGAGGTGCGTTCTTTATCCGCTTGATGTCATCTCCCTTACGGAACTTGACCTGCGGTGTTCCGGGAAGACCAAGACTGGCAGCGAAACCATCCAGGTCAAGCTCGTCAAACTTGAACACTTCCTTGTCTTTTTGTAGGTGTACGGATCGAGTGTAACTGATAAATGCCTTCTGCCCAAGATACTTGAGATCGGGGTTCTGAAAACACATGCTTTGTAGATGATCCTTGATGTGCTTCTTCTTCTTTTCCTTGACATTGACTTTTTGTATGGGAATCTTCTTCTGCTCCAGCTTCTTGAGCATGCCCGGCTCTTCACTGGGGTCCAAGAATAACACAGCTCGGCCGTTGCTCTGGTATCGCGCAGTTCGGCCAACTCGGTGGATGTAGGTGTCAACATCTTCGGGGCAATCGGCCTGAATAACCCAGTCAACGGCAGGGAAATCGATTCCACGTGCGACCACATCTGTGGCAAAGAGGCATGAATGCTTTGCGGAGGTGAATCTCGAGGTGATCTCTAATCGCGCAATCTGCTTCTGTCGACCGTGGAGATGAAGCAAAGGAATACCAGGTTGTAGATGACGGAAACTCTCGTATACGAATCGGACTTGCTTGCCAGAGCTCAAGAAGACGATGATCTTGCTCTTGAGGTTGGCCTTGATGAAGCCGTATAAGGTGTCGAGCTTCTCCGTCAGAGGTGTGACGATAAAGTGTTGCTGAAGGTTTGTGGGAGTGGCACTCGTTGCGGCTTCGTGGACGGAGACATATTCGGGATCTTTGAGGCTGAGACGCGCGAGGTCCGACACCTTTTTGCTCTGGGTAGCGCTAAACATGAGAGTCTGTCGCGACTTGGGCAGATGCTCGACTAGAGCGTCAACTGCCGACTGGAAACCCATGTCCATGATGCGATCCGCCTCGTCCAATACCAGGATCTGCAGGTTATTGGCGTCGAAACCAGCTGTCTGATCGAGATGCTGCAGCATTCGGCCAGGTGTGCAGACCAAGATGTTCATTCGGTCCAATCGCTCGGCTTCTTCCTTTAGACTCTTGCCGCCAATAACCAAACCTGCCGAGAAGACATGGTTCCGGCCAACCTTTCGGAGAACTTCGAAAATCTGCACGGCGAGCTCGCGGGTGGGAGAGAGGATTAGGGCGCCGAGGCCATCGTACTCGGTCCATTGAGCGCGGTAGAGTTTCTCAAGGACAGGAATGAGGAAAGCGAGGGTCTTTCCGCTGCCTGTCTTGGCAGCTCCGAGAACATCGTTGCCCTTGAGGGCGAGGGGGACGGCTTGGGCTTGGACGTCGGTAAGGACCTGGAAGTGCGATGCCTCGAGGCCAGAGGCGGTCGGTACGGAGAGGGGAAGATGGGAGAAGTTCTTGATGGTATCCGACTTGGGGTCCTGCAGAACCTGTTAGCAATCTAGATAGGGCTATTGTTGAACGCATGGTCAACACCCCGCCATGGACAAAACATACCAGTTCTTGAACTCGCTGCTCGAGCTGCTGAATGTCTTCTTGCTCTCGCTTGCGCTTCTGTTGTCGCTGCTCAGTGCGGCCGTTCTTTTGCGGCTTGGCCGCACGCCCGGAGTGTCGCGCACTGGGAGCCATTCGTGGGGAGTTGAAATCGTAAGACAAGATTCTGTTCCTCGCGAGCTCTGGACTTTTTTCCATCTTTGGAGTCGCGATGGCGCTGGAAATTTTTTGGACATGGGCGGTGCTTCGGGAGGCCGATGACCGATTGCCCCACTTCGTTGGTGTGGGTACGTACCTTACTCTTCACAGCTTCAGTTCAAGTTCTCTTCAGCCCCCACGGCCATGTCGTTCGTGCTTCTACTTATCTACTCTACCGCTTTCCAATCCTGGGCCAGTTGCTGCAAGGCCTTGGACGATAGAGTCCGAAATTAGTGAAGAAGAGCCTTGTAACAGCCTGAATAAAAAGCTCAAGAATATTCTGCAGTCTCTGGCCTAATCTCATTAATATCCTCACCAACAGAGCGAGGTAAATCTAGTTAGGTACAAACTAATGTCTCATGATTATTGTTCTTTAATTATTTACCTTGAATTTTATGACGCTATTGAGGGCAGGAAGGAGGTAAACTGCTATGGCATCCTTTCAGTCTACCGCTACCCTTGTATGTGCCTGGGGAGTGATTGTAAAAGGCCTAACCGCAGCGCACGGGCCACGATACAGCCCTGATACTCTTAGTCATCTTTTTAGTCAGCTCCTATTGGCCAAATCTTATCCTGCTCCCACAATTAGATCACCTCCACCCCTCCTTCCCACCTTCACACCCCTGCCAGATCGCCGCCTTTGCATCCACATTCAAACAGCAGCACAACTTTGTGCAATACCGGTAGTAAGTCTTTACTTTTCTTTGGCTACGTCTCTTGTGCGCGTATCATACATGCGCATTATGTCTATTTGCTCTCATCTTTGGTACTAATCTGAATTAGCAACATGGTGCCTTCGAAGAGTCGTGCGAAATCTGCTGGTAACCCCAGCGCGAAGGCAAAGCGTGCTACGAAAGTAGTTCCCAAGAAGCGCAGATGGTTGCCAGGCAGTAAGTCCACATAGCTTATTATCCTCGTCCGATCGAGACTGCTAATCGTCCCTAGCTGTAAGCAAGGATCATTACAAAGGAAAACGTCTCGTAATCAGGAAGGCCCCATTTGCAAGGCTTGTTCGCGAGATCATCCATGATATCAAGGGCGAGCATTTCGGAATGGAACACATGGCTCTTTCGGCCCTACAGGAGGCAGCAGAGAACTTCATTGTTTCCATGTTTGAGGGTTAGTTTGCCACCTGCATTTTGTCCTAATCTCATGTACTAATCGTCACTTTAGCCATTCAAGTCGTTGTCTTACAAGGCAAATGTGTTACCCTCCAACGTACACATATCCTGCTGCTAAAGGACATTCTCACCATCTTCCCGGCCGACTCCCACCGGGCTCTCATGCATGGAAACAGTGAGGAAGGTGCCCAAAAGGGTGCGAAAAAGACGTCCTGAAACATCGTGCCCAATCAGTCGCGAAGCTCTCACGCCGCCGAGCAGCCAAAAAGTTCATTTATGCCCAACCAAGTAGGAGCCAAGGGTGAGGGCGAAGAGAACATTAAGGATGGGGACACAGTCTAGGAGAGACCCTTCCAAAAGTAGTACTTCGCCACCATGAGTCAAATACATTATGCTGTTATAATACCAGAAACTTCGCATCGTGTGTTGGTTTCTTTTGTCTCCTCACCGTTGGTATAGACAGTGCCTTGATGTGCCCTTTGATTTAGCCAGTGTTCCACTATTAGCCTGCTTGACGTTGGACTGGTCGAATATCATGGTCTGTAAGCAGCGATATCTTTCAAAATCAATAACTCCACTTCCTTCACGGTCGGGTTGTAGACTTGTTCTTGGGAAGCTCAACAGTCTTCTAGACTGGGTGTCACTACAGTTTGGACATAGCTTTATAGATAAATCTATTGATCATCTTGATGTCATCCGCTTTGGGTTGCTACTTGCAACCGCGGTTGATAGCGAAATTGTATACCCCGTTCAGGCAGGCGTCCTCACCGGCAGGCAGCCCTTTTTACCTTCTCTTGAGGAGTGGAAGAGTGGGTACCTTGCGTTGAAGGGTTCAGTGTAGTGCAGTATTGAGTTTGAGATACCGCTGTTGTGTAAAAACTGTGTTTTTTTTGGTAAGGAGGCCGATGTTAGTGGCGTGGTCAAGATGAAGTTGATTTTCTCTCAAGCTTTGCTTGAGTAGGACGCCTCGACGTGACGGTCATGTGACGCCAGTGCGTCGCCGGTTGATAACCTACCCCTCTGCCTGTGACAAGAGAAAGTCAAATAGCGATAGTATTGTAATAGGAAAGGTACGGAGTGTAGGTATCTCGAGGATTCGGTTGAGGCGGCTTGGTGGAGCATCCACTTACAAGAAACTCACCGCCTTGGGCAGAAAACTTTCACCGCCAAAAAATTGCTTTCTGCCCCTCTATCAAGCATCGCAAAATTCCACGGCCATCTTTTTCACCACAGCACGCCAACATGAAGAACTCGAAGAAGAAGGGCGGCTCGTCCGCTCCCCGCATCGCCGATGCGCGATTCGCCGACTTCGAAACCGACCCTCGTTTCCGATTGCCCTCAAAAAAGCAGACCAAGACCACAATCGACAAGCGATTCGCGCATATGCTCAAGGATGAAGAATTTACTGCCACCGCCAAAGTCGATCGCTACGGTCGGAAAGTAAAGTCGGACACCAAGAAGAAGGCGCTTCAAAGGCTTTATCGTGAGGAAAAGGAGGAGGAGGAGGAGGAGGAGGAAGACGCCGAAGAGGAAGAGGAAGATATCGAGGTCGACGATGACGAGGTGGTTCAGCGAGAGCTCCGGAAGGCGCACGAAAAATACGATCCAGCTCGAGGTGGCGGCTTCTCGTCTTCCGAGTCAGAGTCTGATTCTGAGGATGACGAATCTGAATCCGACGAGGAGGAAGGTGGTGCTCAAGTCGATACTGAGGGAGATATGCAGCGATTTCAGGACGAGCAGAATGAAGTCGAGGCCGGGGAGGTGACAAATCGCATCGCCATTGTCAACCTCGATTGGGATCACGTCAGATCGACCGATCTGATGGCACTATTCAGCAGCTTCCTCCCCGAGAGCGGAGGAAGTGTAGAGAAGATCTCGGTTTACCCCAGCGAGTTCGGCAAGGAGCGCATGCAACAGGAAGAAGTGGAAGGGCCTCCGAAGGAACTATTCAAAGACTCCAAGAACGACGACTCGGATGAAGATTCGGAGGACAGCAGCGACGAGGATAGCGAGGACGGAGACGACAGGATCAAGAAGGACTTGCTCAAGGAGGGTGATGACCAAGACTTTGATAGCGATGCGCTGCGATCATATCAACTCGACCGTCTGCGCTACTACTACGCTGTCATGATCTGCTCAAGCCCGGCAGTTGCGCAAAAACTCTACGAAGCCGTTGACGGACGCGAGTACCAGTCTTCTTCCAACTTCCTTGATCTTCGATTTGTTCCTGACGATGTCACCTTTGACGATGAGCCCCGAGACGAATGCGACAAGGTTCCCGAATCCTACAAGCCCATCGAGTTTGTGACCAATGCGCTGCAAAGCTCCAAGGTCAAGCTCACTTGGGACATGCACCCCGAGGAAGCTTCGCGCAAAGAGTCCATTAACCGCGCTTTCAGTGGTAGCCGTGCTGAGATCGAGGAGAACGATCTTCGCGCATACCTGGCTAGCGATAGTGAGGACGAAGATGATGAGGTGGAGGAAGTTGAGGAAGCCGCCGACGAGGACAAGGGAGAGGACGAGCCCAAGCTCTCCAAGAAGGAGTTGGCGCGTCGAAAGATGCGAGCGGCTTTGGGTCTTGCTGATGAGCCTGTCAAGTCTTCCAAGAAGGCCCCAGTGGGTGATATGGAAATCACATTTACGCCTGCCCTCACGGAGAGCGCACCGAAGAAGGCGGCCGAGGAGGAGACAACAATTGAGAAGTACAAGCGGAAGGAAAAGGAGCGAAAGGAGAAGAAACGCCAAAAGGCCCGAGCCAAGCGTGAGGGTCTGGATTCTGACGACGAAGCCACAGAGGTAGTAGAAGCCCCCGCAGGTGAAACCGAAGACCTTGGATTCGACGATCCTTTCTTCACCGCCGAGGATCCTGCGCCAGCCTCAAAGACCTCCATCCGAAAGGAGGAGCGTCTTAAGAAGCGACAGGCTCGCGAGGCCGCAGAAGCCGAGACTAAGGCTCAGAAGGCACAGCTAGAAAAGGTCATGGCTGAGGATGAAAATGAGAACCAGGCTGAGCACCTGGACCACTTCGACATGAACGAGATTATCCGCGCAGAGAAGCAGAAGCGGAAGAAGGGCAAGGCCAAGAAGAGGGCCGAAGCCAAGGAGACACGCGGCGGCTTGCAAGAGGACTTTAAGATGGATGTTGGCGACGACCGTTTCAAGGCCGTGTTTGACAGCCATGAATATGCTATCGATCCTTCAAACCCCAAGTTCAAGGCCACTGAGGGTATGAAGAAGCTGCTCGAGGAGGGTAGGAAGAAGAGGAGAAACGCAGACCAAGAGGGAGAAGAGCCCAGGAGCAAGAAGGTCAAGAAGGGTCGGAGGTAACGGGCATTCAAAGAAGCTCCGTGGTAATGTTGAAAAGGGGACCTTTGGACGGTGTATTAAAAGTTCAGGAGTTGGGTGATTGTAACATGTTTGGTATTTGATAGCCATCACTCATGAAGCACCATGTGCGTTCTTGTCTACAACTCGAAAAGTCTGAATCAAAAACACGCTCAGCAACGAATTCCACCCAAATCAGAATCCCTCCGAAGAGCACACTAGCCTCTACTCGGCGTCGAAGGGCTTCTGGCCGCTCCAGAAGTGCATCTTGCCGTAGGCGTGCACCCTGGGATCGCGCATCGACTGCCGGCATTCAGCAAAGAAGAGTTCCATCTCGGTCTTGTCCCAGCCCATCTTGGGAAAATGCAGGGCTCCCACGGCGGGGAAGAACTCTTCGCATGCTGTGCGATAGTACATGCCCACGAGACGCATTATTCTTTCTCTGCGTCAGCATCTCATTATCCTCAGTTGACCAGGAAAGCAGAGGCTTACTTGTCTTTTGGCCAGGTGCCGTATGGAAGCTTGATGTAGTTGTGCTTGATATTTATAAAGCCCGCCTGTTGGAGATACTGTCCCCCAAAAACGGCAGCGTGCGCGTTGGTCTCGAACTGGGCAAAAGCCTGGACGAGATACTCTGTGAAGCGCTTGAGTGGCCAGTCTTGGGGGATAGTGTCGTCGTCTGTGTGGACTTGGCCGTCGACGTCTTGGAGTTCTACCCAGGCGCCGGGCTTCATATTGCTGAATATCACCTTGTTAGGCAGCGAAGTATGAAGCGACGGAATGGCTTACGCATATGCTTGTTTAAGGAGCCCAACGGGAGATTTGAGAATGGGAATCATGTTGCGCAGGTGGACAAAGTCAAAGTCGTCACCGTTGAGCCACTCGTCTTCGACATCATCGATTAGGAATCTGGAAGACGGTTAATCATTTCACGCATATGGAGGGACAAGGTGACTTACTTGACGTTTGGAGGTACCCAGACTGGTTGGATCGGACTTAAATCAAGGCCCAGCACCTCTGCACTCGGGTGCTTGTCCCCCACTGTCGCAGTGCGTCGCTGTTAGCCACTGCTCTTGAACACATGTCATAAGAAGATCGACATTGAAGCATACTTTCAATAGCCCATATGCCCGTTCCCGTCCCCAAATCCGCAATTCTTTGGGGATGACTGCCAATCGGCGCATAAAACAACCTGCCATCTGTCGCCTCAAGCATCATGGCGTGCAGCATGTCTTCGCGATTCTGCTCGGCTTCGTCGTTGGGCAAAGGATACCGTCCATGCCGGTATCTGTGATATCGGCGACCGTTTTCGAAGCTGTGTTCGTATATACTCGAATTGATCGACGTCGAGGAGGAGCGATTGGTGATGGAGTCGGCGTCAAAGTCGCTTGCTGAGAACTCGCCATCTTCGTCGCTGCCGCCGGGATCAATTTGCGCGTTTCCGTGTAAGAGGCCTTGGTTCTCCTCGAAGGGAACGTTTGGAGGGCTGTGGCTGTCATCTTGATCTTGGAGAGGTTGTTAGCCGACATGACGTGTCTTGTAGTCCTCCATTGGTGCCATTGAAAGGGATATCCTTTGTATAAGAGGCTTTGTGTAACGCGAATTTGATCTTGGACTCTCATCAACACTCGCGTACCACAATTCGGTCGCTACCCCTCATTTCCATCGAAATGAAACCGGTTCTCCCTGCCGTCTCCCGTACCTTGGTCATTAGGCCCCGCAGGCGGACTCGAGCGGCTCGAGTGGTGGCCTATCCGCGGACTGCTCTTGGGGCTACTCCTGGCGCTCGATCGCTTGCTGCCATGATCCGAGATGCCCATATCTAGAGATGGATTTCGTTTTCGCCGTCGACTGTCGCTCCGGCTCGATCGTCGCGAACTCATTAAATTGAGTGGATATTTATTAAAGAGAAAGAGTCGATAGATCACGAGACAAACATGCCATGCCCCCCAGGAACAACTGAGGAGAAGGGACACTCCAAAACCTTCCGGTGGGGCGCAGATGCAGACAGGTCGTTTTTCTTTTTTTGTCTTGAGTCGTTGGTGTTGCTGAATGTGACGTGTTACAAAACGTGCTGGTTACTCCAAAAGGGTTGAGCGAGACAAGGGAGAAGAGGGAAGAGGCAGTTGATATCACAGGCGGAAGAGGATCTAGCGCCCAAGCTGCATTCGCGATGCCAACCATTGAGATTACTCAACCTGCCCAGGCTTTTGATTACAGTCTGAGCCATGCGTCCAAGCGATGACTGCCAGAGAGTCTGGACCCTGGCCAAGACATGCCAGTCGATACCCCAACGCAGCGGCATGGTGCATCTTGACAGGCTGCTCCTGACGGGATGGGCTTGACGAGAGTTTGGGCCTGTGTTCCCCGGGTCTTGGACGAGGTGAACACGTCTTTTGTCTGTGGAGATGAGGCGACAGAGTTGAACAGAGATCTACAAGATTCCCTGGAACCAGGATGCTGGGATTGGGGACAAGTTCCGTCATCAATTTTCCTGGCTCTTCAACTCTGCTCACATAGCTATACATCGTCTCTTGGCTTTGAATCGCAATGACGTTTGCCGTGCGCCAAGGCCTCTGGTATGCAAGCCTGTGACCTAGTGATGGTTGCGGCATGAGGCTGCGGATGGTGGACGGCTGAGACACGCATTTCCGTTGCGCTCCGCAAAGCTTGGTAACGGGAAAAAGAAAACAGGAAGAAGAGAGTCAAAGGCCAAACCTGTAAGAATGAGTGTGAGATAGGCTAACAAGCATCCTGTCGGGTTTACCCGCTCGGCACAAACATCCGTAGATGTCTCATGCGACCTGATGGCAAACTTTGGGTGTCTGTCGGCTCTAAGCTTGGACATGATGATCCCCCCCAGCAAATGCTGAAAGATACCGCCGTTCTGTGCCGTTAAACCAGTGGCAGAGAATTCTTGTTTAATTATTCTGTTGTAGATTGGCTGGTTGGGGCGGGTGTAGCTGATTATCTACCTGCATCTTGCCGGTGTAACTCGTCAATAAACCCAGGTTAATTTATGTAAAGAGTGAGTTGATAGTGATTTGGTAGCAGGCCACGCTGGAGTGTGAGGTACAATGACCTTTTGAGGCGGTTGCTACAGCTGTGTTAGGTCAATAACGTCTATGTAGTGGCTCCGTTCCTCCCAGGTCTGTCTTCGACAACCCAAAGGCATCCCCTTATAGAAGTGAAGGGCTCTTAGTTCTGTTGGATGAAGTGATTTGGCGGCCTGTGTTGCAGTACTTCAAGAGGATTTGAGCACTGGGTCTGCTGGAGTAGTCGTCAGGTTGTTCGTCCTTTGCTGAGATTTTACAATGTGCAAACCAACGGTCAACTCGCCTTATAACTTGGCCATGGTGCATCCGACATGCTCACTCCGCATTCCCCTTTAGTGAATGCAACGGAATAGAGCACCGAAGCTCAGAAGTTGAGGATCAAGACTGGAAACCGGTCCTGATGCACGCCGACTTGTTTCTCTATCGCACTGAACTCAAGTTGCACATCCGTCACTATGTCTCAATTCGATGGTTCGGCCTAACTACACGAAAATCACTGGGCATCAAATAGTCGCCCGTATTGGCTTGTTGAATGCAACTCAAAGGGAAGGGTGTCCTCAACATCCCCGGCTGGCACCCCCGCCGGCTTAACTTGCCTGCGATCATCTCTACGCCCCGTCCAAGAAATCTGGACCAGCGACGGTGGCTCACAGGTTCTCAAGTGTTCTCTTGGCGAGAACGGCTCGCAACTTTACTTAGCCAAGCTCCACGAAGCGATCTCCTATTATCGTTCTCAACTGGTGCGACGTCACCTGAGTGGCGGATAAAGATTATCGCCAGAAGGCGGCGGCATATGAGGATCTCACGAAAACCCGGGTAGGTGGCGCCTTACCCCAAGATGCCACGGCATGTGGGCGAAAGAATACTTGGTCAGTCGTGAAATAAATCCTCCGACCGCTGGGGACTTCTCTCAGTGCTAGATCGGCCCTGTTTGAGAGAAAGTCGCCGATGCCAAAGATGATCCTTAGTATCGTCACACCTTTCTAGCACAGGTCGCTCACAGCGACGCTGGATCTGGGCGTCGGTCGACAGCGTCGTGTCAAGAGCTGTGGGAATTTCTTTCCAAAACTTCTTCTCTGAGTCGTTTAAAATGCGATATAGTGGGTTGCCTTGTGGCATTCGTAGACGATCGTGTTAGAGGAGCTCAGGAAGGATCTTAGTGTTGCTGGCGGGCCCCTTGGGGTTGACCGCTGTGTTCTGGTGTATTCAGGCCGTTTAATTAGCTCCGTGCTTTCTCTCTTATGGAGCTCCTTGATGAAGCAGAGGTCTCTATTCTTGATGGCGCAGCTCAGGACTTTCCCTCGCGCTGAGGTGCCCCAGCCTAACGATGGTCTCATATTGGCTTGTATCGTCTCCAATTCTCTCGAAGATATGGGTTTCCTTACACGGGCTAAACTTTGGGGCCGAGCTCTCGTTATCTCTCCTGGAAGTAAACTAGCTGCTCGTTCACCTGAGCTGAGATTGCAGTGGGTGTCCGAGATACAGCTGCCTACAGGCCTAGAAGGCCACGAGTTTCTACGTCGTGTCCATATTTCTTATTACCAATACGTACGCCAACAACCAGACCAGAAGCCGTAATAAATGCTACAAGTAAACAATGCCACGAGGAAGTTCAGATATACTAATAGTCCTTACTTGAGGCGTCCTGGGGTGTCCACGACCCAGTAAAACTTGTCGGGGTAGCGGTTCATTGCCCACGGGATAGGTCTTCAAGATTGGTATTAATCCACAACTAAGCCAGGACACTTATCCGTGTTTCTCCATAGTGCTAAGGGGAAGCGAAGGAGCCGAAAGGTGGACGACCTTACCAACAAGATCCGCTACGTCCACGCGCTGCGACACTGGAAGAACTGGGGACACAAGCTCCCAGGCGAGGAGCGCGCGAGCTGGATCAAAAGCCTGGACATCTAAGCAGATCGACGGTGTATCATCTGGTGTTTTGCCAGCGGGATGGAGTGTGGAGAAGCTTCCGGTAAACTTGAATCCATGCCCGGGCAGAATAACTGTGAGAACTAGCTGCGCAACGCGCCGCAAGGAACATTCGGGGTGCCAACATCTGGGGTTGAGTGTGGTATGTGGGATTGACTGTCTTGATGGGGCATCAGCTGCGCACGGCAGACCCGCCGTACGCGGCTGGGAGAGTTCTACGCTGGTTGTCCACTGATGCGCCTGTCCTAATAGGATATAGAAATCATAGTCACAGAGTAGCCAGGAGCTTACTGTGGTCTATGCAAGTTTTGACTAGCCTCACCTGAATCTTGCTCGATTCCCTCGACTGGAAAATCGACCTACCTATATGCAGTACAGTAACAAGGACCGGTCTTTCAGCCGCGTGGATGGGGTCCGAGGAGTTAGCTGCTTGCGGGGGACATGTGATCACACATTTTCAACCACTTGCGATAAACCCCATCAAAGAAATGCCGCCTTTTTGGACGCGAAACTAGAGTCGCGGGGCCCAGAGAAGAATAGCCTGGTGGGGGGAGAATTCGCGAGTCGTTGATAGAGGAGCGAAAGAAAAAAAAAGATGAGGCGAACAACCACGCCAGAAAAGAGGGTGTGCAGCGAGTGCAACATGTCGCAAATAGAACCAACCACGGGAGGGGGACGACGATGGCGACTGGCCACTGATTCAAGATGGGGGATTTTTGGTCGAGGGGGCTGAATGAGACGGGATAGGTAGGTGGCCTGCGTGGGATGATGCGCAGGCCGGCAGACCAGGATGCTGAATGGGCTTATCTCCACCAGTTCTCGCTGCCCGCATGATGGGAAAAGATTTTGAGGATGAGTTGCATCTCCATCACGCAAGACGACATGCAAAAGTTGTCGAGTACTGTAGAGCCTGAAACGACCCTGAACTTTTGACTCGGGCCTCGCATTCGCCACTCCAGGACCCTTATTGCAGCATCCTCCATCATCAATCCATCAGGTTGCAGCCAGGTTGGGTTGGACGGGCCATCCCACTCATCTCTGGGACGGGCAATGGCCGCTGCCGCTCACCGACTCGGAGCTTATCTTCCTCTGCCTCCTGGTGTGCCCTTTGCGGTGCTTCGCAGGCCCATCTGCTGTGCAGCTAGCGCCGTGCGTCGCATCGCGATCGCAAGTGTAGGGATGCGCTGTGGCGGGGAGAGCCCGCCGTGGAGGGGTCATGACACCCTCAGCCCGCGCCACCTTGCCCGTCTGAGCATGACCCTCCCATGACGATTCCACTATCTGTGGGGAAACGCGTGAGCTCTTTTCTCGTTGCTGTTGCAATCAATTTCTCTGCTGCTCTAGCTAGCTTATAACTAGGTGAGGAGGTGCAGATGAGACGGCTCAACATGTCCATAGCCGCCTTGATATTTGCTGCCGCAGCCCCGTTTCTCTTGACGCTCCCGTTTTCTTACTTTCTCATCACATACTTGATCGAGTCGAGAGATAAATTCGAGCTCGTCGAACCCCCCTACGACCCAGACTCTTCCACCCCTTCGTCTCCCGTCCAAGACGACGCACCCATATTTTTCAGCGATATACAGTATTCTCGATAGAACGAACGAGGTCATGCCAGCAGACTCACAGACTCCTCTGCTTCCCATCTCCACTCCCACCGCCATCGCATCTCCCTATGCGCCGCAGCAGCAGCAGCCGCCCGAGGCCTCGACTGCGCACAATGTCCGCTGCTTCGCCATCTCGACCTTCTCGCTCGTTCGCTTCTGCCGCGGCGTCTCTCTCATAGCCTACCCGCGCTTCGGCCTCTGGGCCCTCGACGTCGCCCCCGATGGCTCCGCATACATGCTCGCCAGCCTGATTGGCGTGCGCGACATTCTTCTCTCGGGTCTTCTGTACACCGCCGACACGGCTCATGCGCACACCGATCCCATGGCACGTCGTGAGGTTACTCGCGCGCTTGCTGCGAATCTCTTGAGCGATGCGCTGGACGCATTCGTGCTCATTTTTTACGCAGCTTGGTCGTCTGACTGGGGAAACCCCGTTACTGCGATTGTCATCTCGGCCGTCATGGCCATTCTGGAGCATCTGACCCTCTGGAGCTTGAGCGAGGACGAGTGGGCAGCGCTCGACCACCGAAGTCTCGAGGATGACAAGAAGGCCAGGATGAATGCCTGGCTACGCGAGCTGGAGCGATACGAACCGGAGCAGCTGGCCCACCAGTCGATACCGCAATCCTCGCGCGCCTCTGTCCGCCAGTACGGAGCCATGATCTAATTATACACGCCATTACGATCGAAACCAAAAAGTTGTGTGTGGGGGTTGGAGAGTGTTTTATACCAGGACATTGTCGCGTCGGCGTTGCAGGGTGTTTTTATGCTTCTAATTGGAGTTTTTGGTGTTTTTACAGCTACGCGATGATATCCCGAAACTGTCTTGGATGCATTTCAGGGAGTTTCCTGCGATTAATTTAATCTTGATTATGCTCCGTGTCATTAGCCTTTGCTTGTTTGCTCGTTGCCAAGGATCTCCAGCTTCAACGTAATGGAGTTTCGTCAACACTGTCACATCTCGTTGCGTCTTCAGTTTCAGCTGCATACGATCTCGTTCAACGTTTGACATATGACGTCTGAAGCATTGAAGCAGGTTATCCTCACAAGCCACTGCGTCACATCTGGCGTTTAAGCTTCTTAGCCCGACCGTCACCTACAAAGCCGCCGCTAGAGATCCCATCAACACCTATCAGCGTCCACGGATGCTTCAAGAAACCTTTGCTTGAAGAATTAGAACGCCATGATCCTTCTACGACTATCTGCGTTATTTGGACGGGTGCTTCATCTAGGCCTCCTCGAGTCATACCCGTTTGCCTAACCCGGGCAACATGTGAGAGGATGCCCAATAGCTCTTGGTAGAGCACAAGTAATGATTGGGCACGATGCTTGAAGAAGAAGACTCTTCCTAACGACGACGGCACGCAAAGAGGGCCTGGATTCATGAGAATCGCTCAGAACTCGAGCTATTTCTGTGTTGGGATCGTATTGACAGATCACATGTCGATCAATGAGGATTCTCGCGGCTATTCTTTTGCTGTGGCTTGTACTCATCCTTGAGAGCATATGTAGGGACCCGCGATCTACAAGTGATAGGCACTCCAAGCTACCTAAGCCATATGAGGCCAACCACGGGGTGCCGGAGATTCTGGGGTGAGCATTCCGGCAGGGATGAGTTCTGGAGGCTGGGTAAAGAGCTTGAAGACGCAATGACGAACTCGGTTGTGACAAGCAAGCTTTGAGATGAGGATGGAGGCTGAAGCTTCGAGGTACCTGAAGATCAGATGCTAGCGAATTATTGCCATGTATCGACTACATCCATGGAGGATCGTAGGGCACGATATATACAAGTGGCTTGGAGTCGTTCGGTTTGACACAACGTGTAGTCTGATTGTGGCTGAGAGGACCTTCAACCTCTCCAATCAATATTGGCGCGGCATCTGGGATCTGATAACCGAACCCACGAGTCGATACGAATATACCCTGGTAATTCCCGAGGCGGGCGATGGCGTGATATAGCACAATCAAAGCATAATCGAGGGCATCCCACTGTGGCCCGGCAGTCAACTGGCTGCCGTTGACCCGGGGCGCTTGTCACCACACCAGAAGTGGAGAAAGAGCGGTCGCTAATGCCCCGAAAGTGTCGAAATAAGATGGCAAAGACTTCTTTCATCTTTGCTTCTTTTAGTTCACGCTGAGGGTATTTGACTTGTTAACACTAACTTGTCTTTATTGACATCATGCCAATCCCGCCCGTCAAGCGCGTGGCCGTCATCGGGGCCGGTCCCGCGGGCGCCATTGCCGTCGATGCCCTCGCCCAGGAAAAGACGTTTGATCTGATCCGTGTTTTTGAGCGCCGTGAAGGACCCGGAGGATGCTGGTAAACATCTCAATTCCGCCTATTGTCATTGATAATGGGTATCTGAAACCCTTGGTTAACCATCTGCAGGATTGGCGATACATCACAACCTCCAACAGTTACCGATCTTGCCCAATTGGCAGACAGGACGGCAGATGCGCCGTTAAAGATCCCCGAGCAGCTGCCGGCCTTTACACCCAAGTCTGAGCAGCCACGCTTTGAAGAGTCATCCATCTATCCCTACCTGGAGACCAATGTTGCAAGTGTGACGATGGAGTTTACCCAAGAGCCCATCCCCGAAATTCGTAGTGACTGGTCAACTGGCATCCACGGCCCAGACACTCCATTTCGACCTTGGACGGTGCTTCGTGATTACGTCGCTGGACTGCTGCAGCGCAACAACTATGAGGATCTTGTCTCGTACAACACCACCGTGGAGCACGTTGAAAAGGTCGGCGAGGAGTGGAAGGTTGTCCTCAGAAAGGAAGGCAAGGGGCAGGATTACTGGTGGGTGGAATGGTTTGATGCTGTGGTTGTCGCAAGTGGACA
The DNA here is from genome assembly GCA_000966855.1 of Fusarium sp. JS1030. Classification (NCBI taxonomy): domain Eukaryota; kingdom Fungi; phylum Ascomycota; class Sordariomycetes; order Hypocreales; family Nectriaceae; genus Fusarium; species Fusarium sp. JS1030. The sequence continues at coordinate 307,119 of JWIW01000016.1, read as the reverse complement.
TTACTGGGTGCCGTATATTCCGTCCATAGACGGGCTGGAGCAGTTCGAGAAGTCTCGCCCTGGGAGCGTTTTGCATAGCAAGCACTTTAGGGGAAGGGGTACTTTTGAAGGAAAGGTGAGTCGTCGAGATATCTACAGTTGAGTAAAAAAGCCACTAACAGAATGGTGAAGCGAGTCATAACCGTCGGCGCCTCGGTCTCGTCAGCAGACATTGCAGTCGATCTTGTCGACACAGCTCAGTCGCCAGTTCACTGCATCACCATCGGCCATACAGTGAACACCTACTTTGGTGACGGGGCCTTTGATCACCCGCGCATCCAACAGCATCCCTCTATCGCCAACATCACAGGTCGCACAGTTCATCTCGTCGACGGATCTGAGATCCCTGAAGTCGACCACATCATTTTTGGGACCGGCTACAGCTGGACTCTTCCCTTCCTCCCTTCGTTACCAGTCCGCAACAACCGCGTCCCAGGTCTCTATCAGCACGTCGTTTGGCAGCAAGACCCTACTCTTCTCTTCGTCGGTGCCGTGGGGGCAGGTCTCACATTCAAGATCTTTGAGTGGCAAGCCGTCTATGCAGCGCGACTACTCGCAGGTCGGGGAACTCTGCCTTCTGTGGAAACTATGCAGGAGTGGGAGACTGAACGGATAAAGGCTCGCGGTGACGGACCAAAGTTCACTGTCGTGTTCCCGGATTTTGAAGATTACTTTGAGACGGTGCGCGAGCTGGCTGGTGAGGGCGAACCGGGGGTGGGACGCAAGCTGCCCAAGTTCAAGAGGGAATGGTATAGAGCGTTTATCGAAGGATGTGACTTGCGCAAGGTCATGTGGAAGCGGCTTAATGCAAAGGCAGAGGCGGAGGAGTCAAAGGACAGCAATTCAAAGGCCCGGTTATAGTTATGTACCCTCGGCACAGGATCAATGTTCGCTTTCTGGATGCTTTAGACGTAGATATAGACATATAGACCACGTAAGTGAAAGGCAGCCCCAACCCGGCTCCATTGTCCATGATAGTTGATATCCTCCTGCTTCATTAACATGCTGCGTTTTCCTTCAGAGGTATTCACATGCGAGTACCCCAAACTCAAACTGCTCAGGGTCTACTCGCAGAGGATCCTGCATCTCCTGAATAGAAGCATTTAATGCCAGCCGCAGCGCTCTCGCAAATAGCCGGGACCCGGCGCCACCCATACTTTCAAATTCTGCCTCGAATTCTGTGTCGTCGTCTGGGGTTTCCACGAACCGACGGTCCGTTGCGTAAAACACCCACCTATCCGAGCTGTTCGGAACTGGCATGGCGGCTTCATTTGGCTTGCGCTTGACGCTCAAGTCGATGAGCCATATATTCCAGACCGAGGGAGACTCTAGAACCGCCTGAACAATCGCCTTGACGGGCTCCAACTGACGAATTGTATCAATGTCGGTATGTCTCATTACAGCATCCCAGTTAGGGCCGTACTCGAGGGCTATGTTCCGCGGCCCATCAGGCCACGCCAGAGACCTCAAGTCAACGTCCGCATTCACCAAATCATCAAGACTGTCCAATTCAAGAATGAACAGGTCTTGACTGGGGAACATGGTAACGTAGCTCCCACTTCCATTGCGGCCGGTAAAGCGACATGTCTCTGGTGTACTGGCCTCATTATCAAGCAACCATGCCCCAAAGTAATCTTCTTTGCCGGGGGGGCCGACTTCGCCAGTCTGGTCCCAGTACCCATCAGTGAATTTCTTCTCCATGACGCGTCTGGATTCTTTGCAGGCTGTCCAGAGACCCCCGTCAATAAGGCACACGGATGGCTCGCTGAGTGTCCAACATGGAGCATATGGGACACCTGGCGAACCAATTCCCCTGCTAGGTCTTGGGATGCTCTGATGGGGATGGGGACGTACTCTCCAGGACGGAATCATCTGCTCAACTTGAAAGAAGTGAGCTCCGAATCTTTTGGGTCGTATGGCAGACTTCCAGATCATATTTCGTAGCTCCGATGGGAGTCTGCTAAAGAGATGGAAGGACGCCGGCATTTTAAGACGATAAGCTGTGTAAGCTGTCGTGAGGAAGTTGAATCTGTCGAGGTATAGACAGGTGCGTTCCAGGGGAAGCCAATGTCTCCAACAAAGCCAAAGCTAAGGCAACATAACCCGAGAGGATACCGCTGAGAGAGTCGATGGCTACAAGAAGAGCCAGCAACCTTGGGTATGAAAGTACTGAAGTTGCGTTGGTCGTATCTTAAAGTGTTCAAATGGACGAGATTTGCCAAGGGTCCATGTTTCCTTTTATACGAGTTTGTCTTTGCAATGCATCTCCGGAACACCTAATGGGCTGGCAAGTTCGAAGCGGCGTCAACTCTTTCGCATGTGAGGATGAAGCTTATGCCATTAGGCGTCTAGTGCTATAATCAAAGTCAGAATGCCTTTCCCAAGACTCACGGGGTTTTTCTTACAACAATATTATCCAGTAACTGTTTTCACTTGCCTTCCTTCACATGGAGAACGCTATTCAGGGGGGGTGTTAGGACCGAACAGAGTCTTTGTACAGAGAATCGAGTGAAATCTCTGTATATACAAAATTAAAATCCCAAGATATGTGTCAGGGCAGCCCATTCGTCATCCTGGAGAAGGACAAGCAGGTAGACGGCCAAGTCGGTTGAACCCTGCTGCTTGATTGAGTGTTCCGTTGCAGCAGTAGAGTTAAACGGCGAGTGAAACTCAACACAAGCATAATTCAGCCGAAGGCTGTCTTTACATTAAGTCTTAAGTTTTCCCGAATAATGAGGGTTTGGTGCAGACAGGGATAAATAAGTTTCTCGGAATCTGATTAGTCCAAATTTTGTATTGCCGGTCGCTAAAGAAGGCTGGATTGGTTGGCGGCTCTAAAAAAGGTGGGTATTCTCTAGCCACCATCTGTCACTGCTTCTTTGTTTACTTCTTTGTTTACTTCTTTGTTTACCATCGCCAAATTTGCCTGGCGATCTGTTCGTTTGGCCAAGCAACCTTTCTTCCATTATCGATCCCGATGCACCGTATGACTGAGGATGGATTCCGATTCTAGGGGTAATCTGAGCCCTGGATCTGATTTTGGAGTCCATTGCCCGTCTTGCAACCAAATAAAACCAGCAAGTGACTTCATTAGCAGGAGAAAATCTGCCAATCAAACTACAACATGTCTGGAATGCCGGGACCAGCGCAATTCCGAGGTAACTGACATCATTGGTATAGTCTATATGCCTCCCTAACCTGATCAAGCGTGCCAGGTCCAAAGGTGCGGTCCTGACGTTGAGGAACCTGGCTGCCCGTCCTTCCTCAGCTGAGAGATCTGCCCCGAAAAGAACCGACGGAGATGCTGGCCTATCGCCTTCTAATGAGAGATCCGGAACCCAGCCTACATCGCCACTGAAGCTACGGCAACTTCACACAGCTAGGAGTTTATTCGGAGAGTCAATTAGCCAGCCATACGTAGTGCTGGGGACTCCAATTCCACCAACCCAACAAAGCACGCGGCGTTTCCGTGCTCTAGCTCCCTCACCTCCCGTGCAGCCAACGGCCCATCCAATCGCCTCACATTCTGACCCATCTACTGTCCGAAGCAGCACAACTGGTTTGGATTACTCTTACTTGGCTGCTAGGTTCCACAGGGCCGGAAAGGACTCGCAAGATGATCCTTCCAAGGCCGGGGCGAGGGCCAAGCGGGCTGCTCTCCAGCGCGGCCATCGTTCACGACGCCGTGCAGGCGAGACTGTGTCACTGACTCCCTCAATATCTCAAGTCGGCGCGTTTAAAGGTTCGGAGGGGCCTGGGGCAGATATTCTTAATAGTCGCAGTACTTCGGGCTAACCACAGAATGTAGATACGAGCCAAGATCGACCGCGGCCGAGTGGGCTTCCAGATGGGGATGGGATAGTCAAGGAAGGAGATGACTGGGGCCAGTTCTCGGAGTCCGATATTGACGCCGAGGACTATTTCAACCTGCTGCTTTCGCCCGTTCAGCCACGCAGGTACTTGGAGCAAATAGGGGTAGAGTGTGATTCCGACCCAGGGGACGGGGACGAGAGCGACGGTAACGACTCCGTGGATGAGGGCCCTGTTCGTCATCGCTCGAGGCTGCCTTCTGCACGGCCGAGGACTGGTCGCCGTGGTCCGGCTCCTGGCACAGGAGGGCGGCCGAGACGATCTCAAAGGCAAACTCGATCGTTGAGGCCGCCACGATGTATTCGGAGTCCGGTGAGGATTCCGCCTGAAGAGTCGGCGGTATTCCACGCACAAGATCCGGTGTGGAATGGAGATCTGGAAGCTTGCGCCTTGACGGGTCGCGACAAGGCCATCCTCCGCGAGTTCTGGACAGAGCTGGACAATGACCAAATGCAGTTTTGCAGTCGATGCCAAGAGAGTTGGTTCCAGATGAAGATCGATTGCGATGGCATTTGTGCGCGTTGTTATCGAAAGGATGAAAAACGCCGCGCCGACGAGCCGTATTTCTTCTCTGCGGATAATCAGCTCGACTTCGGCCCTGTACCGGCCCGGTTGCCCCAGCTTACGCCTACCGAAGAGTCTTTGATTGCTCGTGTTCACGTCCACGTGAACATTATGCTTGTGCGAGGGCAGCAATACAAGTATCGGGGACACGTGGTTCACTTTCTCCGCGAGGTTGGCTTAGTGTATAACCAGCTCCCGCTTTTGCCGCAGGAGTTGAACACTGTATTGCTACGTCCTGCGAATACGTCGTCCCACGCGCATCTTAGCCGGCAATTCACCCGCCAGTTCCGCGTCCGCCGCCAGCCGGTTGTCATATGGCTAGACTACCTCCGCCGCCATCATCCTGGCTATCGATGCATCGTCATCGACGAAGAGAGGCTGAATCAATTGCCCCAAGATGGCAATGTCCTGGATGCCATCCCCCAGAGTCAGGTGGAGGCTGCAGATGTTGGACCCGAGGAAGATCAGGAGGCAGAGCCTGACCTGGAGGACGAGGCTGCAGTGCCAGACCTGTTGGCCAAGGACACGGAGCTCGATGCTCTGCGGTCTATTCTCGCCGGAGAGTCAGAAGCTGATTCAGCGCTTTCCACAAGCTTCCAGGCGGAGGCGCAACACGAGCTGCAGCTCCCGAATATACGACACACACCCATTAATGAGTTCAATCGCTCTCATGCCTTACTCTCCTTGGCGTTTCCCTGCCTCTTTCCTGACGGTAGAGCCGACTTTGTTGAACCTCGATTGCGCTCCATTGATTACAAGGATTACGTCGAGCATGCGATGCGCTGGCACGACGGGCGTTTTGCACGCCACCCGACCTTCCGCTTCGTCGTCTTCAACACGCTAATGCGGTCACAAGCACGTTCACGGTCCAAATTCTTCGTGAAGCAACATGATGGGAGACAGCAGCCGCTGACGCGGGAGCAACTTATTCAGGCGCTGGAACACAGCGAGGACCCCGAGGCGCAGGCGCTGATCAACTCGATCACAAGGCATGCGGTGTCTATTCGCGGTACGCGTCCATTCTGGAACAAAAAGAGGCAGGACCTCGAGGCCTATGCCTATAACCTTGGTTGTCCTGGTGCATTCATCACGTTTAGCCCGGCAGATTTACACTGGCGGAGTCTCTACCAGCACATGCCCCAGTATGACGACTGGCTAGCCGCCACCGAGCCGGAGAGGATGGCTCTATCGCGCCGCCTATTGCGGCAGAACCCTCACATTGCTGCTTTCCACTTCTACCGCCGATACACCCTCTTTCGGGATATCGTGCTAAGTAAGAAGTTCAGCATCACAGATTACTGGGATCGGTACGAATGGCAAGGCCGTGGTAGCCCACACAACCACGGCCTGTACTGGATGGATAATTGTCCAGGGGCCGACATGGAGGACGAAGCGGCTCGTGATGTATTTGCACGCACATGGGGATTCCACGTCACTGCCATTAACCCTGAGCCGAGTAGGACTATGCCTCAGGGTGAGGGTAATCCCCTGAGCGTGGATCCCCTGAGCATAGAGATGACATTCCTGCGGCTCTCACAAATCGTCAACCGTTGCCAGCGCCACAAGTGCAATACCACGTACTGCTTGCGCGTGAGGAAGAGCACCGGTGATCTGGCGAGGGACATGGAAGGTGCCGCTGCGGATATCGAGGCGGCAAACGTTGCCAATCCAGAGAGGGAGTGTCGTTTTGACTTCCCTCGTGCCTTGCGGGAGCTGGCCGCAGTGATCAGGAAGGAAGGCAGGTCGTACTATGTCTTTGAGGCGGCCCGGAATGACAGCCTCATGAATAACTTCAATCCTGCGATTATCCTAGGCTGGCTAGCCAATATCGACATATCTCCCTGCACCAGCTTACAGGCGGTTATTACGTACGCTGCGAAGTATTGCAGTAAATCTGAGAAGAAGACCGAGTCTTTCGCCAGGCTTGCAGACCAGGTCTTGCCTCACACATCGCACGTTCAGCCCCTGTTGTCCTTCTCCTCTCGCCTGATGAACAAGCTGATTGCCGAGAGAGATTACTCGGCGCAGGAGATTTCCCATCTGCTGCTTAACATTCCGCTGCAAGAAGGCACCCGTATGGTTGTCACCGTGGACTGCCGTCCGTTAGAGCGACAGGCACGTTCGTATCGTGTGGACGGAGATGTCAACGAGGCCATCGGCAGCTACAGGAAATATCTAGAGAGAAAGGACCAGCATGAGGATATAACCTATCTCGAATACCTGCAATCGTACAATCTCAACACGTGGAGGAGACTCGCTGCTCAAGCGAAGAAGAGAGTCCTGTCTTACTTCCCTCGATACAAGTCTATGGAGGCCTCTTCCCAGTTTAACGACTTCTGCCGTGTTAAATTGATGATGGTTCATCCACATCGCTCTCCAGAAGAGTTGCTCGTTGTGGGCGGGCAGCGGTTCGATTCCTTCACGGCTGCGTACATGCACTGCAGACAGCACCACGATACCCATGCGGACGATCATTATGGGGAACCAGATACAGATGAATTGACGGCAGAGGAGGATGAATTTGAGCTTGAGATCCATGAGGAGCCCATCGCGGAGGAGGACTGGCATGAACTCGCCCGCATGCTACCTGACCGCCCACTGGAGGAAGAGGACATCGACATCCTCGGCCGCCGAGACATTGACATCAATTACGATTGGGCCCCTCATGTTGGGCGGTATGCCGATGATGGCATTCTCAACAGCGACTACTGGAAGCAACGCAAAGCGGAAAACACCCTTGACCTTGATGTGGATGATCAGCCCTTGGAGGCTCGCGATTCCCTAAATCCAGAGCAGCGCATAGTATACGATACGGTGATGGGCCACTTCCTGACCCAGGATCCCTCTCAGTTGCTACTCCATGTGGATGGCGGAGGCGGCACTGGCAAGTCACACCTCATTAACCTGCTCTCCGCGCACCTCCAATCCGCGACAGGGGGGAGGGGGACACCTGTTTGGCGTGCTGCGCCAACGGGCGTCGCAGGAAACCAGATATCGGGCACTACCTTGCACTCCCTGTTACACCTCCCAATCAATAAGGACTTCAAGCCTCTATCTCCCGTTGATAAGACCCAGCTCCAGAAGAAGCTGAAGGATATCAAGTACCTCATCATCGATGAGAAGAGCATGCTAGGACTGCGTCAGCTATCGTGGATCGATGACCGTCTCCGCGAGGCGTTCCCGAACAGGAATGAGGAGTTCTTTGGCGGCCTGAACATCCTCTTGGTTGGTGACTTCTTCCAGCTTCCCCCTGTGCTACAGAAGCCGCTTTATTACGACAAAGAGGTGCAGGGAGTAGAGATCAAGGGCAGGAACGCATACAGACGCTTCGATAAATCAGTATTCTTGAAGGTTGTTCAGAGGCAGCGCGGCGACGACCAGGAGGCGTTTCGCACAGCTCTTGGGGAACTGCGGCTGCTCCAACTATCTATGGAGTCCTGGAAGCTCCTGTCCACCCGCGTGCAGGCAAAGCTAGACGATCGAGAGGTCGCGAGGTTTTCCAGCGCCCTGCGAGTATACGCTACCAAAGATAGGGTGAACGAGTATAACCACTATCACCTCGACCGCCTCGGCCGGCCAGTCGTCCAGGTCAAAGCTAAGAACGTCGGCCCTGGTGCGGCTGCTGCCCCTGATGACAAGGCGGGCAACCTTGCGAAGCAGATCCCTATATGCATTGGCGCTCGTCTGATGCTGACGTCTAACCTTTGGCAGCCCGTTGGCCTCTGCAACGGCGCTCGCGGTACGGTTTACGACATCGGCTGGGCACCCGGGGCTGACCCCATCCAAGATCCTCCTTGTGTTATCATGATGGAGTTTGACAAGTACAACGGACCGGTGTTCCTGACCACCCCCGATGGCAAAAAGATTGTTCCAATTCTCCCAGTTGAGAGAGACTTTCTCATCGGAGCCACTCTCTGCGCTCGCACGCAGTTTCCCCTGATCGTATGCTACGCTATTACCGTGCACAAGTCACAAAGCATCACAGAAGATATGATCGTGACGGATCTCTCCTGCCGGGACTTTCAGACCGGTTTAAGCTACGTGGCTGTCTCTCGTGTAAAAACGCTTGAGGGTTTGATGTTGGATGCGCCATTTGATCGTAATCACCTGGTCTACGGGTCTCCCCCGGATGGCATGAAGATGAAGATGAGGGATCAGGAGCTTAGGAAACGACAGGTTCTTACACGGAGTCCTTACATGATATATAATACCAAGTATGGCCATGGCACTGGATCAGTACGTAGATAATGCAGTAGTAGTAATAGCTTCCCGGCCCGCGGACACACGGCCTTCGGCTGAGGCTACCCCATGCGCCCCATCGCCGCTCCAATGTGCATGGGGTGACGTAGTATTTTAGAAGGTTTTTAAATATGTGAACTTGCACGCCTTGAGTGACTTTGACGTTGCAAGAGTGTTTCATCATGCTTAGCAATTGATCACATAGCAAACTAAGCTAAGCATGGGCATCGTTTAGAAATGGGCGAGTTCTGGGACTTGAAGCTTTGACTTATTAACCTAATCTAGTAAGCAATGCCGTTGCGAATATCAAATTCACCCAAGCCTCGATTCATGCGATATCTGGCCAGATCTAAGTAGCTGTTGCTATCTAATCGGCCTCAGCAGCCCACGCATATAGATCGACCGTATCCCCGACTAAGTAGAATCTTGTTTAGACGGGCGTGCGACTAGAATCGCTGCCTGATCTCCAATCTCAAAGGGCCTACCAGCAAAATGCTCTCTCAATACCGGCTGAAAGGCCATCTTCATGTCATTGGCTCTGGGATGGTCTTTATACCACAAGTCGGTAAGTACAGATGCGGCACTCTCACAACGCAGAGATATATCATCTTCAGGAAATTTACAGTGCACGTATACTCGTTCGAGCGTGATGTTGCCAAATCCATGCTCGTTGAAGATCCTCGACGCGGTGGCAAGGAGCACGCCTTGATGGTCGATGGCTGATCCAGATATGGTCTCTTGGGCTATCGGGCCGCAGACCTTGTTGATGAGGTTGATGACCTCGTTGTCTGGCGCTCCTTGAACAATGATGATGCGAGCGTTGGGTGCAGTTGGGTCGACAACTCGAGCCATCTCAGACAGGCACTTGCCAAGGTCCTGGACATAGTGAAGGGTCCAGAGCGCTACGACGGCGTCAAATCGATTATCGGCAAAGGGAATCTCCTCAGAGTCTTCTTCTCCGATCTCATCGTCTGGCTGTTTGATGTCCCAGTCCGCACCTAGCTTAACCGTGTAGACCTTGCCAAGTTTGTCTGCAATAGCCGTTGAGAGCTCTGTCGGTCTGTAAGTCATTTGAAAACGTGGTTCCAGAATCCTCTCTGAGACTTACTGCCATGGCCAATACTGACTTCGAGAACTTCCTTGTTGGATTCGACGAGGTCAAGGACAAAATCGAGACCGTGGCGGCTGAGTCTTTTTGCAAAGGGCTGCCAGGCGTCTCTGCTCAAAATATGAGGCAAGGCCCTAAGCATCGGCAAAGGGTGAGGACCAAACAGGGTCTCTAAAGTTGTTCTCTGAGCAGTGATAAACATGTGCTCCTCAATTCTGCCTTCAAAACCCTTAATCTTAGAGCTTTGGCGCTCGACGTAGTGAATCGTCAACCCTGCTTGCTGCATGACACTCAACCAACCTCTCATAGTCAACAGGGTTATTTCAATGTCTCTGTTCATGAATGTAGAGGGATATCGCTCGATATAATCTCGTCCTGCCAGGCGTGATATATCGTTGATCTTTTCTTCAGCGGGAATGCAACCCACGACGAGAACACCTCCGGGTCGAAGCCACGACGCCATCTTGAACAGCATCGAATAGGTATCCTGATACGAGATCTGAAACATGGAAAATATTGAAATAATTGCGTTGTATCGCTGATCTGGCTTGAATGTCGTCATATCCGTCTTGATAAAAGTACCGGGGATCTTGCTCTTGCAATGGTCGATCATCCTTTGGGAAATATCGATGCCGGTGACATCAAATCCGAGTTCAGCCAGGCGAGAGGCTGGTCCTCCAGGGCCGCAACCAACGTCAAGGACGCATGCCCCGGGTCTCAGGTATTCTGTCAGACGAGTCAGGGCTTTCTTAAGTGTCTCATTGTCACCGTAAGCGTCTTGGTAGGTGTCGGCAACTTGGTCATAGAGAGCCTCAACCGTTAAGGAGACGCCGCTCTGTTGCGCTTTGTTTTGAGAAGGTTTCATACTGATTTCTGTAGTGTCGATGATTATGATAAGAAGATGGTGGCCAACTGGAACAACCCCATGATAAATTGCGTTTTCTTGTCCCACGCTGCGGAGAGGTAGGCACATTGTCTCACTGAAATCCCGGACCGACACGGAAATCGATGACGAGAGAGTCAGGTGTCGGTCAAGAACGACTGGCCCAAATCCGCTCTCGGTCGCTCAAATGCAGCTGCAATGTGAGTGTTGGCACGTTTATCACTCTGCATACCCTGCACAAGCCGTTAATCATTGTTGGCTTCTGGCTTTCTGTGTCTCAGAGGCTGCATTACCACCCTTGATATCGCCAGCGTTGTCTCCGGTTTTCGGAGCCTAATCAAATTGCGAAATGCCAACGTTACACACTAGTGTTTATCTGCAGGTGTAACGATAACTTGCCCGAGTAGTAACGCGGCATATCTCTTCGTCATAAATGCAAACACGTCACTATCTGTCCAGCAAGTTATCACATCAAGAGCCAGCTCACACAATAACAAGTATCTTGACATATCATAGCATCATAATACTAACACAGATGCGTAATATTTGGCTTTTTAGCTATATAGCTACAAAGAGTCACGCCTAGCTATATTATAAGAGGCTATTCAGCCTCTCAGCAAGTATTAGGACGGCTCTAAAAGACTTAAAGGAGACTATTCCTTTCTATCTTCTAATAGATCTCTCTATTCCCTCAACACAATGGCTGCTGCAATGCGAACTATCATCAATTAAGATGGCTAAGGCTCTACTATATATAGGGGTTGGCTCCCTATCCCCTCTATCTTCCCTACTATAGAGATCAACTAACTAGAGAGCAAGACGGCACATCTCTAAGTTGTAGATGCAAACACCTCGCTATCCCTGCGGGGCTTGCGTCACGAGAATGCGTGGATTTTGTCATTTAAGGAACATCTTACGACCTTAGATGACGAAGTTCATGCATTCTCGTGACGTAAGCTTAGCCTGCTAGGGGCATAGGTTGTTGAGTTATTTGCATCTATCACGAAGAGATGTACTGTATTGCTCTTTCGTTGAGTGATCTCTGTAGAAGAGAGGAGGGAAAGGACAGGGAGCTAGGTACGAAATGGCGCCTTAGCTACCTATCTTGGTTGATAAGAGATCGCATTGTGGTAGCCATTGTGTTCAGCGATTAAAGAGAGGTAAGTGCAGCAATGGAAGTTCACGAGCTGTGCTAGTTGCTCGGCGCGATGGTGTTAAGGTTGTGCGTAAGGTCGAGTTTCTCACACTTACTCCCTGCTGTAGTCGATCTGAAGGCCCTCAGTCTTATGCCAAAGGCTCTGGCGGCTTTAAGGCTCTGGCGGCTTTCCGGCTCATCGTGAGCCTTGTGAATGTCGTCATGTTGCGTGATGTGGCTGTGGAAGACGGGACCGGGATTGAAGGCAGAAGATAAGTGTGGTTGAAAGGTCGATTGATGGCAAGCATACGAGAAAGCAGGGAATTAGGCGGCCCTTTTTATTATCTCTTGATAAAAGGAAAAGTGGCCTCTTGAGACGTGAGAGTCATCTTGCGTTGAATATTTTTGTTGGGTTTGGTGTATTAAGTTTATTGAGATACTTATGAAGAGTTAAAACTGTGATCTTTAGTGTAGAAACTGATGTCTCTGCCTGTGGCAGGAAAAGTCAAATAGTAGTTACTCTTGCGTCTGCAGAGACCACTTTTTCTCTTCTCAAGAGATGTTAAAAAGGGCTGCCTGCCTTCTTTCTCAGATCCTTGCCTCTCTACATCACTACACCAGCTACTTGGACGACACAAGCGTACACAGACTATGCCGACCTCAAACGGCTCATCTTTGCGACGGCGGCTCGCTTGGAATCGCCCGACATTACCGCTTCATCTCGGGGAAGAAGATGAACAGCCCCTTCTTCCACCAGCAGTGCCATGCAACACCAAGTCTGATATTCGAGCTTATCCAAATTTCGCATCTTTGATATCTTTACTCAGCAAAATCAAGCTTGGCAGCGGGGCCACTGCTTCCTCAGCGTCAGATTCACCAAGCCAACTCGAAAAGCCCATCACAGATTCACCACCACCTCGCCCTGCCTCCAACCCAGACGCGGATCGTGTGCAGCCTTTAGACAACTCTCGTTCTTACGATTTCTGTAAAGCATGTCTGCGGGCGAGGGCGTCAGATAACTACATGAAGCGAGTTGTGAGGCTGACGGATCTCTTATATTGTGCGTGCTGTAAATCTGAACACCCCGCCATCCTCTTTTCATATTCTGCCCGCAAGGATGAGCCGTCATGCAGGCTCTGCATTAGATGACAGGGATTCTATTTTATCTACCCTCATCTAGGGTTCTCGCAGGCAGATATTGAGGCACGGAAAGCTGCGCGTCAAGCGGTAACACTGCGTTGCCGAGACCCTACATGTCCCTGCACCTGTGCCACCGTCAAATTTCGAAACCTACAAGTCAAGGGATGTGGTGGTAGCGTCTTAGTCAGTTGGACTGCAACTATTGACAACATCGTGGGTAGGGATACCTCGGGTGATTCCTGCGTGGCGAAAATCAAAGAGCTGCATGCAACCTTTCCGCCATTATTCTGTCCAACCTCTCAAACCGCACCAAGCCGCCTGTTCCAACAGATGCTGGCTAAGCGCTATGTACTCTCCTACCAACAAGAAGGCAGATGCTTCTGTCATTGCAGTTTCAGCATGGTTTGCGACACAGCAGGCAAAGACAACCAAAAGATCTCGTCATGCCACTGGATATTTCTACGGGATGATCCGGAAAGCCCACTGCCATCTAATTGGGTCAAAATGATAGATCCAGACAGCTATGGGCACTTTATTGATCCAGATACGGAGCACATTGCCTGGCGTGGGGATCCAGAATGTGCGACTACACGCCGACTTAGGGGGAGGATGCCGGATAGGTACGTATAGCAGGTAGAAGAATGAGGGGTGCCTTGGAAGGCCAACACAGGGCCGCTCCGTGATTGTTTGATGTTTCCTCCCACACCGTTCCCTGTTCTTCTGTAGCCTTATTAGAGGCACTTATCTTAGCCCTACTATTTCTAAACTCATCAACAACATGATACAGGGTGCGCGCTACGACATTGACTTTTGGCAAGTGCACGAGACTGAACAAGACTGCACCGTCGCTATTCGATCGACCTGTGGCCAAATCTTTTACTGCTACATTTGCCCCTCACAATTCCTGCGATCTCCTACCGTCGCGAAGCAGTATTTCAAGTGTCTTGAATTATTCAGATCCGGCGAAGAAGAAATCGATGATTTTGACGAGCAAGATGCGTACGACTGGTTACTTGCAGCTTTCGAACCCGTCATCCTCCCACTGACCGCATCCTCGGACCCCTGCGTTGTCGAGCGCCCAACTCTCGCCCAATACATATTCCCCCAACAGGCTTATAACTGCGCCCTCGCTGCTGTGGATGATGAACTGCAACCTAGACAGCTTGATACCAGCCTTGGCTGGGGCAGCCATATCGTCAAGGTGGACAAGAACCGTCTGGCCGAGCTTGATCAGTGGACCCGGACTTATGCTCCATCTGACGTACAACTGTGCTACGATCGCCCCGAGGAGACCTTGATCAGACCTCCCGGGCGCGTCATTGTCAAGGACCGCGATGGGCAGCCTGTCGACTGCTTCTACAAGATGTTCCGCGGCGAGCAGACAGCAAGGAAAGAACTTGATGTGCTAAAGCAAATCGTGCAGGCCCAGATACCTCCCCCGCCGGAGACATACATCTGTCGCCTGCACGGCGTCGTTCGAAATGAAATCGGCCTATTGGGAATGCTGTTCATCCGGATTGACTAGAAGTGCATGCTGTCAAAACCCCAGGCGGCGACGAGCTCCGCTGAGCTGAGACAACGCTGGGCCTCGCAGATTAGTAGGACACTGGACAAGCTGCATAACAACGGTATCATATGGGGCGACGCCAAGGCAAGCAACATCTTGATAGACAAGAATGACGATGCTTGGATCATAGATTTTGGAGGGAGCTACACCCCGGGCTGGGTGGATGAGGACAAGTCTGGGACGTTGGAAGGGGATAAACAAGGCTTCGCGAAAATCATGGATATCCTCAATTGATGGCGATCAGCGACATCGCCCAGCCAAAACAACAACGGCATTGTTTACTGCAGGCTTGCAAACAAATAAATCAAATAAATTAACAGCTTCTAACTAACCAATCTTATGCATTAGGGCAGGGGTATGATAATCCATAGGCTCTACCTTAGGTAACTTGATGAGTTGATATGGTAGCTTGGTCGCAGTGGCTTGGGATTCTGGGGTAGACAAGCCACAGCGTGGGAGACCAAAGCGTCACCCAGCCGGGGTGGAATGACGATCTGGGCCATTTGGGAGACGCTGACTGGTGAATGGCTTCACACGGGTGCATCCACCCCGCATTCTGCTGTAGGGAGTCCGTTCTCGTCGCTGACCGGTGTCTGCAGCCGCTGAACCAACTGTGCTACCGTGCTGTGCGCATGACCTCCATGTCAGACAAAGACAAGCAAACTCTGGTGCTTGGCTGCTGTGTCGGTGCAGAGACGGAGGTTAATGTCCATGGGGCTTGGGAATCATGAAATTGGGCATTATCGGAATGACTCGTAGTACGGGACAGCAGCTGAACAACTGTTGTTGGGTTGACTATACAACCTTATCATGCCGCGTGCGTGTCAGTGGAGTGCTCCACCGACGAGAAAAAAGAGTTCCACTGACGGATCTCGTTCCCGAACCTCCCTGCCCTGCCCTGCCTTGCCGTGCGCTTTGTGGACCAGACGGTAGGGCGTTCTAGACAAATGGATCATGTATGGTGTATTATGTAGAGACGAGATGATAAGAGCAACGTCTTCTGCAATCGTCTGTCGTGCATGGCGAATCTCATCGTCGCTGCATGCCCCTGAGAAGATCGGATGCCCTTACCTATCTCCGACCCATCACTAGACCGGCCCCTTGTCCTCCCCCAGACGGACCTGATGATTGCCGAGATGCCCGAAAGTCCAGTGCCAGTTCCAGGCTCTCTAGCTCTTGTCCTTATCAGTTATTAGTTCCAGTGGCTGAGATAATGATGCATTTCCCCGCGTTTTTCCACTCTCCACCCACTATCTCGTCCAATCGCCCAGGCCCTGGAGATAGGTAGCCACGCACCCCCCCTTGTTTGATCCCATAAGAACAACCGAGCGCCTGTTTTTTTTATTTGTCCGCGCAAAAAGGGCCGTCGTTTCTCTCACCTGGGAAGACAGCTTGAGAGACACCATGCAAAAGGCAAAGGCTTCGACGGCAAAGAGCGGCTGCAAGCGCGCAGCGGCCCGCCCCAAGAACAGCCCCAATCCACGGTCGCGGTCGGGCTGTGCGACCTGCAAGGCCAAACACGTATGGCTCTTCTTTATCGTCGGCGGTAGGAAATGAGAATATACTGACTGGAGAGAAATAGACAAAATGCGACGAGACGAGACCCGAGTGCCTGAGGTGCATCCGCAAAGGCGTCAAGTGCGGTGGATACTGGAAGGAGTTCAAGTGGTCCTTCAAGCACCAGCCCGGCGAGATCGACATCAACATCGAGACGGGAGCATCGCCCACGCCCTCGCGACGAGGCTCTTCAGCCCGACCAGAGAAGCTGAATGTGGTATCGCCCGCGAAGTTAAATTTTGAACCGACTCCCGGACCTTCAAAGCCTGAGGAGCTACCGACCGAGGATGCCGTCTCTATCTTGGGCGACGCGAGCTGGACAACCAGTTCTTGCACCGACTCGGAGACGGATCTCTTTGCTCAATCGAATCCAATGATGGAGACTGGGGACATGAGCAGCATGACGCCAAATATTGAAATGACTTCCCAGGCGCTCACTCCCTCGACAGATCAGTTCCTCGAAGGGACACCACTCACCGTCAGTCTCATCACCGACACGTCCTCACTTCTCATCAGCAACTGGTTTGAGCAAGTCTGCACCCAATGGTCGGGCTTCGACTCGGAAACAAATCTTAATCGCAAACTGGCCCTCGAACTATGCACCAGCTCTCAGTCAGTATTTAGCTCGCTGCAGAGCATGTCGGCGGGCTTTCTCTCGACACGGTTACCTAACATGAAGCAATCTGCGCTATACTTCCTGCAAGCGGCGACTGGATCAGTTCTATCAGAAGCCAAAGAGATCAATCGTCGCGCGATACTGGATACTATGCCGACCGGGGTTCTCTTTTCGCTCTTTTGCCTGGGCACGACTGTCTGCTGGGTCGACCCCCGACAATTAGGCCTGCCATTCTTCCGAGAAGCCCGCACCCTACTAAATCGCCTCAACCGACGCATCTCATCGTTTTCGGAGAAGGATCTGGAATTGCTCTCATATTTCAACAGAAGCATGACGTACTGCGAAATGATCCTTGCAGCGGTAAATGAGGACAATGCGGTCGATACTGAAGAGCCAGTAATCGGGCCTCAGACCGACAACACGGGCATGCAGCTGGTTGAGAGATATATCGACAACTCCCCGCACCCCTGGACTGGCATCTCACCGCTTGCTTCTCAGCTTTTTGGACAGTCGCTTAGGCTCTGTCGGAGCTTCCGTCACAATCTCAAGCAGCCCAAGGAGACGGGGCGGGACTTTCAGAAGGCCCTAGAAGAGATTCAAGAGGCGCAACGACTGGAAGAGCGGTTACTGGGACTCGAGTTCCCCGCCGCCGTCTCGGTCACCGACACGGGCGACTACCGAACACCGGGTCTTCACCTCGCACAGGTAGCCGAGGCGTACCAGCTGGCAGCGCTGCTCCAACTGTACCAGACCTTCCCCGACCTGGTCGCCCTACGGTTGCCGCTTGACTCTGCGCATGCGAACAGCAGACACATTCCCTGGGAGGAGTGGATTATTCCCCTCAGCCTGCGTCTCGTCAACGTCCTCGAACACATCCCGCCCAACTCTGGCTCGCGCGTTATTCAGCCGCTGCTCTTCATCACCGCTAGCACCGGCCTCCGCTACGACACGACGACTCTGCTAGATGTGCCTGGTTTCTCGTTTGAGGCGGGCGCAAGCCCCGCCGGCTTTCAACCGGGCCCGTTCGGTACCATGGGCGGCGACCCGTTGGACGCTTTGAGTGCCTCACCCCCGCCGGCAAACGTCATCTCGCGCATGTCCCTGGACATTAGCAACGCTCGGCACTTTATCACCGGGAGGCTCAACATGTTGGAAAACAGCTTGCCGCCGAAGCCGGTGCTGATGGCGAAGGAGCTGATCAAGGCAATCTGGGATGCTTACGATAGTGAGCCACCAGGTTCAGCGTCGGTGCACTGGGTGGACGTGATGGAGGATAAGAACCTGCGATCAATGTTTGGATAGTTTTTTTTTTTTATGACTGTGGTCTTTGGATTGTTAAAATTAGCGTGTTGGGCTTTGGTTTGGCGTGGCGATGGTGGTTTGGCGAATGAGGCTATTCACGACATGGGAGCAATTATTACGAGAATGGGTGCGTTCAGAAATGGGAAGCAATTCTAGTGTCATTTCATCATGAATCTCTATCCTGTTTGCCCTTGACTATTTATCCTTCTGCACTCTCCTCATAGATCCATGTACTTGCGGGCGCCGGTGTAGTACGCCAAACCCGAGTCGGGAGTGGTAAAGGTAACGGTGGTGCCCTTGGGGATAAAGAAGACGTCGCCGGGCTTGGCGTCGACCTTTTGGCCGTTGCCGTCCTCGAGGGTAAAGTTGCCCTCGAGGATGATCTTTGTCTCGTCGTACTTGTACGTGTACTTGAGGGGCTCGCCCTTGTTGAGGCGGAAGAAGCCCGCCGAGATGGGGTTTGCGGCGCTGGAGTCGCTGGTGTGCACGTCGCCCAGGAAGGCGTTGTCGTTGGCGAGGAGGGGGATGTCGAACTTGGACTGGGCCTGGGAGAAGTGTTGGAACGACATTTTGGGTGTTTTGTGATGGGGAGTTTGGTATAAGTCTTTGAGTGAGTGTGAAGATTGCAGGTAGAGATAAGAGAGAAGAGCTGTTGAATTGATGAGAGATAAGTCGTTCCTGGGAGGAAGACGTTCGCTTTCATATACACGTCGCCATCTCGCTCAAGCCTCTTCTCTTCCCCTCTTTACCATCCAAAATCTCGCAAAAACTTACTCAGAACCCCCTCTCTCTTCGTCTTGCCTCTACGTAAACCGATCATCACGCCCTCCCCGCGCGCGCAGTTCACAATCTCTTTGAAGACAAGGTATCCGGCGATAAGTCTGATAAGATGGCCCGCATGCACTCGAGATAGGCTCGTTTTTCCTATCTGGGACAAGTTCCCCGGGCGTGAGATCGCGGGGTAGGCGGGCGTGGCTGCAATAGGACCCCGGCGAGTAGGATCGCCGCTTCGAGCAGCTCGTTCCGGCACATGTTTTTGCCCCCCAACCGGTTTGTACTTGGGGGTTTGGTTGGCTGGAGGTTGAGTGTCTTGGGTGGTGATGTAGGAGGGCGATCCGGATGGGAGTTAAAATAACAGCCGGGCCACCACTGGAGGAAAACTTGATAGTATCTCGATAACTTGTCTTCAACTGTTACACGGTGATCTACTATTCACCGGTGATTTAAAAATTGTAGCATTCATTCTCTACACTGTATCCTTCATCATGGTCACCTTACAATCATCCCTTAACTCACACGGGGCCATCGTCATCCTCAGCGTCCTGACCGGCATCTCGTTCATCATCTACCAAATATTCACCATCATCTCAAGTCGCAAGAACAAGAATGACCTCCCCCGAGTCTCGGCCGGTTGGGAACCCAGCGACTACAAGACGCCCGTCCCTGAACCGTACCCCGGCTGGTCCATCGACAAGACCAAGCCCCTGCCCTACCGCGCATTCCGCTACGGCCCCAAATACCAGGTCACTATGGGCCTTCGCACCGTCCCCGTTGAGGAGTGGATAGAGCTGGACAACCACTTTCCCAAATATCACGCCGACAAGAAGGCTCGTATTGCGGAGCGTGGCACGAAATGTGTTGATACGCATCCGGACGCTTATCCTGCTGCTATCGAGCTTTTGCAAGAGTTGACGGAGTATTTGCCTGCTCGGTACCCAACCCTTTACGAGAGAACACCTGTTGGAATCAGGAACAAGTGGTCTGGGGAAGACTTCAACATTGTTGAGCGACCGCTGGCTGAGGACCCCATGGCCATCTGTGCACGTCTCGTTCAGGATGATCTCGCCATCATGATTGAGCGTCCCGACGGACAGTACTACCTTATGGCGGGTGCCGTGCTGCTTGCGGGCTTTTGGCGTCTGTCAGACAAGTATGGCATGTCGCTGTCTCAGATTCATTACTCTGGTGACGTCCCCCACTTCAAGGAGAAGCTCGAGACAGGCATGTGCAAGTTCTTCAAGCGTCTCAAGTGCGAGTCTGTCTATTGCCGCAACAACTACTTCCTTCAAGTCGACGACTCTCTGCCCTGGAGTTGGAGCATTGGCAGCGAAGACGACCCCGTCGTCAGCTGGAGCACGGCGCAAAAGGACAAGGCGATTGAGCACCACATGTTCCGCTCCGAGCGCCAGTCTCTCCGCCGATTGCCCAAGACGGGCGCCATTGTCTTCACCATCCGCACCTATTTCCACCCTGTCACTGAGATTGCGCAGGAGGATTATGTGCCTGGCAGATTGGCTAGTGCTGTGCGCAGCTGGGATGACAAGGTTTCAAACTATAAGGGCAAGGAGAAGTATGGTGATGTGTTGCTCGAGTATCTTGACAAGGAGCATGAGAAGCAATTGGCGAGGGGATTGAACTTGGAAAAGGAGGAGGAGGTTCGGAAATACCCGTGGTAGTTTGGTGTTTTGGGGGGGATAGTGGGTGTCTGTAAATATCAAATGTTGATAGACCGCATGAGGTTTACGAAAGGCATATAGCGAAGCATAACGAATTCTATTATTTTAAACGTTTACTTTGAGCGCCGCGTCTTGATTGAGTTGGTGTCATCAAAGTCGTTGCTTGCACAAAGTTTCTGGAACATTTTCGTGTGTCTATTTTCCGTCAACTTGCATTCATGTCGCTATGCCATGCCGCGTCAAGACTCTAGAATCACACAAAATAGTAAGCCGAAAGGGAAAGGAGGATTCCGAATAGATTGAGGTGACAAACATGAAAATATTTCAACTCGCTAAATGCTAGTTATCTACTAAACAACACAAAATCCCTCATTCTAAGTTCCACTTCCTCTCCCAGCCGGGAAAGAAAGGGTTCTCATCTAACGTCCGTGGCTCCCAGTCCTGAGGAATCACTCCCTGCTCCATCTGCTCACGCTCCCACGCTCTCAAAGCAGGCTTCGCTACATGCTCCACATGCCAAGTACCTTTGTACTTCATGATATTCTCCTTGCCCTCGTTCAATGTCTTGAGAACAAGCGATGGGATATACGGCTCGTCTCTGAACTCAGTCATTGGTGTAAATAGGGCTTTAAAGTTGAAAACTATGGAGCCGGACAGGGGCAGACGGCGGAGAGTTTGCCAGTCTACACGCAGATAAAGGTCCTCGTCACGGAGAGAGGGGTTCTGGGACTCTCGGTGGCTAAAGTCGGGGTGATCGGCCGGTAGAAATAGTGGTTGTCCAATTTCAAGACCCCATGATCCTCGTTGGATGGGACTATCGGTGGGCATCTTGGTAAAGAAACTGTATAAAAGTTAGATACTAAGCCTAGTTTAGTGGAGTATCAGCTTACCGATCCATGCTAAACTCCATCTTTTCCTTATAGTCAGGTACAGGGGCATGAATCTCGGGCAGTCCGAGACCGATCTTGTGGCTTAGCTTCCAGCCAACCGAGGAGCAAATGACGCCCGCTCTGAAGCAATAGCGTCCAGTGGCGGGGTCGCGCAGCGTGAGTCCGAAGTCTTCAGGCACATGGTTCAGGAGAAAGTGCAGAGGCTCAATCTTGTCGAGATGCTGCTTGACACCCAGAATGTGATTCACAAAAGTCCTGCCATGAAGTTCAAAGGCTTGAGGATATCGTGCGCAGAAGAATTGGATCGCCATCTCCATGAGCTCCTTGCAAGCAAGCTCAGAACCTGGGAGGGCCTGCAAAACATCCTTGCCGTGTTTTGCGTAAAGAGCCTGGCGCTGACGAATGCGCTCAATATAGGTGTTCTCCACTTCGAGCCAGAAATCTGGGTCCAGTTTCTTGAGGGCTTCGTGCTGCGTTAGCTCTTGGTCATGTTGTGCTAGATCCACTGTCACTTACACATTGTCTGGTGGTAAGCCCATCTGAAAGGTCGATAAGGCCTCGGTAGCGCCGTCTCAACATTGAAATTCTTGAGAGGCGAAGGTAAAGGAACACCAGAGAGTTTTGCATAGTCAGGAAAGTCACCGAGTTGACGGATCTCGCTGACGCTGAAGCCGGTAAAGTTGTACTTGGTCGGGCTAGCAAGCCGATAGTCCTCGTCCAATCGCAGCAGCGGCTTTGGCGATACAGACAGATCTACGTTGGCAGATGACGAGAATGCTGGGGAGATCTCGGGGAGGACATGACGTTGCGAGGGCGGGTACGCCTTGGTGTAATCAGCGCTGGCAGACTTCTTCACCGGCTCAGGCGGCGGGGATGATGGCCATCTTGATGGACTGAAGGCTTTGCGGTTGTAGACGAGTGTACGGGCAAGAATGCTGAGGCATGCACAGGCGCTAACGGCAAATGACAGTATGAGAACCGTGTTGACGGTGCTGGGGTGAAGGGACTCTGAGAAGATGAGCATTGTGAAAGCACAGCCTACGGGCTCAACACGATGATGAGACGGAGACGTGGGGACGACAACGTAATTGCATCTCGTGTTCTCATTAACCTGCGGAAGCCTTTTCTTTATTATGCCCAAAGTTTCCGGGTAACAAGCCTCTCGATTGTCTCGCTCAGTGACACCCTCATCGATGCAAGCTCGCAAGACAACGACGTCTATCTCGCCCGAAAGCGGTTACAGTTGGAGAAGAGGCAGAGACATGACCAGGTTAACATTGCCTTTTTGGTGCTAGGGAGGCAGGCCAAACGCGGGGTACGGGGCTTATCTGGATCGGCATTGGGGGCTTGTGATGTGCCAGCTGATAACCGGTATCTACACCACCAGGTGGAATGCGGAGAGGGTGTACCAGATGCAGTAGGAGATGGAGAGGGTGCTTTGTGATAAGGGCCGATGGATGGGTTTGCATAGCCGAGGGAGGGCAGTCTGACGCTTGGAGGGACGTGGTATCCGGAGTTTTGATATCGAGAGGGAGAGAATGGAGGAATTAGTTGAGAGACAGTCAGGTTTATGACATGCAACCCCTCACTTTAGAGTCAGGGGCCGAGACTTGAACGTCATCTGTTGTGTGCCGGGAGATTCCCTCGGACAGCATTGACCCAGGTGCGATATCCACTCCGTTCCAGCGATATCCCGGCTTTTCTATCTGCGTGTGTGTATCATGGTGACGTTTGTCCGAGACACGGCTGCACAATTACCTTTGTTCTCCTTACCAGTGGATAAAATGTCTAGTTATGTAAATGACCGGTGAATGCTGGAGCCCACAGCGGTCAAAGGGCTAAGACAGTCCCGTAACTCTCAAATTTAACAACGTATGAGAACAATGCTATTAAAAAACTACGATGCCAGTTTCCGAGGCCCTCTTATTTTGTAGATTCTTATCTTATCTCGGCACGAGTTCAGATTTGCTATGTCTTATCGGCATTTTGCATGGAGCCCCTCCACCATCGCAAGATCACAGGTTCTTCCCGGCGCTCCAATTTAGACTCTGGATTTCACAATGAAATAATTTATCTCTTGAAAGATAATAACTTATTATAGATTTACATTCTTGTCAGCGGGAACTGTTGATATACTCACTGACCGCTGCGTGGATCGGATCAAGCTGATCCTGCACTATGCCACTGCTACATCGCGCTCTTCCAATGTGCTCTACGAGCTCGAAAGGCTGCTAGAGTAGCCTCAATTCTTTTTGGTCGTGTCTAAATAGTCTTGGGAAGAGAAAAAAGACAAGTAGGCGGCAGGTCGAGGTATGTGCCAACGACAGAATTCATAGGACGAAATACAACTTGGAAAACATTTGACTGGGTATCACTATGTGGTATCACATTAGGCTGATTTAAAATGCCTGGTTTGTAACTAGTCAACGTGTGCGTCCGCCAATGCCCTCTCTTACATCCAAAAGTATATGATGAGAAGGACAAAGAGATCGAGCGTATGCCACGTCTTGCTTGTAGTAGATTCCTCATAGAATGTTGAGAAAATAATTGATAATAGGCCACTTCCTATCATAAATATTTGATTTTATCTAACTGGTATTGTATATGAATCGTAAAAGCTCTGGCTTGACTCCCCCAGCGCACCCAGTCGAGGATGCGAACAGTGAGCCCAGCCCTCAGAATGGGATATCTTCGTTTCTTGCATTGCATGGCGTTGCTTTCGTCATTAAATCAGGAGAACCAAGCTCCACTGTGAAAAAGAAGGTAAATCTAATAATTGAACCTCTCTCCGCTCGACGGGTTCCTCACGATTCCGGCTCCTGCAAAGCCGAGCTTGACAACGCCCTGGCTTACTTCACACGCTCCGTACCTCACCGGGCCAAGGTCATTGACTGCCCGGACGATGCCACCGACATTCTGGTTCGGATCAACGCTGGACATAATGTGCGTTTCCTGGGCTAGAGTTCCAAACGCGTTTGCAATCTCGAGTGGGTTGAGACTGACGTCTCGCCCAAGTTCCCACCAACCCCAGAAAGTCGGGAGCACTGAAAAGATGCCGATGAGGGATACGCCGATTGCTATCCACATCTTTTCAAAATTTGTTACGTAGATCAACGTCGTCGTGCCGCTGCTGAATTCAACTCGTTGCTTATCTGTCGAGTTGTACTTGGCATATTGCAGGCTTGCTCGGAAACCAATGTCCCGTGTGAGTTCGATCAGGTCGTTCATGGGATTCGACCATGTATCCGCGCATCCAGGCACGGTACCGTTCATTGTCATGTACTGCGTCGCAGGTAACCCGTCAGAGCTGACGTCGTAGCCAGTAGCACCAGTGAAGCCCATCCACGCCGAGCCGCCGTAGAGGGCATCGACTATTGTACTGAAGCCACCCAGGATATTGCCAGCACCACTCGCAACCATTGAAGCAGGTTGCATGTAATGGCGCTTGATAAACTTGTCGTCTTTCCAGGTCCCCTCAAGCTCCACCTTCTTCCCATCCAGCCGCACCGGAAACGTGGTGATTCCAGCGTGTAGGTCGCACGTCTGGATTTTGAGTTTGCCGCCGCATTCGCTGGTGTCCTTCCACAGCGTCGTGTAGCGGAGGAATGAGCCGTCCTTCATCTGGTAGACGGAGTAATCGCTGTACTCTGTGACGTTTACCTCGAATAGAGTTGCGCCGGACATAGCTGAAGTCATGCCTCCTCGGCCCATTCCAACGGTGAGATTGAACTTTTTGGTCGACTCGGTGCAGTTTACATCAAAACCAAAGCCCTGGACCGCAGTTGTGCAGTTATCGCAGTAGGTGTTAAAGGCAACCATGTCGTCCCGGTTGCTATACGCCTGAGCAATGTCGCTAAAGTTCTTGGTGAGAAGAGACACCGAGTGAGTTCGACCGGTAAAGATGCTGGCATAGTTATCTGGGAGTTGTCGCGCAATGTGCATTTCGAAATTGCCGTTCTGAGCCTCGTATTCGTTGGCCGTCGAGGATGCTCGTTGCAGAAGGGGACCGCGCAAGACCGATAGCGTCATCAGGACTGAAGCTAGGCCAAGTGTCTTGGACTTGAAGGTAAATAGGTTCAGGGCTGCTTCTATGAGGCCTGTCGAGGAGCCGTAGACGGCATGTAATTGTTGCAACTGAAGACTGTTAACTGCCTGTATTCTTAACAGCTATTTGTTGTTACTGCTCACCGTTGTTGGTCGTCCAGCTGCTCGCCAGTAAGAAATAGCAGCTCCCTCTGCAAACGCGCAGGCCAAGAAGGCACCCGTCAGCGCCGAAGTCAAGGCCAGCCACACGGTTGGCTGAATATGCTTGTCCCAATGATCAACAGGAACACCATTGCTGTACCAAAGAATAAACACGGCGGCTATCGTGCCCAACAAGGACATGAACCACGCCGCAAGCCCACGGACAGGAAACCGCTTCCAGAAGCCGGGCTGCCACGGTTGACTGAGCCTCGCATCGTTTGTACCGAAGCGCTCGGGCATGGACTCGAGCTGATACCATGGCGCCTTGTTGGCCCCGTTAAGGTCGCCCGAGACCTTATCCGAGAGAGGCCATTCCATCATACCAAGAAATACCAAGACCTAAACGAGTGGAGGCTTGGACAGATCGAGGCTGTGTTTTTTTAGAGAGTGGACATTGCCCTACCGCAATGAGGTTTTAACGAGAGTAAAGATTTTGTGAGGCAACCCGGGGGCAGCAGATTTGTACATGATAATAGAGCCGACCGCCAGTCATGCTAGCCCACATTTAATGCCGGTCCCAATTTCTATACGAAGAATAGGGTTCATCGGATTACCAAATGTCAACGTGGTTTTGGGGCCGCTCCACAAGCGTGGTGACGTGACGACCGAAAGGCCAAATCTGAAACATGATGCTGGTCGTGACGGGCTCGCTTGTGGGAATAGCATCGTGGGGATACCATTTTAAATAGCCGTGCTTCCCGTTCGGGGTCGCCGCTCGTCTGTTTTCCACTTCGTTCCACAGCCAATAATAGCTATCCACTCGGACGTCATTGTTGTGACGGTCAAACCATTTCTATGCTGGCATAGCTCATACGTCATTTGAGTTTAGGATCCCGGTATATCTTTTCCTATGGCATAGTATTCGTAAAGATAATAGTAGCCATTCAGCTCCTCTCATTCAACACCTTCCATCTTTCACTCGGGAAATGCGAAGAGCGCGAATCCAGTCGCAATCACGGCACATACCGTGATCGGCATAACAAATACTGACAGGGATCAGTAGAGTCGGCAGTTTACCACCTTGGCTCCGAGACCGGATAGAATGGTGTGTTTTCAGTGAATTAAAGCCGTCAAACCTGCAAACAACCTCTCTAGAGAGTCTAAGTCTCGTCGTATACAATGAGTGTCTCTAGAAATGACCATGTCTCGCATTTTGTGACGAAAACTCAAGGGATGAGAAAGGGGTCGAGGGTAAGCGGATCTTTACTTATCCCGGGCTGCACGCGTCGTAACACGTGAAACAAGGCTCTCTCTCCACCCCAAAGTAGCCAGCATTGCCATCTCACCCGGTCAGCTTCAAGGGCTCAATATCATTAACGCAATTAATCAATCAATTGATTCATCCTCTCCAAGTGCTCTCCTGTGGCCCATTCGCTCGTTTAGCTCAGCTACGCCTTCAAAATGCCTTCTCCCATTGTTGCCGCCACCCTCCAGGCCGCCGGTCTCTCGACCGTCTCGAACCTGCTCGCCCAACTCATCGAGGCGCGTCAACAAAACGTCAGTATCTCATCTCCCCGTGAATGTCTTCCTGCTGCTGTGGGCCTTTTCGATCGATTAATCGCCAATCGCCGTGCCAAGCTGTGCCTGAACCAATTGACTGACTAGCTCCCAATAGCGCCCGGTGTCGCTGGATATCGTTCAGCTGCTGCGCTTCGTCACCCTCACATTGATGACTGCTCCTCCCAACTACCACTGGCAGCAGTTTCTGGAGCGCACATTTCCGGCGTATCCCTCTGGGCGCCCGCAGGAGCGTCTGGGGGATATCGAGATGACGCCCGCTGATGATGCCCCTGAGCTGAAGGAGGGCTACGAGGAGCGCATGGAGCAGGTCAACAGGGACAGAGACCCCAAGTTCAGTATGAGAAATACTCTGACAAAGTGGTTTGTTGACTGCATCACGGCTGGTGCCATTATGAACACGATTGCCTTCTTGATTATTATGGGTATTCTGAAGGGTCAAGCCACCTCAACGATCTGGACCAACATCAAAAATGTGAGTTCATTCTCTTATTGATTTTATTTCGTAACTAATGTTTCAAAGGAAACCATCCCCATCATCGTTGCTGGCTACAAGATCTGGCCCATTGCTTCCATCATCAGCTTCAGTTTCATCCCGGTACACCGGCGAATCGTGTTTCTGAGTTTCATCGGCCTGCTCTGGGGTATTTACATGAGTCTTGTAGCTTCGAGGGTGTAAAGGCCTTGATGAACAGCTTCTGGTGGTCCTCCGTGAACTTGTCCTCAATAGACCTTGGTATGGGTCATCATAACCCTGTCCTAATTCTTAAGATTGGTTAGTCAGAGGCTGTTCAGATCCTTAGCTGCGGATAAGCCTATAGAATGTCATAAGACAAGGATGACTAGACCCATAGACTCTACCTAACTTGCTGAGTTGATATGGTAAATGACATCGAGCTTATCGTACCTTATCTTAGTTTTCAAGTTGCGAGCCTAGATTGACCTAGAGGGCACGCAAAGGCAAGAAAACCAATGAAGCCGCTTTTGGTATCATGCGGTTTATTCTTCTTCCGATGTTGGGGCGGTCGCCGTACCCCAGCCCGCAACGAGCCAGTAGACTCCTGCGTCGAGCGCGTAGCCTGTTACCAAGCGTACAGGCCACGAGCCTCCGAGCGAAGGGCTCCTCGGTAACAGGGGCGACCAGTCTCTCTGTATCATCGCCTGGAGTGCACGCGCAGCAGCGCCTGCGACGGCAGAAGTCCAAAATATTCTCCAGCATCGCCTATGAAATAGGTAGTGCCGGACACGGGTTATCCAGCTTGATCTCAAGGGAACCTCGGGAGCTGGCCCGTCCAATAGATATCGAGGGAAAAGCATTGGAGTACCGACCACCAAGTACGGAAGGAAGTACGGAAGGTACGAGAGAGATGCCATTGTCGAATTTTCTGTGATGAATGGTTTTAGGCTGATTGTGATGAATAAAGCTGCTTGGCGGGTGTCTTGGGTGCGGTCGTGTGCGACTCGAAATTCTGCGGGAAGAGGGAGAGGGACCAGTTTAATTTATATTGATTTAGACTGTCGTTAAAGTTATGCATACTGTCGGTCCAGCCTTGAGGAGTCTGCAGTGCTGAAGCGTATTCATGGGACTCACCAAGCTTTACACTGGCCCCCATTCGTCCGTCTCGGGCTTGTGATCACTGTCATTCACTGCGTTGATTACAAACATGGTTCAAGTTAGCAGGAGAGTCGCGACGTGTCTCTTGCAATAGTAAATCTTTCGGTCCTGCATCTGGGAAGGTTATACTCAGTAAAGTTGCCCCATAGTGTTCTAGGTTGGACTGGTGAGATCCACCTTTACTGTGTCGAGCCTGCACTTTTGGGTCGTTCTAGCCATTTGGTGTCCTTGGCTCTGGACTTCTTGAGCCTTTCTCATCGAGCTCCTTCCTGTGTTCATGTCGTAGCTCTCACGGTTCACCTTCCATATTGTAGTGCTTTCCTCTTGTCAAGTAGTTCGAAAAGGAAGTTGCAGTGCACGGAATGGTAACTATATCAAGATGATCGTGGCAGTGTGTTTTCTCTTCTTTTCTTCTTCTTCTTCTTCACCTAGAAATCCGCTATCATGTTTGTAAGTCTATTTTTGCCTTTGTTCTTTTCCTCATCAACAAGACTCTGACTCACAATCACCCACCCACTGCCCTCCTCTTATCCTGCCTGAATCTTTGATTCTCGTCATCCCCATTCACGCACCTATGAACTACCTTTGCCTAACCTTCCATCGACTGACTGGCCTTTCACATTTTCTTATCCCGAGCACGCTTTGCCCGGGAACTTCGATTCCCAGCTGGTAGCTAACATTTGACAGACTACCTTCTTCGCTTACCTTTGGGGCCGTTTCCCGACCAGAAACTGGGGGTGGCGTTACCGCCTGCCGGTTGTATGGGCGGCTGTGTTTTTCCCGCCTGAAGCTTTCAGGGCGGCCGCGAGGCTGCTCGGAGAGCTGATGGGAGAGGGGTCGGTTCGCCGGTTCCTTTCTGAAAGCACTTCCGGTCGTGCAGCTTAACGGCTTGCGGCATCCCCCCCCGTTCTGGAATGACGGAACGGCCCCCCGACAAACCCGGTACTTCGGTCCAGCCGGGACCCCCACTGCGGTACTAGAGGCTCTCGTGCCTCCGACAAGTCCTTCGTCTCCTCGGGTTTCAGCCTCCGGCAAGTCCTTCGTCTCGACGTTTCCCCAAGTCCTTGGTGTTGATGAACTCTTGGAGTTTATGGTATGTATTGACTACCTAGCCTCTGACAGGACTCCTCTAATCTTGAACGTAGTATCGTGCGCACATCCACTGAACAGACTGCGATCTTGATCTCGCCGCCCCCGTCAAGCACCACAGGGCCGATCGTTTTTCAGTACCCCCACTGCGGTACTACTGCCCTCGACTTATACTGCGATTCTACCGCATTTGTCTCTGTTGGTACGACATACCGCCTCCCTAGCCTAAGGGTGCCCTCTCTCTGCTCTAAGAGTCCTCTTTCTCTCCTCTAAGAGTCCCCTTTCTCTCCTCCAAGAGTCCACCAAAGCTGCCCATCAGATCATTTTCCGACAAAACAAAAACAGTTGTCTCTTCCACTTTGGTCCATGACAATAACTCGGCACTTCCAACAACAACCAACCTAGCTCTCGAGCTCTTCCAGCCTCCACGTTTTTATCATCTCGGAAGCAACTTGGCCTTGGATGAACAATCCTCAACTCAGATGGAGCGTTTCCAGTACACCCCCTTCCATGGCTACTGTGGCCCTGGGCCCTTCCTCTCGGCAACTACCGTCTCCAACTTCGTCTTGGGCTCTAGACAGGCCAAAATTTCTCTACGCCCTGGATTGTGACGATTTCCGGGTGAGTTTGTTGACGAAGGCAGATCTTGTGGCACGGGCTAACAAATACTAGGTCATGCACTGCACATCCAGCCTCGAGATGCCACCAGTCAGCTATCTCTTCCGTCCATTTGGCGCACGATACCCTCCACTGCTATCCTTCCAGCAACCGACCGGCTCCTTCTCGATGTCATGGTTCCAGAGCCAAAGACTTCAAACTCTGTTGTGGGCCGTCTCTACCAGTTCGAACAACATTTGGACAAGGACACACAAAGGTACATTCATCCCAAACCCATACTTAGCTACGCCATCTAATTCAGTGCAGCACAGTCCCCCAGCTCGCATCAAACAGACCTGTGCGCCGTCACCGTGAACCAACCCGACCAGTGAGACGCTCAAGATATGGGAATACGAGAACACCGAAAGTATTTCTCTGCTCCAGTTCCTACGCCACCCAGAAACGGCAGTGAGCCGTTACTGTCACAGTCTTCTTCCACTTGTATCGTCCGAAGACCCCCAACAAGGACGTTCTGTATCGAGCGATTTCCAAGAATATGCGCCAATCTGGTCACAAGGCAGCCATTTCGACACCATCCCTCACCGTCGTTTAGCTCGAGCTCCATCTCAGGAGCATATCATTTCACAGGAGATGGATTTTCATCCCAGCAACAAACCTGGCAAGTCTACCAACGAGATGGCTTCGACTTCGAGAAGCTCGACTTTGATTGTTTAGAGGCACATCCATCCCAAAGAAAAGTATTAGGCTGAATGGATAGGAAAATCAAAATAAATTAGAAGTTCACTTTCTCTCAACCGTGTGCTCGTTTTGTATCACTCGACATGACATCAGCCAATCTCTCAAACAGATTCTCGTCTGCGTGTCATGATTCTGTCGACAACCCATTTCCGTCACTCAACATGGCACCAGTTCACCCAAAATAGTTCATCGTTACTAATCGGCAGTTGTTCAACTGCAGGGTATCATCCCGCTGCCATATCCGGCTCCTCCGCCGAAGGGCCCGCCCGGGCCAAGGACGATCCCCTGGGTCTTCACTCTGCGATTGTCAATGCGAAACTCGTATTCAATCGCCAACTTCCCGTATCGTATGGGGCCCGCTCAGGGGCGATCGGCGCCCGTGGGTCGTATATCAGCGCCAGCCATGGCCACTTTGGATGCTGCCCTCGAGCAGTTCAAGGACCAACGAGAATGCGTCTTCTTTGTGCCATCTCGGCTCTTTTGAGCGCGAACGCTGTTTTTGCGACGGCGGTTGATCGTCGTGCTCCACGCGCGGCGGGAACCTCGGTCGGATTCGGTGACTACATCGTCGAGTTTGTTGACGAGAATGAGTCGGCGTCCAGCTTCTACAAGAGTCTTGAATCTGAAGGTGTGGAAGTCAACGCCGGCGCCGAGTTTCGATCTCGCATCTTCAATGGCGCGTCTTTCCAGGTTCTGAATGCGACCGCGGAGGGCAATGATCAGACACAGCTCTTTCGCCAGCTCCAGGGCCTCGACAAGGTCAAGAGCGTTTGGCCCGTTCGCTCTGTTCAGCTGAAAATGCCCGAGAACAAGGAACCGTCGCCAGATGCTGGTGACGCGCTGCTCCGGCGCCAACATGTGCCTCGAGACGCGGCCAACGACACTTTCTCTCCCCATGTCATGACCCAGGTCGACAAGCTACGCGAAGAGGGCATCACCGGCAAGGGCTTTCGCGTCGCCATCATCGATAGTGGAATTGACTACACCCACCCGGCGCTCGGCGGCTGCTTCGGATCCGGGTGCTTGGTTGAGGCGGGCTGGGATTTTACTGGCGATGACTTCCTGCCGGGGAGAATCGAGGCCAAGCCTGATGCGGACCCCATGGACGATTGTCAGGGTCACGGCACTCACGTCGCGGGAACTGTTGCTGCGCAGCTCAAGGGCAACAAGTACGGCTTCACAGGTGCTGCTCCGGGAGCCAAGTTGGCGGCGTACCGCGCTTGGGGATGCCGTGCCACGAGCACAAACGAAATCCTGCTTGCTGCTTTCATTCGAGCATTCGAGGAGGGCGCTGATATTATCTCTTGTTCGGATGGCGAGTGCGTACACTGCATTTTATTTAACCGCGTGCCGTGTCGCTAACCATTAATGCTCAGTCCCTCGGGTTGGTCCTCTGACGTTTGGGGAACCGTTGCCTCCCGCATCGTGGACGCCGGCGTGCCCGTCATCATTTCCGCCGGTAACGACGGTGGTCTGGGCCTCTTCTATGCCTCAACACCAGCTGGAGGTAGAGGCGTGACCGGCGTGGGCGCCGTAACCAACACCATGTTTCCAGCCCTGCTTACAGCCGCTTCTTACAGTGTCGGCTCCAACAGCACAAGCCGCGAGTTCGGGTTCTTGCCTGGCCTCCCAGAAATCACCAGAAATGTGTCGCTTGAGCTGTGGTCCGCCGTTGACGCTGATAATGCGTGCTCTCCGCTGTCCACAGACACTCCCGATCTGAGCGAGAGAATTGTGCTTCTGGAGAGCCTTGACGCCCGAGCGACGGGGTGCTACCCGCAAGATCAGGGAGTCAATGTGGCTGCTAAAGGCGGAAAATACTTGCTGTATTTTTCACAGGATAACACGTACGAGTAGACTTGGCTCCCATGATTCAGCAGCTACTGACTTGACCAGGACCATGCGTGATGAGATCTACAACTACGCGGAGGGCCTACAGGGCGTGGGTACCGTCCCTCCCAACCTGGCCAAGGAATGGATCTCTCTTCTCAAGGACGACCAAAACGTTACTGTATCTCTTCCTGGGCAGAACCACACCACCATCCGTCTTGATCAGTTCGAGAACAACGTCAGTGGTGGCTACATGGCCGACTTGTCCAGCTGGGGCCCAAATTGGGAACTGAGCCTCAGCTCCGAGGTTGCCGCTCCGGGTGCAAACATCCTTAGCACATTCCCGACAGCTTTGGGCAGCTACCGAGTCATGACCGGTACAAGCATGTGTAAGTGGCCCTATTTACAATTTCTGTTAGGAGATGTATTGATCGTTCCCAGCTGCCCCCCTCGTCGCAGGTATCTACGCTCTCATCGGCGAGGCTCGTGGAACACTGGAGCCCAAGCTCCTGCGCAGACTTGTAACGTCGACTTCGAAGCCTCTTACCTGGTTCGATGGAAAGAAGGAGCATCCCGACATGCTGGCTCCGTCGCCTCAGCAGGGTGGTGGTATCATCCAGGCGTTTGACGCGGCGCACACCGCTGCCGAGCTCAGCATTGACAGCATCGCCTTCAATGATACGGACAACTTTGTCGGGGAAAAGACCTTTAGTGTGAAGAACACGGGGTCTGATGGCATCACCTTTGAGCTGTCCCATCGCAAGGCACCGACCATGTATAGCATGCAGCCAGGACTTGCGCGCTTGATCTCGGCGTCCTTCCCCAACCCGACGGCGGAAGAGTGGGCTGAGATAACCTTCAGCTCTAGGTATGCATGTCTTCCCCCAGTTCACATTCAAAGACTGACGGATCTGTTATAGCAAGATCAACGTGCCTGCTGGTGGCTCTGTCGAGGTCACAGTCACTTGCACCCCGCCGGAGAACGTCAACGCGACATTGCTCCCCGTCTATAGCGGACACATTGCCTTGACTAGTTCAAAACAGTCCTTGGCTCTTCCATACTTGGGTGTCGTAGGCAGCATGCATTCGACACCCATATTCGATGCCTCGCAAGTGTACCTCGCTAACTACAACAACGAAGTCCCTGCCAACAAGACATACACAATCCCGCGTCCTGATCCAGCTAACCCACCGACAACCGACGACGGAGAACAGGACACGACACCAAACGTCTACATCAACCCAACCATCGGAACCGCTGCGCTGCATGTCGATGTTCTCCCCGCAGATGGCAAGAGAGAGGTTCTTGGGGCGTTGGCCGGTTGGCCCCTTCTTTATGTGTCTCGCTTGAGCCAGCGAGCCTACGTCAAAGGCCTGCTTGCTGATGGCACCGTGATGGAAGAGGGCGTTTATTCATTGCGGGTGAAGGCGCTCAGAGTCTTTGGTGACGAGAGCGTGGAGGATGACTGGGATGTTGTTACGACTGTGCCGTTCCGGTTGAAGTACGCCAGTAGTTAAGCGCTCGTATCGGCAGACACGATCACAGCAATTATCGAGCATGAACATGAGGCTAGTGGTGGGAACCATTGACCCCTTGGGGTTGGGGACATGTAGGCCATAGTAACTAAAGGCCTTATACAACCCGTCCATGTGTTTCTCA
Organism: Fusarium sp. JS1030; assembly: GCA_000966855.1. Classification (NCBI taxonomy): domain Eukaryota; kingdom Fungi; phylum Ascomycota; class Sordariomycetes; order Hypocreales; family Nectriaceae; genus Fusarium; species Fusarium sp. JS1030. The sequence goes on along the minus strand of JWIW01000016.1, from coordinate 272,440 downwards.
TATTTGGGTAGCATCTTGTGAATCCCCTGTCCAAAGACCCGCGATGCGGCCGTCGCGCACCATGACGCTCTGCGGAGAGATCTCGCTAGGCGTGAAGACGTGGGAGACTCAGCGCCAAGCTACGCAATGATCTCGTGCTAGTAAACCGGCCGCGTTTGCAACCGCTTAGGAGGCTACAAAAGCTAGTCACAGAACTTAATGGAACCCTAAGCGCGTCATAACGATCGAGAACACTGCGCCCTGGCCGCCTCGGCGGCCGAGGTGGATGCCGCGCAGGGCATGCAACTGTGCCACGTAGCTATAGAGGAAGGCTATAGACATTATCGCAGGCCACGTCTATTGCAACGTCCCGCCCTTGATGAGTTCCGTCGTGAGGCCCCCCCAGTGGGTGTTCATGACCTCGCGGGCCGAGATTGTGGTGTCTGTTTTGACGAAGCGTAGCGCCAGAACCCCGTTTGGGCGGTCGCTTGTGCCCATGCCATAAGAGTATGTGGTATATTTCGCGTGCCTCCGTGATGCGTGATATGGCGATCGCTACAGTAATGGACCACGTCGCGTTTGGGTTCCGGTCCTGCCACATCCTCCCTTGCATTCTGACGGTATGCGTCGAGGTGTGTAATCCTGTTGGCTCTTGATCTCTCGCGGCGACACGGCCGGTGTACTTTGCGGAGTAGGATGTCGATCGAGGAAGCCGTGGGCGAAATCAGACACGAGATGTCTGCCCCCAGTTTCGCCGCATTGAATATGCGTCTGGAAACAGGAGGTCTATAAACCGCGGTGTCTTTCCATTGGTACTGTTCTGAAGATAGTTGCTATTTCTGATGTTGCAACGAGGGACATTGACCGGGTAATGTTTGCTTTGGGTTCAGTCGCGAGGGGATGGGTGGATAGCAGGCTGATGAATAGTGAGCAGATTGAAGTTGGGGAAGCGATTAACGTTGAAAGTTACAAGGTCAAGCCAGAAATGCGCGGTTACTAACCCCATGAGTGGGCGTTGACATCACGATAGAAATCGAAATGCAGCTGCAGAGTAGTTTGCTGTTTAGAGTTACCCCAATACAATATCTTTCAATTACATCAGCCACTGTGTTCTTTTGGAGCTTGGGTTTCACTACTCCCCTTGTACGTTATGCAAGACATAGGTATGTGGAGCTTACAAACTCTATGCTTTATGAATTTCATACCTAGACGATGATACAAGCGAACAGGCCGTTGCTAGTGTCCCACGGGCCGTCAATAGCCGTTTGACGTTGCTTTTGCAGCTTATGCAGGGGATGGATGTGCTGTAAGACATCGCGACCCCAGCCGCGAGACACTTGGAGCCAGGGGTGGAAAGTTACTTCTCAACGAGTGGGACCATTACATCCTTGCAATTGCCTCATGGCTCCTTGGGCATCAGCAGGCTAGGATGAAACGCTAACGTAGTGTGTCATGTCTTGATCTTTGATAAGCATCCTCTTGGTTCACAGGTTGTACAGAGGATAGACGTGGATAAGTAGTTGTATTGTTCGACGGGATTACACAATAGGAAACCGACGAGAAAACGTATAAAGAGACCTTAGAAGCTACCTAGACCCTCACCATAAGTGTTGGAAAGATTACTCCAGTCAATGTCCCACCAAAGCTGATCAGAGATCAGCTCGTAGAATCCCAGATCGCCAAAGCTAGGTTGAAGGTCCCAGGGATCCGTGATAGTAGCATCAGGATCCACCATAGGCTGGTCTGCCCGAGACGAAACTTCTTTGACCATGGCCTCGACGTCTGTGAGAAGTGACTCGTGGTCTTTGGCGGACGGGTTACCGCTCCGCGCCATATCCTCCAGTATTGCTCGCGAGTCGGTGTATAACCGTCCGTCGGCATCGGACTTTGGTCCTCGGGGGTCGATCGATGGGATGTTCGAGAGTGAAAGGATCGCAAGGGCAGAGAAGATGTGGATAGAGTCCCAGTATCCAAATTTTGCTGCTCACGACGTTAGTTTGATCACCAAGGAGACTTAAGGGGCAAGTATGAATGGCTGTCTTACCAATCTTGCAGTGCGTTGATAGATCCAAAAGGATGATGCAGTTGTTCCGGGCCGCTTCAAGACTTTGTATCTTTATCCCTTGGATCTGGTCACTGGCAGTCGTCATGCTCTGTGTCGGCTTTCCAAGACGTTCCTGCATGATGCCTGAAAGCTCTTGCAGAAAGAACGGACGTAGCAAGACTGTGAAACACTAAAACTCGGTTAGTATGACGACACAATGAGCACCGGAGGTTAGGAAACATGCCTGATGATAGCGTAAATAGAGGGATGCGATACCCCTTGCGCATGGTAGGTTGAGCATGCTTCTGCGAGGATCAAACTGGAGCACCATATGTACTGGTAGACTTTCCTTCCAGTTCTGTAAGAGCTCCAGGCAGGGTTGTATAGCATGAAGTATGGAGTGATAATCTGGAGTTCGCAACAGACCAGCAACTGTATCTGCCACTCTTCGCTTGATCTCGCACAGCTGGATTTGTGCGGCTAGGATAGCAGGATCAAAGAACTGGCACAAGTCTTCGGGCATCAGATCGGCAGATGATGGCAGGGGTACACCTTGTGGAGTATTCCACTGTGTGGGCGATAAGCCAAGCTCTGTGGCTACCATCCTGTCCATGCAATATGACGTCCACCATAGCCGCCTCATATGTTCGCTGTTGACTCGCTGGTAGTTCGTAGTTTGGGCCACTGAATGTTTCGATTGGTAAGGCTGAGACTTGTCCAAGTGTAGCAGCTTCGATAGGGTAATGCTCTGGCTAGCATAGATGAAAGCGGTTTTCCGGCGGTTTAAGGAGTAGCAGTAGAAGGCCTGCACAATAGAGTCAGTTATGCAGGCTATTTAGGTTTCAACGGTCGAATATTGCGAACATACCATCAGATTTAAAGCCTCGATGTCTTCTAGGACCGGTTCTTCCGAAGAAGTCTTGAAAAGGAGAACTGCCTGCTCAAAGAGGTCTGATCCAGGTGGCAACAGTGTTGTTGCTTTCGTGCTCTCTGCTCCTTCGGAACTAGACATCGGCCTATCGGCTTCCGGAGAGGCCGGAGCTTCACTATACACAAACGTCTGAGCCAGAGCCAGAACAACGGAAACTCGACAGAACCAATTCCGATCGCCAGATTGGCTCATAGGGTGGGAATATGTTAGGCATAGTCGCTCCCGAAAGTCTCGACGGAGAAACCAGTGATAGTCGCAGAATATTTCTTCGAAAATATCGAGCAGGTGCAAAGCGTATGGTTTGGGCGGTAGCTTGACTGAAACTTCAGGCTCTGCAAGATAGTATCGTGATTAGCACATTGTGTAAGACATGTCAACGAACGAGGGACCAGATAGTACACAGAATCTCATCCGCACTCACGGTGGAAGTCAGAATTGAGACGTAAATACGTGTAGCCGCTTTCTTTGCCAGTCCCAAGCGGCTGACACTGATCGGACTGAACAAAGGGATGCAACGTCGAGGAAAGATCTTTGAGCTTCTGAATAAAGCGCTCGGCGCTGCAGTCCTCGTGTAGGTGACTTCTGGCGGTCCGATTGTCATTGACAGGCGAGTAGTCGGTCGTCTCAGGCCGGTCGGAGGTGAAGAAGCTGGACTGGGTATCGGCAGAGGAAGAGAACTCGGCAGCGCTCGACTGACGGCTGAGATTTGCCTCCCCTTCAATCTCCCGGAGATAACTCTCAGGGACCGCGATGTATTTTTCCTTTTTGGGATACACACATTCGCGATTGCGGAGTGAACAGCGGTTGCAGGGGGTTCCTATCATAAATAATGTTAGATGAGGTGTGGCACAGTCAAGTCACAGTCACAGTCACACATACCGCCGCTGCACTTTAGCTTTTGTGAGTGGCATGCCGTACAGGCCACAGCACTGCGCCCTTTGAACTTGCCCATTGCGGCCCCATGTTCTTGTCCCTCGGGGCTGCTGAGCATGTGTCAGTTTCAGGCAGGGGGCTGGTGTAGGGTTGATGTTCTGACCAGACAGGCTGTCAAACTTGAGAGCCAAGAGCAGAGCGTGCTGGCGGGCTCTCAAGAACGACACATTGGAGACTGCAGTGAGGAGAAGAGACAGAGGGTGCGGAGAACAAGAACATTTTTGAGAGAGAAACAGGGGTTTTTGAGATGGCAATGCGCAAAACATCCATCGCTCGCTTGCGGATGACGTACAAGACGCCACCTCCGCTTAATGGAACCGCCGCCTGTCGTTCATCATGTACCTCTATCTTGCGGAATTTTATCGTCTCGAGACGAGCTTGGAGTAGCACGTCTCCATAGTCAGTCAGATTTCCTTCCCCCAGGCGAGAGAGGGTGGAGCTTAGCACGAGTCAAGGGTTGGCGAGAAAACAGAGCCGCCGGCCAGAGACAACAACGCTAAAGAAAAAGGCTCTCGTAGATCCGTAGGAGCGGACCTAGCCCTGATTGGGCCTCTCTGTCTGTGGATCTATAGCGCATCCAGTCATGTGACTAATCCCTGTTGCCTCGTTCCTCTCACTCTGCCAGTTCATCATCCATCCCATGCAACGCAACTCCCCAAGGGCGTGTCCCTATATCTGACACCTCACAGACGACTGCTCCGGCTCCACGTCCAGGGCAGCTTTCCCGCGCCAGGGGCGTTTCTGCCCTTCCAGCCCGTCAACTCGGACAGGTCTCGCAGGGGCCACGGGTGAGGGTCCTGGAAGTTGGCAGGCTTCTTGCCGAACCGCCAGCTCCAGAGATCTACCCATTCCTTGGCCAGCCGGCCCTCGAGCAGGTCTGCCACGTACTTGCCAATCACGGGCAGGAACTTGAAACCGTGGTTGGACCCTGCTGTGGCGATGAACAGGTTCTTGGTCTCGGGATAGGGGCAGATGCGGAAGTTGAGGTCGGTCGCCATGCCGTCCCTGCACATGCATCACGTAAATGATTAGCCATGGATGTGCTGTCTCGCGGGATATCGGGCCTCTTATCAATCAGACTTACCAGCACAGCCGCGTTGTCACAAACGGCCGGTCTGCTAGCTCTGGAATCATCTCTCGCACAAACTGCCGGATCTCATCCTCCAGCTCCTTCGGGCATCCATCGTAGGGATAGTCGCCTACAGAGTGCAAGACGGACGCGCCAGGGAATTCGTGGTTGTCGTAGTTTGTCACCAGCCTCACGCTGCACAGCTTGATGAGGCCGTTCTCGTCGGGCGGGAAGATGATGCCTATGACGTTAGCCGACAGGATTGAAAGAAAAAGCCAAGCAACGTACCCTGCTCGAAATCGTCAATGATGGGAATGTCCTTGTACTTCTCAACCTCATGAGGCTCAAGCTGGATGACACAGATTGCCGACGTCTGCGCTACCACGTCGGTCTTTGCGCCTTCGACAAGGGCGGGGAGACTGGCGCCAGCGGCCACGACCACCAGGTCGGCTTGATGGAGGTGGCCATTGGCTGCAATGGCACCCTTGCATGTGCCGTCCTGGTCGTATACCAGCTCCTTGATGTGGCCAGAGGGCCCGGTGATGTACCTGGCTCCCTCTGCCTGCGCCGCCTGGGCCATTCGAAGCAGGGCCTGGCCGGATGGAACCTATGACAAAAGTCGGTCAGAATCCCGAGCGTAGCATCTTGTATATCCGCATCTCTTACCCAGCCAGCTTGAGGGCTGTACAGATTGGTCCAGCCCGGGAATTCTCCGGTCAATGCTGGCCACCTCTCTCGCATCTGCTCGGCCGACATGTACTCTACCCCGGGCCTGTTTGTCTTGCGCGCGAGCTCTTTGGCGTTTTCGAGCCACCCGTTGGTCATCTCGTGGCCCCCCATGACCCAACCAGTCTCCTGGTACAGGCCAGAGAAGAGCGACTTGGGGTCCTTCCAGACGCCCAGAGTCTCGAGGCCCAGCTTTGCGTATAGAGGGTTGGGGTAGTCGGCACGGATCACCTTGTTCAGGTCTGTCCCGGCCGAGTCCCTGGACGGCGCATCGAATCGGTCTACTACGGTGACCTGGTCGTAGCCGCGCTGAGCGAGGTGGTAGGCAGTCGAGGTTCCAAAGACACCTCCGCCGATGATGAGTACTGAGGGTTTGCTCATGCTGGGCAACTGATCCGACAGTTTGATAGTCGGTTATGAGTGTAGAATGAACTTGAGTGTGGTGTTTGTTACTCTAATGCAGACTCTATTGCCTCATGGGGAATATTTATAACCGTCAACCGGTAGACGTGATCGGCCGTGATGGGAATCCAGCCGATGCATGAGTCTTGTCTGCCGTAGCTATCACAATCCTCATGGCTCAGTTTCCTCATTCCTCCACGCCGTTTCCTCCACAGAGAAGCCCCTTCTCGCCCCCAGATAACCTTTGCCCGATACCGTGAGGTCTCCTGACGCCAAACGTCAGCGTCGACGCGCCCAATCACGGAGCCATGCCTCTCACCGGCTTCCATTTGTAGAAGTTGTTCGGGCCCTCCCCGTTGTGGGACACCCAGCCTTAGCGCCTAATCGCGGGCGGAAGAGGCGGCCCATTCTCGAAACCTTCTGAGGCAAAACATGGGAGCCAAAAAGGCGAAACTCGAGACTTTCGGTCCAGCCAGCGTTAGCGGCCGATGAGGATGCCCTCGAAAATCAGTCGGCCTGGATTGCGTTAGTGCCCCTTGGACCTCTGGGGCCACCCTCCCTCCATCCTGATGAATCGGCTCGCGTTGCATTAGCGGCCGATTCGGCGCTAGGGCTTGTCGTTCGGCCTGACGCGCATTAGCGGCCGAAGGAATTGCAGGGATGTCTTCGGTAGATTCTCGCTGTTTGTAGTCGCTTGTCCAAACTCGGCCAGTTTCTCTCAGAGGCTTCAACTCTAAGTGGCAGAACTCTGTGCCATGATTCACGAACAAGACTATCGTGAACCTAGAAACTTTCGGCTAGATAGCTTTAGCGCCCGAGTAGCCGGCATGTTCATGACACGGAACGTCGCTATCATGGCTTCCCCGCAAACGTATCCTGGGCGCTGTCTCGCTTGTAATCTGGGGTCCCCGCGAAAGGAATCGGGTATCTCTGAGCTAAACCGGCTCGGTTGCTATCTTGGCTGCTTTTTTTTTTGGCGTCGTCTGCAAGGTAGTAGCCGTGAGATAAGCCTAGGCTATCTGCTCATTGTGGTGTTGAGATGTCCGTATATAAGGGAGCTTGTTCGGGACGGCCTGGTGTCTGGTGTTGTCGAAGAACAAGAGGTTCTGCCGTGATAACTCACTTTGTTTATACTTCAACTGTTGTCTACTATTTTTCAATATGGATGCAGACATGAAGATGAAGGAGGCACCGGCTGAGGACCATGCCTGCGGAAAGGTAGAGTCATTTATCGAGGAACCCAGCCGCATGCCCGAGATTCTCAGAAACCTATCCGAGGATGAACTCAAGACTCTGGAGAAGAAACTACTTCGAAAGGTTGATTTGCGGTTGCTGCCAACTATGATTCTCATCTACATCATGAACTATCTCGACAGGTAGGTTCACCACCAGGCATGGAGGAATGATTAGTCAACTAACAATGAATTTAGAAATGCCATCGGAGCCGCTCGTCTCGGTGGATTAGAAGAAGACTTGAATTTGGGTCCAAACGAGTTTCAGGTATGTGTTTTTCTATTCATAACATGTTCAGGGGTTGCGGGTGCTGACGTATGATAGACATGCGTATCTGTTCTTTTCGTTGGCTATATCCTCATGCAGGTACCCTCCAACATGCTCCTCAACAAGATTGGTCGACCCGCCATGTATCTCACAGGATGCATGGTTGTATGGGTAAGTGTAGAAATTTCTGGAATCAAAAACCTCCCCCTAATCAATATTCTGTACAGGGAATTCTTTGTGCCTGCAGCGGAGCTGCTCAGAGCTTCGCCGGCCTCGTCGTTACTCGATTCCTCCTCGGCTTCGTCGAAGCAGCCTTTTACCCCGGTGCCCTGGCTACACTGAGCGCTTGGTACATTCGAAGCGAGCTCGGTGTCCGCACTGGCATCTTCTACTGCGGCTCTTTGATCTCGGGAGCTTTCTCGGGTTTAATTGCCGCGGGTATAATGGATAATCTTGACGGAGCACGCGGTTTACTTGCATGGCGCTGGGTCTTTATCATTGAAGGAGCCGCGACGGTTGCCATTTCAATCTTGGCCTTCTTCGTCCTCCCCGATTTCCCCGCGAATACAAAATGGCTGTCGGATCAGGAGCGGGCTCTCGCCATGTGGCGAATGGAGCGCGATGCAGCTGGCGAAGAAGACTGGACTGAAAAGTCCAAGCAGCCTTTATTTGAAGGCTTCAAGTTACTCATCAAAGACCCCAAGAACTGGATCCTGGTTGTGGTCGTCTACGGAGCCGCAAGCGCCATCGCCATCAATAGCTTCTTCCCCACCGTCGTGGCGAGCATGGGTCGCGACCGCAACACAACCCTGCTGCTTACAGCGCCACCATATCTCTTTGCCTGTATTGTTTGCGCTTTGGTATCTTGGAGTGCGGATCGTACGCGTGAACGGTACTGGCACACTGTGATTCCCATCTGCTGCGCGCTCGCCGGCTTCATCATCTCAGCTGCGACAGATGGCATTGGACCCCGTTACTTTGGAGCCATGATCATGCTGCCGGGCATCTACACTGGCTTCAACATGTCTATGGTCTGGACGGCCAATACTATCTTCCGACCTGTGTCCAAGCGAGCGGCTGCTGTAGCATTCAACAACGCCATGGCCACCATATGCAGCATTTACGGATCGTATCTATATCCAAACAATGCCGGACCTCGGTTTGTTCTGGCTTTCAGCGTCAACGGTGCCATGGCGATTGTTGCCATCATTGCTAGCACTGTGCTTCACTTTTACCTCAAGCGCGAGAACAGGAAACTCGAGATGAAGGAGCGGGAGGAGGAGGCTGCTGGCCGGGTTGTGGTTGGCAGTGGATTCAGATACCTCACGTAAAGAGTTTTGATAAGCCGGTAGTCTCGAGGGATTCTAGACATTATGGTCTAGCCGGTCGGGAACTCAAAACCGAGAACCCTATCTTGCATTCAACAAGATACCGTTGGGTATCGCAGATAGCTACCGACTTTCAACAGATAGGACAGGTAGATATCAAGAATGTTACATAAATTTATGCAATGAAGTTATTCTGTGGCTAGTGCTAGCTACATAATCGTGTGCCCACCTCCCCGGTCGTGAGCATCTCCATGTGGGCTCTGGCTTAGTATCCATCGTGATGGACCTCAAAAGAGCCAAGAATAGCTGAAAAAGACGAGAATGCAAGTGATCCGCCATCATCGCTGAAACCAAGCTGATGTTTCAAGCACGATGAAGTGGCTTTTATGTCTCAGATCTCGCCCTGGTAACATCCCCGTGGCTTTTCGGAGGGATATCGCGTCTTTTCAATATTCAGGTTCTGGTATGGGCCTTTTTAGTGTGGCTCTCGGTCAGTAGCGCCACGTCGCTCGTCGACGGCCTCATGCAGCCCCGGGAATAGCACCGGCCCAACCTGCCAATAGCTTAAACAGCAGCGATGGATATAAAACTGGCTCAGTTCACCGGCTCCCCGACAATGCAATTATCTATGCCTTTCTTATTGCAATTGTCTCGCCCCCAAAAGAAATTGTGCTGCCAAAAATGGCGCGCATAGGTTCATGTGGATCAGTGCCTCTCACCGGCTGTAGGAGGCCATGCAAAGAATACCACGTCTCGGGCGCGTGATGAATGGATGCAAAAGCAAGCACTCTAGGGCCCCTCGTACCATTCTCCCACCGCCGGGTAATATTGTTGGCCTCCCTTACAGCCCTACGAGACAAAGCAAGACACGGTGAAACTTGCACCGGGCAGTATTTTGTCATGGGCAATCTCAGCAATTGTCACAACTCACTTTTGGGGGGATCTCAAGAATCTCGTGTGAAATGGCCAAATCTCGCAATCTTGTATTGGAGGGTCCGGGATGCAACCACCATGCCCATTCGGCGGATTCTGCGTAGTTACCGATCCATTGTTCCGGGTGCATTAGCGTCGTCAACGGCTTCTCGTTTGCTTGCCACGCTATTTTGCGAAGGACCCTGGATATGCCGGTGGGGGAACTAACCCTCTTAGCCTTCTCCTCTCCTCTCGACTCTCAAAGGGGAGGCGAGATGCTCCGCTTGTCTCGGCTCCTCTCTTGTCTCGCTGTCTTGTGTGTGTGTGTTCACCGCTGTGTAACCTTTGCCGGTTCGATTCCCGGTGTTTCTCAGCATATGCTCCTCGTGTGGAGACACCGGAGATGACACCCCTGCTTAAAGGATGCTCATGGTTTCGGGCATCGCCGGAGAATCGTGCACGGCGAGGAAAGAGATAAGAGAGGACAGAGGCGAACAGAGTCAACGGCTCTTGTTTGACGCTTTGCACATCCCCATACCGGCATGTCTGCCGGCGCTTCAAGCGTTGACCTCTGGCTCGTGTTAGGGAAGTCTCGCCGAGCTCTTTGTTAGCGCCCAGCACCAAAACCCACTTTTCGCAAGCATCAAGGAATAAGCCGGGCGTTATTGGCCGTTTGGATGACTAAAACAATGAACCCGTTAAATTGACCGACAAAGGTGAAGCTGGTGTAATAAGCTTGTAGAGATACGCCAACATCATCTTGACAGCCGGATAAAGACTCAATCTGTTGATGCCCAACAACAGTCTCCGTTTTCAGGGTCGCTTACAGATCAGCCATCGTGGGGAAAAGAGGGGCCGAAGCCCGGATTCTCGGGATCAAGAATGTGACAAGAAGCCAATTCCGATATGACAAGGCTCTCGTGTCTCCCGCTGATGTCATTCTCGCAACATTGAGCCCCCCGACATGAATCCCCTCCAGCCTTGGGACCCATCGCGGGGCTGGCGCTTGAAAGGGGGTGAGGGGGAGGGGGGAACGGAGGGAGGGGGGGCGCCGTCACCAAACTGCACGTCAGCAGACACCCCGGATTTCCCTGACGGACGGTATTGCCCTTGGAAGCGAACCTAGCCTCTCTCACATGGCAGATTGTTGTCTTGTCGTCTCATTTCGTCGCTGTCTTCTGTCTCGGCGGGGCCACGTTTCTCTGCCTTCTCACCGAATGGAACCAGAACCGGGTCATGTCGATCCGCCACCGGCTAGTGTCCGAGCTGAATCGCGCCATAGCCTTTTTGACTCTTGTTTTGCGATCGAGAAAAGAGAAAAGAGACAACATCGGTCAGACAGCCGATTTTATTTCTCCAGCGTTGGATAGCCCACACGCACGCCCCCTCCAGCTGGCAAAAGCAATCAACATGTACTGCAAATGCCGGCGGTTCTAGCGGTTCTAGAAGCCCCCTTCCAATGCCGGGCCCATTACACACACCCAGCAGAGTCGGTCAACAGAACAAGAGCCAGTCCAGTGACTTGAACGTACCGCGGTGTTATCAATCCCTCTCATTTTCGCATCTTTTGTGACTGCCCGGCGGAGCTCCGAGGCGCTAAATGAGTCCATTTGTCTCCCTTTTTTAGGCTTGTTGTCTCTTTTCCCGCCCTCCACTCCTTTTACACTTTCCTCCGTGCTCCTCAAATCCCCACCGCTTCGGGGCATCACATCCAAAGTAAGGTACTTGTTGGAGGTATTTCGCCTCCCGCGGGGCAATGGGATAAACACTTGGTTCATTCATTCCCCCCTTGCCGCACAGACGGAAAACTCACTCTCTTCTTTATATCCTTCGGATCTCTTTTCCGTTTTCTGCGCGCAGACGAGTCGAGCACGGATATCCAGCTTTGTCGACCCCATCCTACGTCAACCTTCTTTTAACGCTCAAACTCAGACACCGCCAAGACACTCACACTCAGCTCGTTTCACATCCTCAGGTATGTGTTGTCATGTTCAAAAAGTGAGGCCATATTGAATAACCGAGATCAAGATCATTCCCATGACCACCCCAAGGAACACCACTCTTTTCCAACCAGAGTACGACGCAAAGTCTGCCGAAAGCCTGCTGGTGCTTGTCCGGCATTTAGAGATCACATCTCATAACATGGCCAAAGAAACACCTTCCACCGACCAAGCAAAGACTCTCGTCGGCGACATTGGGGAGTATCTGATCCAGGCGGCCCAGGCTTGGGCACAGTTGACCGACGCCCTTGTCGAGAGTCGCCAGATTCAACAAGCCGTTCTGGATGCACATGAGCAGGCCAGAAGCAGAAACCATCTTTCGGATCTGTCGACCGTGGTTGCAATGGATGTTGACCTCTCAAAGCTCAGGTATGTAATGATGGTTAACCCCGCGCCCTCTTGACACCTTTCAGCCGTGTCTCCCTTCTCGTGGTCATGAGCTGACGAAACTTAACAGTAAGATTCGTGATTTGACGGCTCAATTCTCGCGGGACGTCAATGACGTCTGGCGCAGTGGCTCTGGACGCGGGGGTAGTGCAAAGTGATTGCTTGTCATTTTTGCTTGTGTTCATGTATTCAGGGGCGGCTGGTTCATTTTTTAGCGATTTCCATCATAATGATATCCAATCTCACATCTCGTGAGAGCTTTACCGTACCTTGTCCCTCTGAGCTACTCTGCAATCGGGTATTGATGTAACAAAGTCACGTACTCCCTTAGGCTCTGCTTACGGTAGGTTGTTCCAAGGCCCGACATGCCGGTATGTGCAACCGAGGTATTGGACTCAAGGTGCAGATGAGGCACTACACCTCGACAAAGCACTCAGTGGTGCCGCCATGGGAATTCTTTGTGAGGCGGCTAACATCACACAACGCTGTCTATTGTACCCCTCGACCTCATTTTCCAGACAATAGATTGAAATTGGGCAAAACCGGAACAAGGCCGTTGGTATTTGGACATGTCATCAGCCAAGACTCAGTCTCATTCACTTCAGTGTGGTTCTACCCGATGCCCGGTGTCGTACAATTTGTTGTGCGACCCCAGGCGCATTGGTCTTGCCCCCCGCAATGTTTTCTGTCGGGACATACATTCCGACCTCACCACCACGAGTGCCTATGCTATTATTTTCGTCTGAATTTGAAAACATGTTCTCTCCTGGTTACTGCTACTGTAAATGGTGGGCATCATCTTGTCATATTATCATACAGCCGTGGCGCGGGCAAGTTCAATATCCAAGTCATTGGAGGATCCTCACAAGGTGGCGAGGCCCTTTCGCACTAGCAGATAAGGGGCTATTCCTGAGCTTTGTTCACAATAGGTGGACCCTGACGAGTTCTATGACGCTCATGAACAACACACCATTGCGTTACACTTCTGCCTGCTCAGGCCCTTGAGTGATGCTGTGAATACGAGGAGAGCACAACAGACTCAGTCAAGCCTTTCATGTTGAACGACCGGCCAACACGGGACTCCCGGTACCAAATTCACGCAGCAATAACATTCCTCTGGCAATGATTTAACGTTCAATACCAAGCTTTTTTGAGGTTCGTATTCTCGGGGATGGCTTGAGACTAAACCAACATTGGTGTGGCTTCCATTTCATCCCACCCAACCCCGATTCACATCCATGCTCGATGCCCGACAATGCTCGGTGTCACATAAACTGTGCATAAAATCCATTCGTTTTAAGAGATTGCGAACCATTGATCAAACCGGCCCTTGGGGTCCCACTGCTTCTTCAGTTGCCTCAATCTTGGTAGACTTTCCCCATAGATTTCTTCGAGAGACTCATCGCCATATGCGAAATTGATATACCTAAAATGGTTATTCAGCAATAATACTATACGAAAGCATGTTTCAGGTGACTTACGTCCTCTGAGGTTCAAACCCGCTCGTAGACCTCCAAAGCTCCCGCACTCTAGACGAGTACGCCTCGACAGCCGCGTCACTAGACGAATCAACGTGCCCAGACAGTGTCCAAGCGTAATAGTTGATAGCCCGGTGAGCATAAGACGCACCCTCAGAGCCAATGTCACGAAGCACATAATTGGAGTAGCACTCAATCAGAATAGTGGTGTTAGTCAGGTTGGTCGTCGCCACAAAGTCGACATACTCATCCCACACAGCCTGAAACGTAGGGTAGTCAAAAGTCTCCAGACCCGTGAACCACCCCGGCTTGCGGCCACCTTTGACGCACAGAGCGTCAGTGTCATCGTTTATATGAGGATAGGTCATGATCTGAGTGGTGTCGTCGTCAGGCTCAAGGTCGTAGAGCGACCGGAACGCTTCACGCCCAGCTTCAGCATCACCTCTCATAAAAAAGACCTGGGCTGTGATGACTGGGTTAGGGCGGTGCGAGAAGCCCCAGTGTAGGGTCATGTCTTCGGTGACGTTGAGTCCGTTGACGGCAGCAATGTAGGCTTCCAGCTTGTCGCCAGAGAAGATGAGCTCCCCAGTCCAAACTCTGCCTTCATCAATGAGGGGGTATGCATTCATCACAACAGATGTGACGATGCCAAAGTTGGGACCAGCGCCCAGGATAGCCCAGAAGAGATCTGAATTGGTGTCTTTGGAGACTTTGATAAGCTCGCCGTCAGAAGTGACAAGGTTTGCAGACACGACGTTGTCGACGGGCATGCCGTAACGGTTCATCCAACGGCTAACACCTCCACCGAGCGTAGCGCCTAGAACACCAACACAATTGCAGCCGCCATTTACTAGGAGATTCGTCAGTGGGTTTACTCCAAGTGATTGGATTCTTTTGTGTCACTCACAAACTTGCACGCCATTGGCATAGGCTGCATCAACCCAGTCACCGTTCAATGTGCCACCTCCAATTGTGACAAGGTCCCGAGCTTCGTTGAAAGTGATGGAGTTGAGCCCTGTTAGGTCAATCACTACATCGTTATCGCCAATGTCGAAAGTACGAGCCCAGCCATGGGCACCAGACTGAGCAAGAAATTTGATCTCATGTTTGTTGCAGTATTCGACCTTGATCAGGGTCAGCTAAGTACGGAAGAGTTATACGGTATTGACTTACAGTCTTCGTAACGTCCTCCTCTTCAGCGACATGCACAATGTAACCCGGCCGAGGAGCATGGTAGTCGCTCCATCGTGGAGCTGAGGAGATATTAGCAGTGACCGAAGCTTCCTCTGATAGAATAGAGCCAAGGTCTTCGATGATGTTAAGTGGCTCACTGGGATACCCAAGGGCAAAGGGACCCCGAAGGGCCAGAATAGTCCATAAGAAGGGTCTGAAGTAGATCATGGTAAAGTGCCTGGTGGCTTGAACAAGTATGATTGATCTGGGCTGGCTCCAGGATGACAACCCGGGACAACGGTGGCTCTTTTATATTCGTTTTTAACATTTTGGTCTGTCTCGTCTCATAAAAATTACAGAATGCTACTCTTACATGAATTTCCTACATCTTTTCCTATCGACGGCGTCATGATAGCCCTACCGTATAGTGCGGCTTATTCGGACTGTTCATCTCGGCCAATCGCTGATTGCTCGGAGATTTGCGACATCGATTAGCTGCGTAACATGGAGGCTGAGCAGCGTGAGTACTACGCGTCGAATCACTAGCCTGCAGCTTCATTGGGCTTGGCCAGGCAGAGTTTGGCAGTGACGCTTAAGTTGACCTCGCGTCTTGACAGTCGCTTTAACTCCGACGACGTAGGGGGGAAGAGTCTAGGGATCAGCATACATGTACTTTGAGAAATTCATTTTGAAATGGTTCCGAGCGAAGTGACTTAACTCCGACGACAATAACGCGAGCTAGTCGGCGATTTGCTTCTCGCGGGACCTGCTCGCCGGGGTTGCTAAGGTTAGATTTACGCTTAAACCACCCTCGCGTCTTACTCGCTACTTTAACTCCGGACTCATATGCGATCATAGAGATTCATCATCACAGAGCCCCACAATGCACTATACTTCAAACAGTCAAGACATTAAAATAGATAGAAGCTCTAAGAACTTGGGATAATTGTCAAAGACGTACGGAACGCCTCATCGTCTGGCCATACCTAGGGACTCTTCTCTCATTGGTTCGTTCGTACGGGCAGCTGATATTACGCCCTGAAATACGACGTCTATGGAGACACTGAGGCATAAATAGGAGGAGATAGTAACTCGTATTTAGGTATAAAAGGAATAAATTAGTGTTCTAAGGTTCGAATCTAGGATTCAGTGCTTCAATAGGGAGCAAAATCTAGTCTCGACGGCACAGGATCGCCTCCAATCTACCGGCCCTTTCCGCTTCTCATCGGATGTCCATAATTCAGATGCGGCCTTTCAGATGTTTAACTAGATGTTTTATGAATTGAAAAAGGAGTCCCATCAATAAATTAGAACCTTAAGCCTCATCTCGAGTGGTGAGCAAGCTCTAATTAGGGGGCTTCAGCTGGGTGATCTCGTCGGCCTGGGGACAGCATAATATGCCGAAACGCCAGTGAGTTAAAGACTATGGTAAATAATAGGCCGTAAAATCATTACCGTCGTCTCAATTTATAGATTCTGAAACGTAGAACCTTGTTGAAATCAATTCAAGCGCTTCATAGCTGATAAGGGCCACCTACCGTGTTTCGCTTGTTAGCACGTGATAGAGTCAAAGGCGAAGGGATCGACATTTGCTTAGGTACACGGGGTATTTTCTAACCTATCTAATTACACACGCTCTATTCTGGATTGACACATAAACAGGGGCAGTCCTGGTGCAGATCCTTAGCTCGCACCCAGCCAGTCGGATCAGAGCGACGCACCGCTCATCCGATCGAGCACCAACGGACTGCTGAAGAAGATCTAACTTGAACATCGATCGATCATAAATGACAAGTAGGGCAAACAAAAAGTTCTCCGAGGAGCTAAAGAGGTGGTGGAACGATTAGGTGTGACCACATCCCACAGATTAACGTGGGGGCGGGGAGGTCATACTCCCAACCACTTGGTCGACTTTCAAAGGTGAGTTGGGATTAGGTAGTGGTAGATGCTGACTGAAGTGAGTAAATACCGCAAGTTCTATCCATGATCACTCGGCCTGCCCTCTTGAGGTTTGATGAGCTTGGCCTTCAATGGATGGCCAGGGGCAGATCAGGCTGGTATCCGAGATATTCATAATCCCGGTACCAGTCGACGCTGAACTTGGGGGAGTTGAAAATTATCAACCGGCTAATCAAGAATCTAATCAATCAGCTATTGAGTCCGAGCCTCCCCAGGCCTTAGTACCTACTCGCGTGGTGAACTAACTTTCGGCCCACATGAATTAATGGGTGGCCCGTTAGTTCAGTGTTCAAATTAGAAGGCTTCATAGTTACAGCTGAACGGACAAAAAAGCCATCTCGAGTTGGATTATCACCCTATTTCATGTGAAATTCGATGTGTTAGCTCATATCTGTCAAGATTCGAGCTCTTACCATAGTTTTACCTCTGAGGAGTCGGTCAGTACGCTCTGGGAGCTCTATTAATATGGACTAACGCTATGTTGATCCGTCTGCAAGATTTATTAGTAGAGGTCCAGCCGGGCCCCCACGGAGCTGCAGCAGGTATGAGCCGCGCGATTACACGGGCACAGAAACTCCCAGGAGTATTAATAGCAATGGAGATCGTCTTGACATCTGGTGTATTAAGATTCTGCTCTGCTTTCTTGTGCCTCAAAATAATCATACACGGTAGAGTCTTTCAATAACGATCAGAAATGCTGTCCCTTTCTGCAAGCATCGCCGTATTCTCCGATTTACCACCTCCTTGACCAAAAGCTAGGAGAACTTCTCATCACCCTTGTGGCCTTTTCATCATCAAGTATCACCATATCCACTCCAGATGCAGTGAACACACTCACTGCCAGCAACTGCTATAATAGTTTTGATTAAACCCAGTGTCCTCTTATCAAATGGACTGCCTCGTGACGATGCAAGAGCGGAAGCCGCGGATGCTTGCCTGAACGGCGGCAAGCCTTTAACGGCTTTAAGCCCTTAACGGCCTAGCTTTCGTATTGGTCGAGTCTCGGCGAGTTAGTCGAAGCGCCAGAATGCAAGGGGTTCCACAGTCTCGACCGCCACCAGATACTTTTGCCCTCCCGCCATTTCTCCAGCAAATTGAGGTACTCTAAATCGTAAAGAGGCCATTGACAAATTCGCGCCATTTGTCATTGAAAACACATGGGGCACACAACCAATGAGGTATGGAAACAGCCATCCCCTCACGGACAAGCGTTCCCCAGACTTCAGCCCTGTTGGCGATGGAAGGACTCCAGTTCCCCATGGGGTTGGAGCATGGCATAAAAAGCCAAAGCGGCGCGTTGGTGATCATCTTTCCGGGGCTGAACGATGAAGCTTCATCGACTGGAGCAGCCAATGTTCCGTTCACCTAGACCCCTGGACCGACTCATTCACAGTGAAACCGGGCCTCCCAAACCTAGACAAGCCGTTTGCGCTTAGCCTGGCACACAGCCATTTAGCACAGGGATCGATGGCATCCAGAAGAATTGGCTGATGCCACAGCTGACTGGTCGAGTCATTGACGCACATCTCTCCCTTCAAATCCCCCGGATCGGCCCCTCCACTTCCCCCTTCCCTTCTGCTTCTTCCCAATCTTTGTGTCGCATTCTACCAAGATCGCTCACATGTGCTGACTGGAACCCTTTTGGGTTTGCGTCGGTTGTCGCAGTTATCGACATGCCTGACTATACCACCAATGTCTCCGTTTCAATTGGCGTGACTCTCCCTCTGGCCGCCATCGCTCTGGTCCTCCGGCTGGTCTCGCGACGGCTCACTACGGCAGGATATGGCTATGAGGATATATTTGCTGTGATTGGCTTTGTACGTCTCTTGATAAATTCTCCGCTATTTCCCCCGTGAATGCTGGCTGATAGCTTCATTTGTAGTTCGGCGCTGTGGCCTATGCAGCCGTCTCGCTCGTCTGTACGGACCTCCCGGCTGCCTCGTCGACGTACACTACTGACCCATTTTGATAGGGCTAATTCACTATGGACTCGGTCGACCGATCGCATATGGCCCGAAAGACCTCACCGAAGCCGAAAGACTCGAAAAAGCGTGGATCCTGACCTGGCTGGGCAGTGAAACCTACACCTTTGGAATCGCCTTCTCCAAGTTTGCCATCCTGACGTTTTACTGGCGCATTTTCAAATACACGCGCATCCGTATCCCAATTCAGGTCCTGAGCGTCTTCGCAGTCTCGTGGTTTATCTTGCGAATGTTGGTGGTCAACCTCCAGTGCATCCCGATCCAGGCCCTTTGGGACAAGTCGATCAAGAACGCCCAGTGCAACATCAAAGAGTCCACATTCTTCTTCTCAACCGTTTTGACCCATGTCATCATTGACTGCTTGATACTTACCCTTCCTGCCATTGAGGTTGGAAGAATGCACCTACCGACTGGCCAGAAGATTGCCGTTATCGCGTTGTTCATGTTTGGAACCTTGTAAGCTGGTCCTTAAGCTTCAAGGATTGTAGCTAATCTAGATACAGGGTCTGCATGTCTTCTATCTTTGTGCTTATCGAGTCACTTCGGTTCGACTCCCATACAAAGGAGTTGTCGTTGGAAATGGGAGTGCACCTTGCTTGGGCTGGAGCAGAAACCAACCTCGCCGTTATTTCCGGTATGTACACCAAATCCTCTGAATATCGGCATCACTGACGATTTTGAAGCGTCACTCCCACTACTCCGCCCTGTTTTCCGCCGCATGGTACCCGGCTCATTCCTTACTTCCCACGACAGTGGACAGACTGGTCAATCCGGCAACGACCAAAATGGAGGCGTAAGGCTGGCATCTGCAGCAAACTCCAAAGATTGCAACAGAGGTGGATCAAGCTCAACAAATGAAGCCGCTGATCTTGAAAGTGGTCCGGGACGTCCTCAACACCATACCTTCGAGATAAGTCGCGGCACACAAACCAACTTTTCCAACCCCTGGAGAAAGTACTCGTCATCAAGGGACGTGTATGGCTATGACGATGAGACCAACGATTAAAGTAGGCGAAAGTTTCATGTAAGGCTTGCTTGATAATATATATGATACCCACTTGTTTGAATAATAAGAGAATATTCAAAACTCAAATACAATTCCAACTAATTTTATAGCTACCTAGCTAGTAAGTTAGACAGATGTTGGTTACAGTTAGTTGGAAACTCTGCAAATGCGAAGGGCGTTCCTGCCCAAGACTGCAGCCTCGTCGGCTTGAGCGCGGCCAAGCGCGATAAAACTGAGAGCCCCGCCGCAAAAAGACATCCCACCTTGGCAAACATGCATCTTTCATCCACGCCCGTAAGACGAGGCTTTTGAGCTGGCGAGAAGCGTCGCTGTCCCTTCATTGTTACCATGTCGTATCCGCGACCCTCTCGACGCGACGACTTCGAAGTTGCCATCATCTGTGCCCTCCCGCTCGAGTACGACGCCGTTTCTTACGTCTTCGACGAGTTCTGGGATGATGACGGCGACCGTTACGGACGAGCCCCGGGAGATCCTAACAGCTACACCACAGGTCGCATGGGCAAGTACAATGTCGTCTTAGCACTTCTTCCGCATATGGGCAAAGTCAACGCCGCTAGTGCTGCGGCTAGTATGCGCTCGAGCTACAGCAGCGTACGGTTGGCCCTACTCGTCGGCATATGCGGTGGTTTACCTTTTGCTCAGCACGGCGAGATCTTGCTTGGCGATGTCATCATTAGCAAGACTGTGATCCAGTATGATTTCGGCAGACTCTATCCCGACAAGTTTTCTACCAAGAGCACCACCGGAGATAACCTGGGTCGGCCAAGCAAGGATGTACGCAGTCTAGTTGCGACATTTGAGACCGACCGAGGCCGAGAACAGCTGGAGCAGTTAAGCGCACACTTTTTTGAGCAGCTTCGGGGACAGGTTGCTCAGGCGAACCGCCCAGGCAAATATGACTATCCTGGAACCGTGGAGGATAGGCTCTTCGAGGCTTCCTATCGTCACAAGCACCACGCAACGGCAGAATGCGTCTGCCGCGACTGCCATAATGACTCAGATCCAGTCTGCGACAAAGCACTTAGCTCATCCTGCGATGACCTCGGCTGCAGTGACCGCCATCTAGTGGTTCGAAACCGCCTTCAGAAGAGGCGGCAGTCAACAAGTAGCGACAGCAAGACGACACCTCACATTACGCTGCATGTTGGGGCCATTGCCTCGACCGACATGGTCATCAAATCTGCCACCGACCGGGACAAGATCTCTAAATTGACGGGCGCAATCGCATTTGAGATGGAAGGCGCCGGAATCTGGGACGAAGTGCCCTGCATTGTCGTCAAAGGTGTATGTGACTACGCCGACAGCCACAAGGCAAAAGGGTGGCAGAACTATGCTGCAGCAACAGCGACATCAGCGGCAAAGGCCATCCTTGAGCGCTACATCCAAACAGATAAAGTCCAGAAAGAATACGTCAGCAGTTGGCATTACGCCTCTATCGAGATCTTAGACAATGCAGGCAGCAATCAAGACACTCCTATGGCCCAACCACAGTCTTCTCGAGCCTTTTCTACTGTCCCATTTCCCCCAGATCCCAAGTTTGTCGAAAGAGTGGATATTTTCACCTGGATCAGAGACAGAGTCGTATACCCAGGTAGCCGAGCAGCACTTGTTGGCCTTGGTGGCATGGGGTGAGAGCAACTTGCGCCCTAACTTGATCTCTGAGGACTTAATACTGACGGAAGAAGGAAATCACAAATTGTCATCGAGTATGCACATCAAGTTCGACAAGCCTCACCAATAACTTATGTCTTTTGGGTACATGCAAGCTCCAGGGTCCGTTTTGAGGAAGCGTACCGAACTATCGCAAACAGATTACAATTGCCTGGGCGAGATGATCCCAAAAGCAACGTGCTTCAATTGGTTCATTCTTGGCTCATCGACGAGAAAAACGGGCCCTGGATGATGGTTGTCGACAATGCCGATTCTGAGGATGTTTTCTTTTCCGTTCGTGGCTCGAAAAGAGAGCCACTAGCGTCCTTCCTACCAAAAGCCGGCCCTGGATCGATCGTCTTCACCTCCCGCAACACAACTACCGCGAGGAGGTTGGCTGGCCCGGAGAACATATTCCATGTGTCAAACATGACTCAATACCAAGCGTTGCAACTGTTTTGTAACCGCCTCGGCCAAGAATACGATCCTAATAACTC
Source organism: Fusarium sp. JS1030 (assembly GCA_000966855.1). Classification (NCBI taxonomy): domain Eukaryota; kingdom Fungi; phylum Ascomycota; class Sordariomycetes; order Hypocreales; family Nectriaceae; genus Fusarium; species Fusarium sp. JS1030. The sequence continues at coordinate 250,463 of JWIW01000016.1, read as the reverse complement.
CTCAATAGCGGAGCTTGTTGAAGCCCTGGATTGCATTCCACTCGTTATCAACCATGCCGCGGCCCATATACGCCGGAAAGGACCACACAAGTCGGTATCAACCTATCTTCAGGAGTTGCGAGCAAATGACAAGAGCAAAGCGGATCTCCTAGGCCGGAAACTGGTTGATCTACGACGAGACGACGAAGCACCCAATTCCGTCATGTCAACATGGCAAACTACTTTCGAGCAAATTCAGTGCGAGAGGCCATCCGTCACCGAACTGCTACCTTTCATCTGCTTTCTTAAGCCCCAGGGCATTCCTAAATGCCTGCTCAAAGCTTACTACAGCAGCCTGGAGGGAGAACATAACATAGAGAAAGACCTCAAAATCTTGCTGAAATACTCCCTTATCACCTTCGCAAGCGAACAAGACGTATTTAACATGCATCCCTTGGTTCACCTTTGCACACGAGCGTGGCTATCGTCAGTGAGCAAGATACAACAGCGGAGCAAGTCGGGACGACGCCAACAAAGCAAAGATGATGAAAGTTGGCGACAAACACTGTTACGATTATTGGCAGATCAATACCCCCCGGACCCGGAAGACCATCAGTTCTGGAGCCGTTGCCGACAGCTGGATCCTCAGATCGACGTGATCCTGGGGAAAGAGCCGCGTGATCGCAAGGACTTTAAGAGATGGGCGCGGCTACTACATCATTCAGGAATTCACCGCCAGTTGATGGGGAAATATCAGAAAGCTGAAAAGATTCATCGACAATGCCTAGAAGCAAGGCGAAGGGTGCTGGGTCCAGAGCACCTAGACACACTAAAGAGCGTGCACAAGCTTGCAGTGGTCCTATGGTATCAATCAAAATATGATGAATCGGCGCAACTCAATCGGCAGTGCTTAGAAGCACGGCGAAGATTGCTGGGTGAAAACCATCCAGACACGATAAGAAGCTTGTATAGTGTTGCAGTAGACGTGTACACTCAAGGAAAAAATGACGAGGCAGAACGTCTGAGCCGGCAGTGTCTAGAAATGAGACTGAGGGTGTTGGGTGAGGACCACCAAGACACACTAAGGAGTATGAACCACCATGCCTTGGCCTTGGCCTGTCAAGGAAAGTCTGAAGAGTCAGTTCGGATGCTTCAACGAGCTCTAGCAGTGGAGGAGCGTGTATTGGGGAGAGAACATCGGGAAACACTTCACACCGTCCTCCATTTGGCATGGTCTGCGTGGAAACAGTACCGATTCACTGAGGCGGGTGAACTATTTCAGAGGGCACACAGCGGCTTTGTGAGTTTGTTGGGGTCTGACCATCCTGAGACACAAATGTGCCTGAAGAATTGGACCGACATGGCGCAGGATGCGGCAACATATGTTTACACAGTCAGATAGTTTCTTCACAGGGTTTTACATGGATATTACCTTTTAAACATGTCATTCGAGCGTCACAGTCGAGATTGATACGAATTCAAGTCGAGGTCTTGGCGAAGTCCCCAACGGGCAACGAAATATAAAATGAGATATGAGTCGGTATGTAGACAATAAAGCTAGTAGGGGATATGGGCTGACAATTGGTAGTTTAGACGGTGCTTATCCACCTTAAAGACATGCTTCGGTGATTGTCATAGGGGGCTCATGTATGATAGAAATATTTAGTAAAGTTTAGATGAGTCCATACTTGGTAGGCGCACTTTAGAAAAGTATCATAGCCATGTCATACACACGGTGCTATGGAGGCTTGGGTTTGCTGAGATACTGTTGATGTGTCGGTGTTGTAGCTAGTCTCTGTGCTTTTGGCAAGAGAAGCCAATTCATGAGGAATTCACTGCAACTCACCGGGTTTAGGTTACCTGTTTATGTTTCGTAAATACTAGTCACTGAGGGACACAGCGGATTCAAGGACTTATGAAATTTACGAATCACCTATTTCATCCTTCTTTCCCGATTCAACTTTTCCATCTTCTTGTTTTGGGGGCTCATCCTCACTCACCCTGGGCTCTTCAAGATGGCTAAAACTAGGCGGTGCTTGTGGTAGGCACCAGCAATCGGCACAAGGGGTGCCTCCAACCTGTTCCTCCTTCGCCTCTGGTTGCTTAACCTTCTTTTGGCATCGACCGAAGCATAGCGTCAGTAGCCGGGCCCATCGGAAGAGAGGTCGAAAGTCTGGCATGACGATGGAAGCGTGAGTTTGATGTAGAAGCTGAAAAAAGCTATGTTCAGATAGTCAGACTAGGACCGAACGTGCTTACATGAGTTCAAGACACTTACAGAGAATGAGATGATTGTGTGCGACTGTTTAAGTTTGGCAGTGAATCTAGGGGTTTTTACGTGAAGTGGGTTGTTCGTGATCTTTTGGAATAGCTAATGACTTGGATGAAAGTATTAGAAAGTTTGTAAAGAGCAAGCTTGCACGTCAAGAGAGCGGCGGGAAGGGGGCAATTTATCTTTGTTTGATCGCGATGTTATTCAGTGAATCAATTACCAGTCGTTGATGGCATCCAACAGTGGTTCACGATCGAGTCTACAAAACGCTTTAATGTACACGCCCCCCAGCTGTTTTCCACCCGGGGGTATCCAAAGACGCGGAGTGAAGCAAGCAGACACTCTTGTACGACTTGAGAGTTGGTATTTGCTTGTTCTCGTCCAACACAGCGTTATCGACAAGAGAGCCTACCTTGTTGGCACACAAGTCACTGCTCATTGTTCACCACCGTTTGTCGAAACAAGAGTCGCTACCTTGTTCCTGAAAAGACTAGCCACCAATCATGTAACTAGTAGTGGTTCTCGGAACAAGTGCCGGGAAATGTAGCCGGCATCTCCACCTAGGAGTCGGGCCGCGTCGTCGGATACCGGGGTTTCGGATAATGCTGGTTTCACCCAAATACATCGTGGACCTTGTTCCTATTCTTTGTCTCATCTTCAAAATAAACTTTTATCCGCTTCATTGACGTCTGAATCTCGGTGTCGCCTTCCTTTCGTCGGGTCTTACATCTGTTGCAAGACAGCCAACCCCGCAGCCGATCATCTCCAAACTCTGAGCGATTATCCTCAAACAATCGTCATCATCCCATTTTATACTTTTTTTGAAAACCTCAGATATCGATAAAAAATGACGGGCCATGATGTTCTTAACAGGGATGAAGCCCTCTCATCTCTTCCTCCGGTGACAGCCACCAGTCTCCGCAGCCAAGTCCGTCAGGAACTCGCTGCATCCACCAAAACGCCCATCCTGGTCATCCTCGACGACGACCCAACCGGCACACAAACATGCCACGACATCAACATCCTAACAGTCTGGGACGTACCTCGACTAGCGAACGAGTTCAGGCAGACCAAGCCCGGCGGCGGGTTCTTCATCTTGACCAACTCGCGAGCCTTGCATCCCCAACAGGCCCGCAACTTGATTGCCGAGATCTGCACCAACCTGCAATCGGCCTCAAAAGAAACGGGAGCTGCGTTTGAGGTGGTGCTTCGAAGTGATTCGACTCTCCGTGGGCACTTTCCGCTTGAGGCAGAGGCTGCGGAAGCTGTTCTTGGTGCTGCGGATGCATGGATCCTCTGTCCGTTTTTCTTGCAAGGTGGACGATATACGGTAAACGACGTCCACTATGTTCAGGAGGGCGACAAGCTAGTTCCCGCAGCGCAAACCCCTTTTGCTAAAGACGCATCTTTTGGTTACAAGAGTTCTAATTTGAGGGACTACGTGGTGGAAAAAACCAAGGGCTCCATCCCAAAGGAACGCATCACGTCTATCAGTTTGGAGACTATCCGAAAGGGTGGTGTCGAATCAGTTCTGAAACAACTACGAGAAGACGTCAAGGGACAACGGCCTGTCATTGTTATCAACGCCGCCGCGGATGAAGATGTCGACGTCGTGGTTGCTGCATTGCTCAAGGCCTCAGACTCAGGCAAGCGCTTCCTTTTCCGCACTGGCGCGGCCTTCGTATCGGCCAGACTAGGAATCCCTTCTATCCCGCCAATCTCTGCGAGTCAGCTTCATCTCTCGGGTGATGCAGGTGGTTTGGTAATTGCCGGCTCCTACGTGCCAAAGACGACGGCGCAGCTCGAGTCGCTACGAAATCGATCTGGAAAAGACCTCACTAGCATCATTCTAGACGTTCGCAAGCTCCTTCAATCACCTGAAGATGCATCCACAGAAGTCCAAACCGCACTCACAACAGCAGAAGCAGAAATCAAGAAAGGACAAGACGTGCTTGTCATGACCAGCCGCGAACTCGTCGTAGGAGATGACGAGGCAAAAAGTCTTGACATTGGCTCTACTGTTGCCAGGGCTCTGGTTTCTTTCCTGCAAAAGCTTGAACAAAAGCCACGATATGTCATTGCCAAGGGCGGCATCACTTCTTCTGACATGGCTACCAAGGGTTTGAGAATGAAGCGTGCCCTTATTGTCGGACAGGCAGCACCAGGTGTGCCGCTTTGGAGATGTGACGAACCCGAGTCAAAGTGGCCTGGTATTCCTTACGTCGTTTTCCCTGGGAACGTTGGTACTGAAGACACTTTATATGAAGTTGTCAAGGGCTGGAAGGTCTAGGTGGAAGGAGCTGACACAGCTTAAAGAGAAGCTAAAGCATTTTGAACTCCAAAGAGTAACTGATCAGGCTCATAGCTAGGTAAAATGACTAGTCAAGAAACTATACACATCACTAGATGACTCTGCCCCAAAAGCCTCATACAGTAGACTGTCATTCATAATCGTTGGCCCGTCGTAGAAATCTTGAGTCTGAGGGGGTTGCGCGTATGCATCCCATCCTTGCGGCGGAAATGGAACAGCAGTGGCCCCATACGTAACTCCAGGAGCCGGAGTCGCATAGTTTGCTGTCTTGTGATATCCAATCTGTTCCGCTTGAGGCGTGTGAAGCGGTCGCCCATGTTCTTCGGCATCTGCTTCAGCTGTCATCTTGGCCAACATCTTCTCAAGACCGGCTGCTATGTGATGTAGAACATGCCGGTCCGAGGTAACTGAGCTCTTAAGTAGGACGATCATCTTTTCTAGGAGATGAGAGACGTTCAGATAACTGTGCTCGATATTGAAGCCCATTATTCGATTCCATTTTGTCGCAACTTTCATGAGAAAAACTGAAGCGAAGGCAATCATTGTGTGGACATAGAGTGGTGTGCCGACCAGAGCACGTCGCAAATCTTCCTCTTCCAAGACAAACGTCAGAATACTCGCAGCCGCCGAGATGGCCATGTTTGTAAACTCTTTCCTTTCAGTAGACAGCTTCCCGGAGTTGAGGCTCACACCCCTAACGGCAAGGATATTTAGCTGAAGCTTTGCAAAGTAGCTGTAAAGAATGATGCCTTTTGGAGGAAATGTGCCGATGCAATTGTTGCTCTGTTGCCGAGCATACCATCGCATGCGCCACTGTTCAATCTCGAGATTGAAGTTGCGGAGATCGACAAAATCATCCTCGTCAAGCATATCGGCCGAGGAATCCTGAGAAGTCCCGTTTGTGCCGTAGCGAATTTGATGGGGATCGGGAAGACGACGCTGTCCAAAACGCTCATATGCCCGAGTGAGAATCTGCATAAGCGCAACTTGCGAGAGAATCCTAGCATCTAGTGGTCCTGCAAAGGGGGACGCTAGAAACAACTCGTGCTCTCGGATCTGGGTTGACTCGGCAATCATGGGAGGACGTCCGTACGCAATACTGAAGTGGTGATCACACACGTACAGCATATACCACAGCCGCGCTCTTAAGAAGTGTTCTTTGTCTCCTTCCAAAGCTTTCGCGAATGACTGGTGGATGTTGAGCTCTGTCGCAATGCGAATGGCGTGACCGGAGAGTTTCCAAGAAACATCCGAAAGCCAGAATGCAGCGATGCAAAGGCCGCGGACGTCGTCGATACTGTGATAACGCGAGAACATGGAAGACGAGATTAGAGCCAGAAACTCTTTGTAGCATTTATCGAATGTTTCGGCACTCGTGGGAATGTGTAAAGCTGTAACTGCAAGGATTGTTGCCGTCAGGAGTTCGGAAGACTTCCGGACCGAGTTGAATGAGGGATGGGTTTGCTCAAGTCCGACCCAGAGGTAGTGATTAAGCGACATGTGAAAGCTGCAAGCAAGTCATTAGCTGGGAGAATAACTAACACATCACAGGAATATCCTACGTCTTATACAACTCTTCCGCCTCGTGCTCCGATATGACGCCCCTCGAGATGAAATCGTTCAGCTCCTCTTGGCATCCAGGCTGTTGCCGCGCTGCCCGGTTACTCCTGATGTTTCGTAACCGAGTCACTTCATACAGACTGTTCATGGGCTCTTCCACAGTCACAGCCCCGTTGCCTTGGTCTTCGTTGGGCGCTGGCTCGAGCGAGTTCTCGCGCGTCATGGCCATCTGGGTGTTGTCTTCCCGGGTGGACAATCCTGTTGGGCTAGTAGTAGTCGCCGGCGTAGCTGTTGGCATATTCTGAACAGCAATGCTCTGGGTTTCTGGAGGTTGCAGAGCCTGCTTTTGCCCAACAAACATCTCGAGACTTTGGCGCATCATCTCGATCTCCTGTCTCATGGAGTCAATCTTGTGCCTGGCAGCCGATCAGCAAAACACTTCTACAATTAATAGAGTAGTTTAAGCTTGCTCGTATCTCTCCACGGACGCGATTGTCGCATCGTCCATGTTCTGCACCACCACAGTGGCTGGTTTGAAGATGCATTCCACCTTTCGGCGGAGACAATGACGGCATTTTCGGTCACCAGGAAAGACTTCACATCTCATCTTCAGTTTCCTACATTCTTGACCTACGATACTTGTGAGCACAATGTTTTCTGGATGAACAGAAACCGAAACTTACATGCTTTGGACTTTCGCCCCGGACCACCCCCAGGACCGCCCTCAACGACCTTGCCAGGTCGAGATCCCTTCCGCTTGATGTCAATATCTTGATGATGATTCCAAGTCGCCGGCGATGCAACAGGCTTCTCGACATCATCACCTGGCTGGCCGTTATTATTCGAATCCATTTCAAGGTGTTGACTGCTTCTGCACACAATGTTCGATGCTGGACCAAGTGTCGGACAATCGGGAAATGGGCCGGGTTTTGTTTCCCAGAGTCACTGACAAGAAATGTGGAGAATGGGGAAAGCGACTAAGAAAGCGGGGGACAGGAGACGCTATTGCGAGCTAGACCGGGGATGCATGGACGCGAATCAAGAGGATTCAGCTACAGTATGGGTTTTGGGTGTGGACAAAGCGTACCATTTAGGGACAGTCTGGGGCAAGTATTGGTGTCAGAGGGAAGACCAGAGGCTGTTAATTACCCGTGGAACTTGAGCTGTTCATGTTTGATAGACTCTCACTTCAAGAGCCACAGACAAAGATACTCCTGATGCAGTTGCTCCTTGGCACAACTCCGCACTGCAGGGATCCAGCGTAGGCTTCATGAAAGAGGATCAGCCTCCACCAAGGAGTAAGCCGACATCGCCCTCCGTAACCGAAGTGATCACAAGGCAACGTAGCCGGGGATTGTCAGGGAATGCTTGTCCTCCGCTTCCTTGACCACGGCCATGGATACTGCCAAGATGAGGGGAAAGTAACACGAGTCGTCAACCACTCATGCACTTCGGCCAACAGCACCGAGTCCCGGCAAAACCAAGCTCTTCCTGTCTTTGCTACGAAACGCCAAATTGTCAGAGTGTCTGTTGATATTTCTTTCATTATTCACTAGTAAATATTTGTCAAGATGATAAACACGTAGTTGTGTGACTACTCGTCCGTTCAAGTCACAATCATGTCTTCAATTCCAGCACAGTTCTTCATTGTGTAACCTTTGACATGCTGTTGTACTCAGAATCAAGTGAACAAAACGACAACATCGACACAGCAACTCAAGACCGAACTCACTTCCGCTCATCAAAACAATATCTACACATAGAATAACAAATAAACAATAACTTCATTCTCTCAACTATAAATACCCCAAAATCCCCTCAGCAAGAGACTTTCCCTCATCAACCACATCCACCACACTCACAGACACTGCTAACAAGCAGGTCAAGACCTCCTCACACTCTCCCACAACTCACAAAATCCCCAATCACCAAAACCCCAACGCCAAAATGTCTCCTTCTGCTGACAACACTGGCCGTGGCCGTACCGACTCAAACGTCACCCCCGGCCTTGTGCCTAACACCCCAGTCGACCGCAGCGAAGAGACCTTACTCAGCCGCAAAGAGCGCCGCAAGAGCCGTCGTGAGACGCTTCGCAACTTCAACGAACTTGCCCTGGCGTTCGAAGAGTCTGACAAGACTAACAAGAAAGGTGAGTCCAGCAAGGATGCTCAAGCCTCTGACAATTCTCAGAACGAGAACCCCAAGAAGGACGGCTAAACGCCAAACCTTCAAACAAACCACACTTCCATGAGCTAACTCTTCAACAGATGGCTCAAGGAGTCCACATGATGCATTTCAACAATGCACCCAAAACAAAAAACAAGCAGAAGAAGCTTTCTGCGTTCTTCTAGGCCTGGATTCAGCTGTTTTCAGAACGCCACCAAAAGCAGACCGTGAGTTTCCCGGGGAAGAAGAACCAAGGAAAAGCCTCTCGCTGAACTGGTGGAATGTACTAGGAAGAGTCTCTGATCTTGGCGTTTGGTAGGTTTGGTGTTTTGAAATTTCCTTTGCTTTTTCATGGAGATTTTAGAGGAACAGACTCACAAGCTGGACTTGATGAGTGGGTAGGTATGGAGTAGGTATGTGAATTGATTATTCTTTCTTTCTTTCTTTTTTTAATTCTAAATAGCAGCATTGTATAGTGACACGTTTCAGAAGAGTTCAGACATAATAATATTGGGCTGGCGGATGACATTTATCGCAAGCTTGGGTGTCAAACACACTATCAACATCGACCATCAAACAATTAAGTAACTAATAAGAAGGATACAGTTTCCAGTACTCGGCAGTGTTTAGATATCATACCTCGCCTTAGCACCAGCATTGGCACCTCCAAGAGGCCTTCCCACAGTAGCGTGCTCGCCATGCTTCTCAACGTGCTCACTGAGATTCTTGCCCGAAACACCCTCCTCAACGGACAGAGTAGATTCTAGTTCGTCCATCTTCTTGTTGTCCTTTCTGAGTAGGAAAGTAAGCGCGATAGAGCTGACGATGGTGACGACAGTCAAGGCCAAGTTGACGGACCAAGCCATCGTGTAGCGAGGTCCATCACCAGCCGGGTAGAGGTATGGAGTCCAAACAAGCGCCAGGTTGCCGACAGAATTGTTCATTGCCAAACTGATAGCGCGCTTCTTTCGGGGTCGGGCACCGATGTTTGCCATCCAGGCGTTGGAAATCTGGAAACAGCCGTATGTACCCGGCAACATGAGAAACAGGGAGAAGTATCGAGCTCCAGTGTTTGTCGTTGCCATTGTAATGATGATTCCGGCGAGAGCCACCAAGCTGGGGTAAATCATGTGCGGTGATCGTTTGCTTGTTCTGTCCGAGTACCAGGTGTTAAATAAGCAGAACAAAGCCGTGAACAGGTAAGGAGGTGCCGTCAAAAGAAGAGTCGTGATCGTTGAGTAGCCAAAGTTCTTGACCAAAGTCGGTAGGAAGTTGGTCAGAGAAGCAACTGCCTGAACACACATCTGGCCAAGAATACAGAGCCAGACACGGTGATCCTTGGCCGCCATCTTGAAAGCCGTCAGGGTGCTGATTTCATCTTCTTCCTCGCCAGCGTCCTCAACGATGCGCATCACTCCTAATGCCTTTTCTTCCTCGGTCAGCCACTTGGTTGTAGCTGGCCAGTCAGGAATGACCAAACCAGTGACGACGGCGAAAACAACTGTGGCGACTCCCTCGATGATGAACAGCCAACGCCAACTCTCGATCTTGTTGTTCTCGAACGCAGCAGCAATTCCGGCGGCGAACAGGCCACCAAAGGCTCCTGAAAGCATTGCCGCACAGAAAAAGATGCCAAGTCGTAGGCCGAGTTCTTTTCTCGTATACCATCCGCTGAAGAGGAACGCGACGCCGACGAAGAAGGGGGCCTGTGCCACAAGTCAGAATAGTAAAATCAGAGACGCATGATATCAAGACCTACTTCAGTAACCCCAAGGAAGAATCGACAGGCCACGAGCCCACCAAAGCCCTGGACAGCGCCTGTGGCACCACTGACAATGCCCCAAGCGACCATGCACGAGGCCAGATACCAACTGGGCCTCACTGAGCTGAGGACCATGTTGCTCGGAACTATTCATCATCAGCCAGATCCAACTCTGTTATCGTTCGGGGATCGTACCTTGCATCAAGATGTATCCGATAAAGGTGATGCTGAGGACAATGTTGTACTGAACGCCCTTGAGACCCAGATCATCCTCCAACCCCTGAACTCGAGCGTGAGGGACGGCGTTTCGGTCGATGTAGTTCATGATGTACATGACAATCTGGAAGCAACCATAGTTAGCATCTATCAATTCACGTAGGGGAGAGGGTAAAGCTCACCAAGATGGGCAGCAGACGAAAGTCAATCTTTCTCAGGAACTTCTTCTCACGATCCGCACGCTCCTCGGGCGACCACGCCGTGACGATGGCGGCATAGTCGACAGGGGCGACGTCTGTCGCAGCTGGTTGAGTCTTTGTCATTGGAGTGAGACTTGATCTGGAGTGTTGCGTATGGTAAGATCAATGGCTACTCTGCGATTGATAACTGCAACTGTCTGTATTTCCTCGCCAGGCCTCGAGGATCTTATACTCAAAACGTCCTCCTCCCTGCCAACGCGACACGTCCAGGCCGCGGTAAATGGTCAGATACCCCAGATTCTCCAGGATCCCGGTACTCTGGTCCTACCCAGGGCACACACTCCGACGTGCGGAGTCCGGGGGGCAGCATCCTTAGCAAAACCCGATTTCCCGGCCCAAGACATTTTTTGTTCATGACTTTTGGGCTGCACGTGGCTCATGAATCATGCGAAGCTAGGCGGCGGAGCCATTCATCCTTTGGTGGTGGCGCTGTTTCTTGGCTGGGGTTGGGGTGTGGTACGATGGTGTCCGGGAAATACCCCGAAAAGCCGGTCGCGTCGTTGTAGAGATGGGCATCTGAGGATCTGAGTGCATCAACAAGAGGAGACGGCTGTGGTCGGCCTCAATTGCGGAGATGATCATCTTGAGATACAAATGAGACGGGCGCGACCTCGAGAATGGCATCTCAATCAGTTCATCATTCCCTTCTATCCTCCCTTCGCTGATATCCTCCTTGGCGATATCTTCTTGTTCTCTCTCCCGATACATCATACAGCCTCTCTCAATCCGCCAAAATGACCAGCCTTTCCACCAAGCTCGCCGAGCTCGAGGCGGCCGGCAAGCCCATCCAAGTCGGCATCATCGGCGCCGGCAAGTTTGGCTCCATGTTCATCTCGCAGTCCTACCGAACAACAGGTCTTCGTCTAGCAGGCATCGCCGACCTCTCCAAAGACCGTGCTCTCGGCTCCCTCAAGCGAACTGGCTTCCCTGAGGACCGGTATGACGCTACCTGTAGCCTCTCCATCTCCGAGGGCATCAAGGCGGGCAAGACAGCCATCACAACAGACTCTGCTGCACTGATCGCCACGCCTGAGATTGATGTTATCCTCGAGGTGACTGGAAACCCTGCTGCGGGTATCCGGCATGCGTTGCTGTGCTGTGAACACAAGAAGCACATTGTCATGATCAACGTCGAGGCCGATGTCCTGGCCGGTCCTCTCCTGGCTCGCAAGGCCCGCGAGGCTGGTATCATTTATTCCATGGCCTATGGAGACCAACCAGCCCTCATTGCCGAGATGGTTGACTGGGCGCGCACAGCCGGCTTCGACGTTGTGTGTGCAGGCAAGGGAACCAAGCATCTCCCCGAGTACCACTACTCGACACCAGCGACCGTGTGGAACTACTACGGCTTCACTGAGGAGCAGCTTGCATCTGGAGACTTCAACCCTCAGATGTTCAACTCCTTCCTGGATGGTACCAAGTCGGCGCTGGAGATGGCTGCTGTCGCAAACGGCTGTGATCTAAGCCCTCCCACGAATGGCCTCAAGTTCCCTCCCTGCGGCGTCTGGGATCTACCCGCCGTGTTGAAGCCGGAAAGCGAGGGTGGCCAATGTGAGAAGAATGGCACAGTTGAGGTGGTTTCCTGTATGGAGACGGACGGTCGATGGGTGTTCAACCACCTGCGGTGGGGAGTCTATGTGGTTATCAAGGGTAAGATCTCACCTTCTACGAGCTGTGGATGACCTTGCTAATTCATTCATCTTCAGCGCCCGGCGAGTACCAGCGAGATTGCTTTAAGCAATACGGCCTCAAGACAGATCCCAGCGGCTGGTACGCCGCACAGTACAAGCCCTACCACCTCATCGGTCTAGAACTCGGCGTCTCAATTGCCACCATCATGTGCAGAGGTGAACCCACGGGCCAGACAAAGACCTGGGCCAGCGATGTCGTCGCGACCGCCAAGCGCGATCTCGAAGTGGGCGAGAAGCTCGACGGCGAGGGCGGCTTCACTGTCTACGGCAGACTCATGCCGGCCGAGGACTCAATGGCCATTGAGGGTCTACCGATTGGTCTAGCACACGGTTTCGTGCTCAAGAGGCCCGTCAAGAAGGATCAGAGGCTCAGCTGGCAGGACATTGAGTACACCGAATCAGCGCAGGCGGTTGCTGTGCGAAAGGAGATGGAAGCCCTATTCAAGAAGGAGTTTGAAGCTAAGAAGGCAACCGACGTGAGCGCCAAAAAGATTAACGGCGCAATTCCCGTGAATGGCACAAACGGTGTGCATGCTTAGAGTAAAGAGTCATAGTTTAGACCTGAATTGCATAGCGTGGTTGTATTCACTGAGGTCCATACGAAGTGATCCACAAGGCTGAGATCTATCAACGATCAAAGTTTCGGTAATGAGTCAAAGTCCGAGATAACGTCTCAGCCCCTTCCTTCGCTCTAATATATCCAAGCTGGTCTTGGATCATGGCGGGTAGCAGCTTCAAAAGGACCGGCAACCGGCACCTTTTTAACCCCCGACTCTCCGACCGTAAGCTGAAAAGTGGGCCGAGTCGTCAGCTCAACCACCAAAACAAGGGTGCTCCGGACAATAAAATGACGTCCGGCACCCGGATTTATGGCCCGTTTAACTGTCCGTCCCTTACCTCCGGCCAAAGGCCTCATTAACCGTGAATTCTCGTTTAACATTTTCGTAAAAAAGAAACTTCCTTTGTTGACAAGTCTTGGCTGTTGATGATCATCAAGAGGTTTTTGTTTGAATCGTTGTGCTTCTTTTATCGTTGCTGAAAATCATGGATGACTGCCTCGTTAGTCGGGATGGCGAAAGCGCCCGGTCCGGAACCAAGGAGCAGAAGACGAGGGCGTGTGTGAATTGCGCCAGGCTCAAGATGAAGTGCCAGTGGCCTAGTTCTGGGTCTGGTCGAACTGAAAACACTTGTTCAAGGTAAGAAAATCCATGTTTCTGAATAGACTGAATGCTCATGATTGCAGATGCGCCCGGATGAACCTCGACTGTCGAGTCCCAGAAACGACGCAAAGAAAGAAGCGCGGAAAGTCAACGTAAGTCATTCTACTATCATTCTGGTATCACTTAACTAATAATAAACTAGACGGGTTGCCCAGCTGGAGAAAAAGATTGATGGCATCGTCTCTCTCCTCGCTGCAAACCAGCGCAAAGGCCTCTCACCCCTAACCCCGGAGAGTCCTCAAGAGACACAATGTCAACCACTCTCCGAAGAGAGCACGTCAAATGTCATGAATGTAAATGCCGTCACTTCAGATATTGTCGGCGCTCATGAAAGGTCCCTTGACTCTTCAGACTTGGAACTCTTTCCAGGGTTCCGCGTAACGCATGAGGAGGCTGCAAAACGCTTGAGCGTCTATCGTCAACACTACGCGCCCAAGTTTCCTTTTGTACCGATGCCTGGGGGAATATCTACTCATGAGCTCTACGCCGAATCAAGGGTTCTGTTTTGGACCATCATCGCTGTGGTCTCGCCGCTTCCAGATGCGGTGCAGATGCAGTTCAAAGACTGGTTCCGGAGATATCTCGCCGAGCACATCGTGGTTCGTCAAGAAAAGAGAATCGACATCCTCCAGGCCATTCTCGTCTTTCTTGCCTGGTAAGTTGATCGTCGACAAGTTCGTCACTGGCTAGATACTGATATCGCATTACAGGAACGACTTTCACTTTTACGGTGAACTCCAGGTCACAAACATTGTCCAGCTGGCACTTGCGCTCATCGTTGACCTGAGGCTGGATAGACCTCATGGGTCCATCATAGCTGGACCGAGGACATTGCTGGGCGATGCCTGGACTTCAATGGGCAGACCTTGCACAAAGGTCAGGAATGAACTCACGGCACAAGACAGGCGTGCTGTTCTTGGTGTTTACTACATCACAACCCTGTAAGTTGCATCTCTCCCGTGCTCAATAGTATATGTAAACTGACATGTTTTAGACTATGTTCGTTCTTCAAAAAGAACACAATCCTCCCCTGGAGCAACCATCTGGCCCAATGCTGCGACTACCTCTTTGAGGCTCGAGAGTACGAGTCCGACATGTACATCGTCGCCATAGTAAGGATGCAGCACATGTCTGACCGGGCCTTTGGCGTCATGCCCGTCATGGACGGAACAGATCCTACTCCCCCGACGTTCCGAGCCCCTATGGCAATGGCCATGGACACCATCCAACAGGAGCTGGAACGTTACGCCAAGTTTCTGCCTGAAACGGTCAAGCAAACCCGTGAGTATCCCTCATTGTTCTTCATATCATGCTTGCTGACTCTTTTTAAGCTGGTTTCTGGATTCACTATTACACCTTGCTCGTTCGTCTCTACGAACCCGTCGTCATGATGAAGTCGCCCTCCATTACTACTACGGAATCTTTCAACACCGTGCCACTCCAGCGCTCAGAGTATATGTGGAAGTGCCTCGAACATGTACTATCTGCCTTCCAGAGCCACATCTCCCTGCCTAACGACGAGGTATCCACGCTCCCCGTCATGCTCAACTCGGTCCTCGCCTTCACAACTGTGACAGCCTCGCGCCTCATGCTTGGAGACTCGTCAGACTGGGACGTCACTTTGGCCCGACGACGCCTCAACTTCCAGGACATCCTCAAGAACCTGAGTGATCAGTTTGAAGCTGCAGACGAAGAGGCGCGGAGGCTCGATCGCAGACGCCGTGTCATGGAGGATGGTAGCAGCGTTTTTCTCAAGTGCAGCTTCAAGACGCGGTGGATTCGACAGTGGTACATCTCCAAGCTACCACAGGAGCAGCAGGTTGAGGTACCGCAGCTATCCCAACCTCTGATCGAGCCGCCGAGCCTGGTGGATCCGAACCCAGAATGGGCGGCCAACTTTCAGTTTGACGATGAGTTTTGGGCCGAGTTGATGTCAGGAGAGTCTCTGGACACGACTCTTGCAAATGGTACCCAGGTTGAGTGCAGCTGATGATCTAGCTTGATGGAGGATCAAAGTTTGTGTTAATTATGGAGGGATATTTTTGGACTGGACCAAGTGCTGGATCCAGGTCAATGTACACAATAGACGGGCGTCGAGCCATAGATTGGTTTTGAGGGCTCTCGCTTTCACCACCTCACCACTTTTTAGTAGTATGCAAAACAAGAGATACCCAAATTCTACTCTTCTTTTCGAAACAAATACCCTCTCATCTGCTGAAACTGTCTAGTTGAAGACTTGAGGTGCACCTGTGCTCCGACTCCGGGCCGGCTCGCTGATCCTGACCGGTAACATCCAGTGGCTGGCGGGCCAATCTCAACAAGTTTCATTTCCCGACTCCGAAGCTCCCTCCCGCATCTCGTTTTCGTGTCCCCCAACTCCAACTAGACATATGAGTATCCCGTCACGATTCTTCTAGAGCTCTTAATTGACTGTCAATCGATCTGAACTATAATCAGGACTCAACTGGGGCTCGGGACATCGCACAATGGCGCAAAAACCTGTTCGCGACTGGGTCTATCTGGCCATCATCTCAGTCCAGCTATTTGGCATGGTTGGTATGTCGCATCTCTCATTGAACAGGGCTGGGTTATATTTCGGGCCAATTGCACTCTTTTATCGACTTGTTCTCGTAGTATTCGTCGAGGTTCAGCTGGACTTTTGGTCATAAATAATTGACCAACTCTCAATACTCGCATGATACTGACAAACACGCAGTTCTCGACTTCACTCCCCTCTATCCCGACTCCCTCTACGGCTCTCCCTCAGCACCCTTCCACTTCCTCACCATCATCCGCGACACCTACCTCGCCGTTTCAGGGGACCCTTTCTTCGGCGACGTCTTCGAGGGTGCCTGGTTCCACGGCTTCCTCTACCTCGAGCTCCTCGTCCAGTTCCCCCTTGCTGCTTACCTAGTCTACCAGCTCGCTTCCAAGGAGTCTACCTCTGGCCCAGCTGAGCTGGCTGGCTTGGCGTTTGGCTGCCTCACCGCCATGGGCTCCATTGCATGTGTGTCTGAGCTGGCCCAGATGGGTCCTGAGCTTGTCAAGGAAGAGCACAAGACGAACTTGCTCTACGGAACTTATCTTCCTTTCGTCATTATTCGTGAGTTATTTACCATACGTGTTCAATCGATATGGACAGATGCTGATTCGTAAAAGCTGGCATCCTGGCTGTGGATATGTACACGAGACTGCTGCCTCGTGTCCGCACCAACAGCACCAAGGCCAAGACACAGTAGACAATGGGTGGCTATTTGTGAAGAACCCAGATCAATAGACATAGTATACATAGCCCTTGGGTTATCCCACCAGGCCTTTCCAGATTACTAGCACAACATATACCCAAGAACTCCTGGATCCGTCCCAAAGACTCCATAAATACACCAAAACAACATGGTTTTAATCTATTCTCTTGTGCTGCTGCTTCGAGTAGCCCCATCCGTTACCCACACCGTTGAGTCCGTATCCCAAGGGCGTGGCACCTCCAAGCGTCCGTCCCTTGAGCCTCCTAGGCAGCACCACGCCGAGAGTGTACATGGCCGCGACCAATATACCCGCGCCAAAGGACACGAGGCTGTAGAAGACTGTGCTGGCATAAATGTGGCCACCCAAGCCCTGCCACTCGACTCGCCCCTCGGTTTTAGGCAGCGCAGGCGTCGGGAACCAACGAACCGACAGGCTCAGAGGCAGCGGGTCCCCAATGACCAGCTTGCGTGTGAAGGAGCCCTGCAGATGACTCAGGGGACTCGTGCTGTAGGCGATGGACGAGTCGAGCACGCCGCTATCGTGCGGCCGCGAGTGATGCTTCGGTGTGCTGTGCAGCAAAACGTTCATGTGGGTGCTGACGTGCATGTGGCTCAGCTGAAGTGTACCGGCGAGGGCGAAGACGAGAGGAATGTATTCGCGGTTTGGCAACTTCTCGCCGACGACCTCGACCTGGGGCGCGGGGCGGGAGGGCAGACGGCAGGACAGGGGCGCATCGGAGTGGATGTAGAACTCGAGGAGGTGGAAGAAGGGGTCGTCGATCATGGCGATTGTGCAGTTGAGCTCGCCCTCGATGCCGTAGTTGAACTCGAGGGGACGCCCGGTCTCGTTGCAGACTGGGAAGGGGTTCCATTCGATCTCGTGCTTTTCGTTTTCGAGGTGCTCGCCCGTTTCTCTGCAGAACGACTATCAGTATTCGGCGGTAGAACATGGAGATATAGAGACCACGTACGAGCTACGGCTCATGCACTCGACAGGAATATGGGCTCCATAAGTATACGACGGAAGCGCATCCTCATGAACAGCGGCAACCAGCGGCGATAATGCGCCCAGGGCGACGGCCCAGGCGAAGGGAGCGATCATGGCGATGTAACGTGGGAGGAGGGTAATCGATCTTGGGGGCGCAGAGATTTTATACAATCATGCTTTGAGTTGACTTGACAGCTTGAAGCGCCCAGGGCATCAGAGTCATGTCATGGCGATCACCAAGTCCAAGTCAGCGTCGGGAGTGGTTGCGACGGCCGACTAGATAGCTCGACCTGTTGAACCATGTGGAGATGCCACCCTGGTTTGATGCCACGGCAGCGGCTGGATCACGTGGCGGCATTCCAGGGGGAATTCTGTGCTTGGCGGTTAAGCAGGGCACATATTTCATGGAACTGGGTAATTGAAGATAAAATTCGCTTCTTCTCAATATTTTCATCTTTTGTGCATCGTTTGGCAATTTTGCAGCCTGCGAAAAGGTGTCAAGCCTTTGCTGTGACCTGGCGAGGACACCTCCGACTAACACGACGCTCAACCAGCAGCGCAAGGAGATATGACCATCAGCACCAGGAAGACCGCTCTTTATGAATTTACAGGAAATGGCGAGTTTTCTTTTTTTAGTAGGCGGTAACTAAGTATAGGTATATTTAACTAGGTATCAAGGCAGTCGCCCACTTCAGTTCATCTTCACCAACTACAGCTTCACCTTCAGTCACTCAACCTTGGCCGTCGAGCAAATCACCTTCCACTCAATCTCCCACCCTTTACCCTCGTATTTTTCCTCCAAATGCTTCCTAATCAACTCCTTAACCTCCTCCCATGGATGCTCTTTCCGTAGCTCCTCGCTCCAAAGCGAGTTCATCAACCAGTTGACCATCATCCCAAAAGTAATGATAAACTCCTCGGCGTTTTTAATAAAGTACCGTCCCGGGTTAGTCGTAACCTTGACGTCTGTAAATCCTTGCTTCTTGAGGTGCTCCTCAATCCACTCCGGGGTTGTCCAGTCGCCCTGGTCGTGCATCTGCATCTTGACCTCCTTGAGGAAGGGTGCTTCAAAGGGAAACGACGCAAAAGCTGTCTTTGCGTCTGGGTGCCAGAAAATATTATTCTTGTGAAATGTCGTGGCGCCAAAAATGCCTCCTGGTTTGAGGATGCGCTTCGAGTCTGCCTTTGTTAGGGCCGTGTTTATCAGAGGCTGAGACGGAAAGCCACTTACCGGCCAAGACGGCGTCGGGGTCTGGAATGACATGGAGCGCTAGACCAAGTCCAACATGTGTGAATGAGTTTTCTGGAAGTCCAGTGTTCTGGCCATCGTCTTGTTAGTATCCAAATCTGCTAGTTCATTGAAGAGTTTAACTTACCGTTGCATCTAGT
This sequence comes from Fusarium sp. JS1030, assembly GCA_000966855.1. Classification (NCBI taxonomy): domain Eukaryota; kingdom Fungi; phylum Ascomycota; class Sordariomycetes; order Hypocreales; family Nectriaceae; genus Fusarium; species Fusarium sp. JS1030. The sequence goes on along the minus strand of JWIW01000016.1, from coordinate 231,404 downwards.
CTCTTAACTTCTGTATTGGTCCAGCCCTCCATCCCAGATCGCTTCTTTGCCAAATTCACCATGCCCTCTGCATTGTCTGCGCACAGAAATGTGCTCTTCTCAAGCACATCCTTGGGCAGGATCTGCTGCACTGCATGCGTAAAGACACCACTACCACCAGCATTGTCAAACAACGCCAAGGGAGTCGAAGTCTTATCCGAGATGCCCATCTGCAGTGGAAGTGGCTCAACCAACTTGGGCAACAAGTTTCGCGAGGCATAGATCATCTGGTCTTCCATGCTGCCCTGGTCGGCGTTGTTGTAGATCGATGAGAGGGTCTTCATGGTGTTGTCTAGTTCGTGGGTCGCCATCTTGAATGATCGTGCTGCTTTTGTTGCTAATGAAAGATAACTTTTGAACATTTAACAGTGCTTGTAAGTCAATCGAGGAACTGGACGTTGAAACGAGGTTATATATATCCGGGAGAAGTGTCCGAAAAGTTGTCCGAAAAGTCACCGTTGGTACGGACACTTACCATATGTGACCAACAAGGTTCTTTGCGATGATTTGAAATATGCTCACATTTGAGTCAGTTGTTTCTTCCTCCTGATAGGTTATTTTACGACTATTATACCAGGTTTGTTGATAAGTTGCTCAGTAGGGTATGAAGGCTACCACCTTCAATGAGTCAGTTTGTAACCATCAATGCTGTATTCACTTAAGAGCAAGCATACAGATTACACAACCGCAAACATGAAAAGAACAAGGCAATTATCGCAAAGTTGGCGACTCTGTTAACCCAAACGATGCCCCCTCTAACCCTACCCGAGAAGTTGTTACAAAGCAAGCTTCAAGTCCCAAAACTCCCATCACTGACCCTGCTTCTATACCTCTAATCTAACACACACACACGCACCCAAAACAGATTCTATCCCACCATCAAAAGAGCGAATAAAAAGCTTTTCAGTCATTGAAGTTGTACATGTCGATGCGCCGTGCCCGTTGCCGTGTAAGTATACAAAGGTTGCACCGTCAGGGTATCCAGATCGCCCGTTGTCGCGGAGCTTTTTTGGATACGAAAAAAAGGACAATTGGTAATTGTGTCCTGTATGGAGGGACCAGTTCTGTGAAGTCGAGAGGGTTCTTGGATGGGAGACCTCTACAAAGACTGGTCCGAAAAACGTGGGTCCCAGCAAAGCGGTGACGTGGTCGTCGTGCTTGCTGGGTAGGACTCGCGCTTAATGGAGCGCGGTCAACGTATTTTGATGCAAAAGCATCACGAATCGTTACTCGTATGGATAATCATGGATCATCGTAGTTGTGGGTTGTCGGTATTAAGGAGACTGGCTCCGTTGAGATGGGTAGGAAACATGATTGTCGAAATCGGGTATAGTTGAAGAAAAGAAAGGCTGTCAAGCCATGTAATTGTCGGCCATCACTCCATTTTCCCCGTGCCAAGAGAATGGGTAAGCCGGATTCGGCTGTGGATTGTAATTGTAGTTTGGGAGTTGATGTCGAGGAGAGCTCACATTACTTCCGAGCCACCCCAACTTACTTATACCCAGCTTTTCACTATCAGGCTGTCTATTTTCATAAATAGCCGCTGATTTCCGCTGTCTCTGCCACAGTGTCCTCCCACCACTCAGACCCTGTGAGGCCTCATCTTACAGTTGTGGCATGTTGCGTTTCGCCTGTTGTCCCAGAAGTGAGGCGGACGTATGCAGCCTCACCACCACAACAAGCGCTTCTCCACGGCAACTGGGGGCCTCATGATACCCTATCACCCCTGCGAGAGCCGCCAGGGGAAACCCTCCAAGACATGTCAGATGCGACCCGTCCCGGCCACCGCACTTATTTGTCGGTTCGGTCTGGTCGGTATCGTAGGGCGGGAGGCAAACTCGGCGCAAATCCGTGTTGTGTTCGCCTTGCAGTGATATCATCTCACATCACGGTATTCTTCCATCATGAACGGCTAGTCACTGTCCTCCAACCTCAGGCAGGGCAAGGCTCCGACTTCAGTCGTGTCTGGGGCATTTCTTCCATTCTTTTCGGAGGGCGGCCTGGTAACCCCCCATCCTGGTTTAATAAATTACACTAGACCTTTGAACCTGTACAACGCGCCCTCATGCCAATTGGCGCCTATAGCATATCCATTGTCCCTTTAACAAAGTAGCATGCCGCAGCCACAACTACTCAAGCTCCAATCCTGTTGCTCTATAATCATCACCCTCCTTCACGTGTTTACCTGCACTCCGTTCTCCGACACCTCACTCCCTATGCGAACCTGAGGCTTCCCGTCGGAACCCGTTGTGACAAGCCATCCACCTCTCTCTTCAGGGCCTTGAGCACTCGCCTGACATCAGCCAGGTCTGCACCGCCAGCGTTGTTCCCATGCCCCGGCGGTGGCAGGGCGGCATCACACCTCTTCAGGAGATCCGCAACAGACGCGCCAATCGCGCCGCCCTTGCCAGCACCTCCTCGCCGACGGACTTCCGCAACCCAGTCATTTACCACGTAAACAATTAGCTCAATCATGCGGTTGCGCACCGATCCGCTAAACCCGTAGTCTTGGCTATCAAAAACACCCTCCAACACCCGGATAATCATGTCGTGGGAAACGCCCAAGGTAAGGAATAATTGGACCGGCCAGCTTGGATCAGCACCAATAGTCGCGTCTTGTTGGTATGCTACCGCATAGCGGCATAGCTCGGGGAGAAGGTCCTGGATAGGGAAAATGAAGCTGTCGAGCGATGTGCGGTGGGCAATGTTCTGAATCTTGCTAGTGACAGACTCATATGGCAGAGGGGGCGAAGGCATCCCGGGTTCCGAGTTTTCCAGGCGAGACATAACCTCGTCGTGTGTCTGCTGGATCAAGTTGCTCCAGGTACCAGAAATCGTCATATGATTTCGGTAATCGGCAACGTGGTAGATAAGCAGGCAAAGGTCGTAGTAGCCGGCCTGGTCGGCATAGTCGTTAAAGAGCTGTAGATATGTTAGCCTTGACGTCTTACAGGGGGGATTTACGAATGTCCTACCTCTGATAGGCCCTGAATCTTGCCCTTGAGGGCGTCCTCAATCTCTAGCTTCCGCTCGGGGTCGATTCTCTCATCAGCCCTCAAACGCTCCAGAAGATCGTCTTGGATATGCGCAATCTCCAGCAACTCGGTAACGCTGTGGTTGAGCAGCTGTTGTTGCTGCCGGCTCACACCAGTAGTGGCAACATTAGCGTTCGCCTTGGCCAGACTGAGCAGTCTGATTCGGTCCTTGATGCCAATAGGGAAGTCGGAGTTAGCGAGCTCAGCCTGTACCTCGGCCGCATCGAAGAAGCGGCTACGGTTCGTGTAGAATCGGCAGAGCAGGTCGGCATGGTCCACGTTGGTTCCAGCCAGTCGCTGAAGGAAGGTGATAACATGGGGCGAATCGATGGCCAGGATACGGTCCGTCCAGCCCTGCTGGATGTACCACTCATAGAGATCAAAATGGAACACTTCATCATCGGACCCATTGACCACATCGTAGGCCTCAAGTCGCTTCGTGGCGATCAATGTTAGCCTACCATCGATCATCTCGGGCTCGCTGCTTGACGCTGCGTCGAGGTGACGCAGGACATCATGGATCATATCGTAACAGCGTTTGCGGTCGTTGAAAGCATTGGCTCGGGGGTCTGCCGACGGCTTCCCATCGTTGATCCAAGACAGAGCCGTGTTACCCCTGTCCTTCTCCCGGGCAACAACCAGGCACAGCTGGATCGCCCCGGCGTAATACTTGAGGTCGATGTATTGTGTCACTGCGGTCTGAAGGTTGGCAAACGTCAGGCTGCCTGCTACTCTCTCGAAAAGCCTCAAGCTTTCATGCAGGAGACTTCTTGACTGGTTGGTGTTGGCAGCTTGGTCAGAAGCCCGCTTAAGCTGCTCCTGGGCCTTGAAAATGACAACATCGTCAGGGCTGCAGAAGCTACCACATCTCCTTCGCAGGGCGTCGGCAACTGTTTCGACATTTGAGCCACTCTCGATGTTGCGGTTGACGATGGCTTTGACCAGAAGCTTTGCAAGATCCTTGCCATCAGTTTGGGCGAAAAGCTTCTCGTATGTGAGATCCCTCAGCTGTTGTCTAGCTGTGTCGTCGAGGCGGGTGTAAATGTCGGCGACTCGCTCATCGAATAGCATCAGAACGAACGAGATGCCCTCAGAGATGCTCTCCATTAACTTCTGCAGGGCGTGCAGAGCCTGGTGTTCAGCCTGGAGGGCAACCTCTTCTTGGCGGCTGGACACATGCTGCAGATCAGAGGGGCCAGACAAGCCTTGAATAAGACCCCGGTTGGAATCGAGGAATCTCCGTAGGCGCTCGAGGTTCTCTTGGACAGCACCTAGCTTAGAGAGGGGAATGGTGGAGCTGATGGCAATACCACCGGTCGGCGAGGTGCCAGGGGTGATCACCACAGACTTCCAGAGTTGGCGTATCAAGCGAGAGAGGTACAGCGCCAGGGCGTCATGTCGGGATGAGAGTCTGACCGAGTCGGTAGTCAGGGATGTGCCGTCGGTCTCGGTGATGGTAGGTTGTCCGCCAAAGTCAACAAATACAGATCTCGCCCGGTCTTCGGTCGCCTGGTCGATAGCTCGCGCTGCGCCTGGTCGGGAGTCGCCGCCATGACCGCAAGCAACTGCCAAAGCGGTTGAAACCGTCTCCACGCGACCATACAGCTGAATAAACCGGCGACAGACCTGCTCGTAGCCTTCATCTCCTACAGCACCTCGAATTGCTGACGCAAAGATATCCACAAATCGCCTTCGTCGAATAATATGCACACCAGTGTTGGTCAGGACAGCGAACTCGCTGGGCGCCTCGTCAAACTGTACGGCCAATTCGTTGCCAAATCCAAGCGGTTGTGGCGCTGCGGAGAACGGCTTCGTAATCAGGCCAACGGCCTCCGCCCGACTCCCAATATCGATCCAGCTGGCGCTCTCATAGTACTTCAGTGGAGCAGTTGGGGGCGTGTCCTTAATACGGCCAGTCTCAGGGCCAGAAACAAAGAGAGTATCTTCATTTGGATTCGACTCCTTGCTCACAAAGTCCAAAAAGTATCCGGGCGCAAACCGCGCGCCTTGTCGGCTATACGTCAGCATGGTGGATTCTAAATCGGTGATGGTCTCTCCTCCGGGATAGCCAGAGCGTCGGGGGTTTTGGCTAGGGGGGAACTTGATGAACTGGACCTGCATGCTCTGCGGTGCCATATTTGACTGCGAGCCATAGAGGTAAGACGCCGCGCTCGTGGCACTGAAGAACAGACGGCATCCAGTGTTAGTCAAGGCCATCAGGTGCAGCTTCGACGCCTCCTGTTTCGAGATCGGGCTGATCGCAACGATAGTTGCGCGGTCGTTCAACAACTTGGACTGGCTAATCATATGCGCAATGTCGCGAAGACAGTGTACCTTCTCCTTCTCAATAACCTTGTTCAGTCGATCGGGGGTATCCATGTGGTATGTTCGAATCGTCGATCGGCTCGAAAGCGTATACACCAGGTTTCTCGAGTCATCGATCACAATGTCGACTAGGTGTTCAGGGGTCTTGTGCGACCAGAAACCTCCTTGCAGGGTGACGACCGAGGACCAACCGGGATTCGTATGGTTGATCTTACCGCACCGATTTGAAAACCACTTTTCCTCGGACTGATAGTAGAGCTCGTTGATATCGATATCGTTGCTTCCTCCAAAGAAGATTCGACCATTCGCAGAACCTGCAATAACCCGGACATCGGTACCGCGAAGCGGAAGGATCATCTTGGTCTGGTACAGAGTCACAGCCTTGGTCCCTGAAGGCGTGTCGGTCGTGGACACACCAAGCAAGATGATTTCTGAAGATGTCGCGACCACCAGAATATGCGTGATTGTGTTGACAAAGATGCCCGGCTTGGGAGGTACAAGCGCGACGGCATGGATGGTGTGCGGCTGGTCCTCAAAGCCGATCAGCTCGGGGTCGGGGTGTGTGTAGTCCCATAGGAACAGGGAGTTGTCAATGACAACCCAAGCGTGGTTGATCTCGGCGAAAAGGCCCATCAAAGTCTGCAGCTCGCCCGCGTTGTAGTGGTCGAAGACTTGGTTCGGGATAGGGTACATCTGTGTCTTGTGGAAGGGGGCCATAGGGGATTCGGTTGTTCCAAGGTCATATTCGGAAGATGCTCCCTCTGAAGATGTTGTCAGCTCGTCTCTTCACGCTATACCTACTGACAACTCACGTCTGCAATATGAATCCAGGTCAGGGAACCGGCCATCAGCCTGGAGGAAGATGTTGATGGCCTTGGCCGCCTTTACGACGGGGGGAACATTCTCGGATCGTGGAGGTGGCAACACGGTCGGCGCCACCAGACTATCGCTCTTAGGTGTCGTTGACGATGCAGGTACCCCCAGCGCAGTGCTTCGAGATGTCGTTGTGGGCGCAGGATTCCTCGCGGCCTGACTGTGACTGCTCTCAGACGTTGGGAACAGCTGTCGGCGCACGGGGTCAGGGCCCGACTGGAACCTCGAAGTGACGGCCGGCGTGTTCAGAAATGCGCCTGGAACTGGTCGCACCGGAGTGGTTTGAGGAAACGACATGATGGGCAGCAATATCGAGACCGTCGTCGGGCCTTCGCAGCTTCAGCAATGCCGTGCTATGCCGCTCGCAGCAGGTCGCGGATCATGTAAAGGGGACGGGATTGCGCGCCTGCGTGGATGGCGACCAAAGTCTGGATCCTTGTCGTCGCGCTATGGACCTCGCCGGAGCTCGTCGTTTCCGTCGCGTCGTCGTCGGGCTCGAGATGAGGTGTATGGGCAGAGGTTCACGCTGGGACAGGTATAAACAATTTGACGAGAGCTTGGGGAGGCTGGATTGGGGCACGGTTTTTTCGCGACTGGGGCCTTGGGCGCTAGGACCATTTGGGTGCAAGGCTGAGGACCAGCAACCACGCACGCGTCGAATGAACAAAGATTCTAGAAGCAAGCACAATTTTATGAAAGAGATTGGTAGTTTCACTGTTAAGTCGTGTCCAACGTTCAGGCCAAGGGCACAGGAATTCACATCATTCAAGCTAGGTACTTCGTTTACTGCGTTGCCAGAAAGCGCATCATGTACCTGAGGCATCCATTCATTGAATTACTTTCTCAAGTCCTCCATCACGTTCCTTTTAATCTTGACCCATTTTCATCCACAGCCAGTTTCGTCCTTGAAGCTCTATTCTCCCATGCGTGCCTCATTCAATTACTGCTTCTTGGCCTCACGAGCCTGCTTGCGGAGAGCCCTTCGTCGAATATCCACGTGCATCTTCTTGTTGTAGAAAATGGTAATGGGACCGTTGGCACCAGGGATGTTCTCGATGAACCACAGCATGAAGGCGTGGCTCCACCAGGGGGTATATGTGTTGGGCGCAGTCTGGAAGCCACCGAGACCAACCTTGCCAAGCGTAGCCTTGACAAAGTTGCGAGCGTTGGGAATGAGTAGACTAGGACGACGGATCTTGCTCATGGCCGTGGTAACGAGATGGCTCAGGACAAGGTAGACATCAACATTATCGTCAGCAAGCTCAGATGACAGCGCGTTGCTCCATTGCTGGAGGAAAGCCTTGCTGCCAGAGTAAGTTGCCAGGAGCGGAGTAGGGGTCCAACCGCCAAAAGATCCCATGGTCAGAATCAGGCCTCGCTTTCGCTCCTTCAGGATGGGAGCAACGGTCTGAGTAACCCTGAGCGTTCCGATACAGTTGATGGTGATGATGTTCTGAAGCTCCTCCTTCTCGGTCTCGAGGAACGGAACAGGAATGCTGTGGCTCTGACCAACGTTGTTGATCAAGATACCAATGTCCAGGCCCTGGATAAGCTCGCGCAATCGCTCGTAGTCGGCATCATTGTTCTGGGTGAAGTCCATGGCGAGGTTCTTGACTTGGATGCCCTTTCCAGGGTACTTTTGTTCGATCTCGAGGGCCAGAGCCTCCAGCTTCGACAGGGTTCGGGACACGAGGACGAGGTTGAAGCCCTTGGCAGCGAGCTGGAGAGCGTACTCCTTGCCCAAGCCATCCGAGGCACCGGTGACGACAGCCCAGGTGCCAGGCTTGCCATACTTGCGAAGCTACAAATCAAGATTAGCTATTATCCTGCTAGGTTACATCTCCTCATCACATACGTTAGTTCCTCCCAGAACAAAGGCGCTGAGGACAAGCTGGAGATAGCTGAGCAGCCTGGAGCCCAGCACGAAAGCACCAACACCAGCAAGACCCCACTGCAGAGGCTGCGGCACACGCTGGAAGAAATCCGAAATAGCGTCCATGTTAATACGAATATTCCAAAGGGTCGCAACGCCGTTAGACAAATTGGATGGGCAAAGTGAAAAGGAGAACAAGCAAGGTGTCACGATCTTGCTGGCGCACACAAGATGAAGACCTCAAAAAGATCTGCAACCCCTCGGCTCTTGGCCGCGTCTAGGAACAACCCAATTAATTACCCCTGACGTTGTTGAGGTGGCCCAAGCTTCTACTGTCCCGCGGCCGCCCGTTAGCAGGTCCCTCCCACCAAAAACTCCGATCCGGCCTTTCAAAGACATTCGGCTGCAACCACTTCTTTACCTTCAATTGCAATTGTTGAGTTCTTTGCATTTTCCAGTCTTGCACGCCTTCTACTATTTTCAACAAAATGGATTTCGTCAAGTCTCTCCTCCCTGATGCAAAGGGCATTCTGCCCTACTACATGATCATCGTAGGAGTTATCCTCTCTTTAACCAGCCAATACTGACCCTGACCGCTACAGCTCTCTCTCACCTCCATTGGCAACTCTCTGCAGACGTATGCAACCCTGCACTTCTCTCGACGAGTCTACAACGGCCGTTTTATCCGTAACACGAAGCTCCCTCCCAAGACCGACAAGTTCGAGCCCGAGGATTCGGTCAACAAGCTGGTATCTGCCCACAATGATCCCAAGGCTACCGATCAGATGACCCCTCTTGCGGGCAGACTTTTTGGCACCTGGACGCTCATCACTTGTATCGTGCGATGCTATGCGGCGTATAACTTGCACATTGGCCCCGTCTACACCATCGCATACTGGACCTACATCGTTGCGCTGGGACATTTTGCTAGCGAGCTCTTCATCTTCAAGAGCATGACGTTTGGCTTGCCCCAGATGTTCCCCTTCACTCTGGCGACCCTATCTCTGATCTGGATGCCCCTGGTCCGTGACCACTACGTTGAGATCAACTAAAAATGATAGCGGGTATAGATAAAAGATCTATGTAGAGTGAAAATGTGATGGCTTCAGCCCGAGGTAGGGTTGAACGCTAGCTGGTCTATAGATAAAATAGAGTGTGTAATTATTTGGGATTGACTTATGCCTAATTTAGGTGCTTCCGGTACAACTCTCCACCGCAGTCGCGCAGACGAAGCGTGGCCTGCTCGGGTGTAATATCACGCTGCGGTTCAGCCAGGAGTTCATAGCCGACGAGGAACTTCTTGACCGTAGCTGAGCGCAAGAGCGGCGGATAAAAGTGCATGTGGAAATATGCGTTGTTCACTTCCTCTTCTGTCCCATCGAGAGGCGCCTGGTGGAGGCCAGAGCTGTAGGGAAAGTTACATTCGAAGAGGTTGTCATATCGTCGAGTGACCTCTTGAATCGCCTCAGCAAATCCGAGCCGTTCATCGGGGTTCATGTCGATAAGGGATCGAATGTGTCGCTTCGGAAGAATGAGAACCTCGAATGGCCAGACTGCCCACCAGGGGCACACAATGACAAATGACTTGTTCTGCCAGACAACGCGCTCCTCCTTTGCTAGTTCCAGCTCGACGTAGTCGCCCAGAAGATGGCGGCCGTGCTGCTTTCGGTACTTGGTCATCTGAACAAGCTCCTTGCCAGGCTCCTCAGGCATGGTGGAGGTTGTCCAGACTTGACAATGAGGGTGAGGGTTTGAGCAGCCCATGGCGGCACCCTTATTTTCAAAGATTTGCATATAACGATACTCCTCGTTGGGAACAGGTGTAGCATCTTTGGGCACAGAGATGTCGAGGTTCTCAGCTTCACGAGCAAGAGGATTTGATGCCGCTAGGTGATTGGCATAAATGCGCGTCCAGTGCTCAATAACAGGGACGATATCCACTGGAGGCATATCGGCGAGGGTGACGTGATGCTTGGGAGAGAATGTGATGACATGGCACACTCCTTTGACACCCTGCGCCTGAAGGAGAAGGGACTCCAGGCCTTCAGACGAGGGTTTGGCGTCATAGTCGGGCTGCTCTGCCTTGACAGCGCTGTAATCGTTGACAAAGGCAAATGTCTTGTCATAATCCGGGTTTTGACCGCCAGCGGCGCGAGTGTTTCTCGGGCACAGATAACACTGAAACGGTTAGGTGAAGTTGGCTACGGCGGGGTATCATGAGCATACTTTAGGGTCATATTCAGGAAGCGAGCCTGCGACAGCAGCCTCTTGTTGGCCTCTAGAGAATATCAGAACAAGTGCATAAGAAACAGGAGACGATAACTTACTGCCACGGTCGCTTTGTTCGGTGAGGCGATACAAGGAGCCAGGAATCCGTTAGCGGATTGTATCTGCGGTGGGATATGTCGTCGAGGATTTGGTCAGGCATGATGATAGTGGTGTGGTACGGTATGAACAGAATAGGACAGCAATAAGAGCGATTTACTGAGCGTCAAGCCAAGTGTTTATGTACAATCCGGCTCAGCTTTTGCCAACTGAAGTAAAAACTGGGCAAAGCTGGCGCAGAAGGTAAGAAAATGACTCTCAACGGCCATGGGGATTCTGAATGGTGCGGTTCAACGCCTGGTCCGGGGATACTTGACGTACCGCCGCCATCTGAATGGGTCCTCGGCCGCGCTTTCGGCGAAGCTTTCGGCCACAGGAACGACAACATGTGCTGGAATATTTCGCCACGGTCTCGTTAGGACCAATTAGAACACGATAGTTGATCATGCAGGTCATCATATCTGTTTAATGAGAAACGGTTGATAATGTTCTTCTACCGCTATCTTCATCTATCGTGGGGTGAATGGTTGATCTTACAGCGCGTAAAGTACCCCGCGGTTGACCTTCCCAAAGCTCTTTAGTCCAATAGCGTCTCAGGTCATGCCATGGCATTCAACAGCAACTTCCATTGCAAGACTTGAGTTTGGGAGTTAATTACCCTATCCTACCGGAGATCAGCTCCCCATACTACCATGATATGCCGATTAATCCAGCGAGAGGCGCGGAGTAGTCTTCCGCCGGGATGCCGAAAGAACCTCCGAGTTTGGTCTCCACAAGCAGGACAACAGCGACCAGTCCTATTAAGCAAAATTTGCCCAGAATTTGTAGGCCTAAATAGAATGGCATATTCTCTCCCACTATGGATACACATAATTTAATTCAGCCAGCCTCACTTACATACGCAAAGCTGCCTGCCAAGAGAGACAGGTCACCTCTATCCTGCGTTAGAGTAAGCCACACATCAACCGAAGTACACCCTTTTAAGAGCTACTGCGCATCTATTAAGCTTTCAACATGCATAACTGAGAGAAAAGATGTAAACAATATTTAAAGAATTATTCTCTTCCTTCGTTCTCCATTTCATTCTCCTTCTGCTGTGTGTACCACTTCATGCGGAGGCAATGTGGGGTCCGTGCCTGGCGACAGTGTATATCACGTGACTAGACTGCGGAGAGCGGAGAGCGGCCATCGCTTCAGCGGCGGGATATGGGGTTATCGGCTCCATCCAAGGCAGGAAGCGCCGAAATCAACAACATAGCAACTCCAAGCGACAACCTAACCATCACCTGTTCCATCAACCACGACCCCGAATCAACCATTTCCATCAAAATTCGCGTCGCGTTATCTCCCTCAACATTTGCGCACTGCCATTAACCATTTCTTCCACCCCGATCTCGCCCGTCGTGGCCCGCAACCTGTAGCCACGACCCGACCAGGGGGGTAACTTTCGTGCTCCCCTCCCGACATCGCAACCGGCGAAATGGGTGTTATTCGCAAGAAAACAGTCACAAGGGGGGGTGAAGGAGGCGTTAAATACGTTTGCGACGTGTGCTCATCTGATATCACATCTACGGTAGGTTTCCCTGCTGCCTTTGACTGGTGCCTGGCTGTCATCGGGGACGTGGAAGACGCGCCTCGGAGATATCCCGGCTAAACCTGACATGTCATGATGGAGGTACGCTAACCACGTTGGTGGTGATAGGTCCGTATTAGGTGTGCCGATCCAGCTTGTAGTGATTTCGACCTATGCGTCTCGTGCTTTGCCAAAGGTGAGGCTCGAAATGCGCACGACCCCGCAACCCACGCCTTTCGTGTCATTGAGCAAAACTCGTTTCCCATCTTCGCTCGGGAATGGGGTGCAGACGAAGAACTGCTCCTCCTTGAGGGCGCAGAGATATACGGTCTCGGTTCATGGGCAGACATTGCAGATCACATCGGTGGATTCCGCGAAAAAGACGAAGTCCGGGATCACTACCTACAAACCTACGTCGACTCGCCCCAATTTCCCCTTCCCAAACGATGCAGCCCAAAAGACTGCGAACTCGCCAACGAGATTCCCCGAGAAGAATTCCAAGCACGGAAGAAGAGACGGATAGAGGAGCGGAGAGATGCAGCCAAGAATGCCCCAGCTCTGCAGCCGAAGACAAAACCCACGGCCAGTGTACCCAGCTGCCATGAGATCCAGGGATACATGCCTGGCCGTCTCGAATTCGAAACCGAGCACGCAAACGAAGCAGAAGAAGCCGTTCAGCTAATGCAATTCGACCCTGGCGACGGACTGAATCCCAGGACTGGCGAGCTTGAGCCCGAGATGGAGCTCAAGTTGACGGTTATGGATATCTACAACAGTCGACTGACACAACGTGTGGAGCGCAAAAAGGTCATCTTTGAGCACAACCTTCTCGATTATAGGGAAAACACAAAGGTAGAGAAGAAACGAACAAAGGAAGAAAAAGACCTACTCCAGAAGGCGAAGCCATTCGCCCGGATGATGAACCAAAAGGACTTTGAGGATCTTAATCAGGGCCTTCTTGACGAGCTCAACCTGCGACAAGCCATTTTACAACTACAAGAATGGCGAAACAATCGCATTGGAGATCTTCGAAGTGGTGAAAAGTACGAAACCGACAAGTCCCAGCGGATTCAAAAGTCGATCCCCATGGGTTCCATGGATCGCGAGCGTCTGGCGTCTGCCCAACGATCCAAGCAACCTCCTCCGCCTGAGCCTCCCAGCGGAGCTGCCTTGCTTATCGCCCCAGAACTGCCAATCCGGCCATCGCCCTCGACAAATGGCGAGGTCAATGGGGAAAGCAAGCCGTTGACAAATGGGCAAACTAATGGCGTCAACGGCGTTAATGGGCATGCACCTCCAAAGCAGAAGTACATTGCCCAGCCCATCTCTGGCGTGCAACCCATGCCGATGACGCAGGATAGTGCTCCAGACCTGCATCTGCTTACGCCCGAGGAAGCCAAATTGTGCGAAGTTATTCGGCTTCAACCCAAGCCGTACCTGATGATCAAGGAGCAGATCCTCAAGGAGGCCCTGAAGACCAACGGCACACTCAAAAAGAAGCAAGCGAAGGAGATCTGCAGGCTGGACTCTCAGAAGGGAGGGAGGATTTTCGATTTCTTTATCAACTCGGGATGGGTGGGCAAGGCGTGATACGGATGTTTGCTGTCATAAATACCCTTTGAAAGACTACGGAACTGGAATTGGCGAGAGAGCGTTGGGCGATCTATTTGTTATTGTTTCAACTTGCTTGTAGTATATACTCTATGTATAGATATCCACGAATCATGATTAGACCATGCAGACTCCCCGTGTGCTTGTGAAGTGATTGCAGGTCTTGATCTCACCCGGAGCTATACCCCGCGATCTACTTATAGTGACCCACCATCAAAGCCAGATTTCCCACGGTGGGGCTTATGTTTAGATGTGACTGACGTCCAGACTCTCAACGTCTCGTAGAGACTGAACTCTAAGCTTACAACAACGCTTTGGCTGCCCATGAGGCTGTTTCGAAATCTCAGCAAGCCCGTCTTCTCCCAGGCTCGCACAATGACTTCAATCGCGACTCTCAAGCGGCTGTCAGCCAAATCCCTCTCTGAGAAGATGCTCGAGGAGGTGAACGCCACAGACCCGACGTTTGCCATCATTGATGTCCGCGACGATGGTAGGTTATTAGGAAGCCCCCCTTTAACCCACAATCTTTAGAGCCTAAGTTTTGAAGGATAAAGCATCCAACTTGTGAATATCGTTGACAAACCATGCAGACTACATTGGCGGTCACATCAAGGGTGCAACAAATGTACCCGCCCATACGCTCGACGCCATGATGGCGACCCTTGTGCGCCGTCTCAAGGACAAGAAGACGGTTGTCTTCCACTGCGCGCTCAGCCAGCTGCGCGGACCTGGTGCTGCGCTCAAGTACCTCCGCCAGCGGGACGGTCTGCTGCGCTCCATGGGCGAGGACCCCAAGGGAGAGGATGGACAGGATGTGTTTGTGCTGGATAGGGGCTTTTCCGGGTGGCAGGAGGTGTATGGCGAGGACGAGAGGCTGACTGAGGGATACGTCAAGGATTTGTGGGATAATTATTAACGAAAGACGATGAGTGTTGTGGATGGTCTTGAGAGAGCTTAGAGATGCTTCACGTCAGATACCAGTCTTGAACAAGCCTCGCGATCATACTTCAACGAGGCATATCGTCTAACTCGCCTGCCTTTCACCATTGATACGAATGGATTCTACAAGAACGCACCTTCCCTTTCCCGTTGCCTTCAGACAACTTCTACACTTTTATCTCTTCACGTTCAATACTCACACATCAACTCCGCTGGCTCACCATTCATCCAGACCTCACTCACTCATCAGAACTGCAACCGATACACGATTATGCTCACTTACATATTTTCGCTTCAGGTCTCGCTCCTCATTCGAGTACTTGACATCCTTAGTTCTGAAGCTTCACCAGTTTCTCTTTCTGAAGCTCTCCGACGTCGGTAACAGGGAAACTGCTACGGACAAACCCCCTATTATAAAGATTGCTCAGAGGGTCCAAGAAGGACCATGATTAGCTTTCTAACGAGTGTCGTTATCAACACCGTCCTTGCCATCATCGATATAGTGGCTATTCTGGCATTTGGCATCACCGCCACGAAGAATGAGATGCTATCTCCCATCCACAACAACACAACCGTCATGGCGACTACCCCTGCAGCCACTCCGACTCTCGTCCCCGAGCCCACCGAGTCTATGAATCATAAAGCCCTTGGGATCAGTCTCCTTTTGGTTTCTTTGGCCCTTATATTCGGCAGCCTTTCGCACATCTTCCAAACAAGACTTCCATCTCTTCTCTTAAAGAAGGGTCTCCACTGCTTACGACGCGTCTTCAGGCCCGTCCCAGAGCCCAACATCGACGAAGAGGTCGGCCGGCAATGGGCCTACCCGGCAGCTCAGCACACTCAAAGTCTAGCTCAACAGCCCAGATATCAAACCCAGCGCGAGAAGCAAGCTCTATTGGCTGAGTACAGAGAAAGGATGCTAAAATTGAAGGAAAGAATGCTAAACTGGGGGGAAAGGATCGACGAGGCTGTCCCTTTTCAGATGCACTCACAATTACCTCCTCTCCCACCGGTATATCTGCCAAGCACTGGGGTTTTGCTGGTCGATGAGTTGACGCAGACGATATCCAACGCAGAATCAAGATTGCGGAGGGACAATAACAAACGGAGCACTCAGACTTGATGTTGGCGTTTACCTTCTACACTACAACCGGCGCTGCAATTAGGCGCGGACTATCTGCATCAACTTTGATGCATGAATCGTCGAATAGGGAACCAAGTAAAAAACACAAAGCAGCTTATTCAATCCCCGTTTAGACATCAATATGAAATGTGTAAGTCGCCATGCATGATCCATGGAATACGTATTGTTTATTTACCCTGAACCACGCAACTCAAGATCCCTGGCCAGATCCCTGCTCGGCACTTATGACGCAACCAGGCTGCAAACTCCTGGGGCGGTTTTCAGTGGCTGACTATTGGCCGTTATCGCACTGGCGCAGGCTGTCCCGTCGCAAAGCTCCCCTCCACTTCGCTTCTCCCTCCCACCAAAAGATTCTTTATCAGTTTAGACCGTTGACCACCCACCTCAGTTCGCAACCTTCCCACGTGTTTGCTCCGATTTGTTGTTGGCGTTGTGTGTCTGTCCGGCCTAAACAATCATTTGGCGTTGACAGCACAAATAATTCCTCAACTTCTCTACAGCCATTGCTTCTTCTCTTCAGACAACACAACTCAACCAACCCACCTACCCACACAGGCCCTCAACCAAGATTTACCCCGCGACCATCCGGAACCTCCAAAGCACACTTCCTATTACATCACGCGCACCAAATCGCAGACATGGGCTCGCAACCGGATCAGGACAAGAAGAACGGCCGCGTGGACCTCCGTCCCGCTGAAGATGCCTCCTACTTGGGCTATACGCCTGTTATCAAAGTCTCGGATCCATGGACGGTCGATAAGGTGGTTGAACAACTTCCTGGCGGTGCCCCCACCGAGGGATCCTCATCACCACTTCCCTTCTTCCACATGCTCGAACGACTCAAGACGACCAAGCGAGAAGGGTGGAGGCGATTTGGCATTGACAGGTAAAGGATTGTCGAGAATCAATCTATTTGGGAAGCTGCTAACATGGTAATGGCATAGGGGAGAGTCTATCGCCGACCACATGTATCGCATGTCCATGATCTCCATGTTCGCACCGCCGTCGCTTGCTCCGAAGCTCGACCTTGCCAAATGCATGAAGATGAGCCTGATTCACGATATGGCCGAGCTGCTTGTTGGCGACATTACTCCGGTCGACGGTGTTCCCAAGCCCGAGAAGAGCCGACGCGAGTCTGAGACGATGGACTTTTTGACCAAGAACCTTCTACGAGGTGTCGCGGGTGGAACGACGGGCGAGGAAGTCCGTGCCATCTGGCAGGAGTATGAGGACTCCAAGACCCTTGATAGCCACTTTGTGCACGACGTGGATAAGCTGGAGTTGCTCCTTCAGATGGTCGAGTACGAGAAGCACGGCCAGGGCAAGTTGGATCTCGGCGAGTTCGCATACGTTGCGACTAGGATGACACTGCCGGAGATGAAGGCCTGGGGTGACGAAGTTCTCAAGGAGCGGGAGGCGTTCTGGGGTGGCAGGGAGCATGTTCACGGAGAGCAGGGCGTCAATGGAGGCGTCACGTCAGAACGCAAGGGCCAGCAGGACAACTACTACTCCCGCGACTAGGATGTCTACGGGAATAGAGCTCGATGTTTTTTTAATCCATCTGGTGTCTGAGGCCGGCACAGGAGTTGAGATGATACCAAGGCCTTTTGGGATTTCAGGGGCTGATGGCGTCTATGGACTGAAGACAAGCAATGGAAATAGATACGGATCCTTAGAAGGGCATCTGTTCACGCAGTATGAGGAATACGACTTATGAGCAAGCAACGAAGAAACGCGACGTGTTCTATCAGCATCGTGGAGCTCTGATGGTTCTTTGAGATGGCTGGTGGCCTCAAGGGTATTAAGTAGAAGCTTGTCTAATCCTGGACTCCCTTTAGGATTGAGATGAGGCCCCTCCATTTGTTAATCGCCCTGGACAACCAACAATTAATCAAACTGGAATCGAAGGAAATGAGCCTGACAAGTCACTAAAAAGGAAGGGTCCAGCTGCCCGATCTCTTCTTATTCCTTCAACTATTCTTTGGCTTCCATTATTCTTTGGCTTCCATTCTGTCTTCAGCTGAACCCTGCCGATCTCTGAGTGGGCCATTACCCGCCATCCCCAACCAAAAAACTCCAGAACCCGCCGACGCAGGGGCAGAGAGCTGCCCGGGCCCTGAGCTACGCTCGCTAAAGAGTCCGGCAGTCCGGGTGAAGAGCTTTCTGAGCCGTGCACGATTTGGCAGCGGTGAGCGAGAGGAAAAAAGAGTCGGTTGGGAACAGTTCGTGAAGCTATTGCCCAGCCTCTTGGTTCTCTGCACTTCCCCTGAGAAAGGGGAAGTCGAGATTTTTTGCCATCTCTGCTCTTATACATATCTACGCTGACTTGCATCCATCGCGGCCTCCTGCACCACCTACGCACCCACCCACCTTGAGACCTCCGCCCCCAGCTCTAGGCAATCAATCAATCAGCTGCAGCTGCACCAATCACCCGCCGCCAAAGACGCTGGCCCCCCAACCGTGACCCCGGCCAAACAAAACAAGCGTTTGGCGCTGGACGTCACCAGACTGCGACAATCAACAGCAAAGAAGCCTCGCTTCCAAGGCCCTCACTTCTGACTTGGGTTTGCCGTGCATCATCCCACGTTTCTGACGGCCCTTCTGTTTGAGTTGGTGCTTGCAGCCAGGCAGCGAAGAGACCATCATCTTCCCCTCTCGTCCCCGCTGTCAACATTCCATCCCGTCCCATCCGACCAAGGCACAAGACCTCACAACGCCAGTCACGGGGCGACCCCAAACATCGCCCTCTCTCGCCTCCCCAATCAAACTTCTGTCTTCTCTCCGCCTTAAACCTCGATTTCAACTCCGCCTCCCGATCCGATTCTACGGCTCCGTTCATATCAGACCCCGCTCAAGAATCGCGACCCTGACATGTGTCTCGGCTGCTGCTGAGCTTGGTTCGTTTATCTCAGCTCTCCCGCCGCTTAGACAGCTCGTCCGGCTTCATCCTTGCGAGCGCATGACACCCGCTTTTTCGCATTCCTACTATCCAGACGCAATGACCGTCCCGTCGCATTTCCACATGCCCGGCGCCTTTCACGGCGAGGGCGTTCACTCAAGCCTATTCCGCCCGCCCATGTCGCCGGGCTCGAGCGCAACTTTTGGATACGCATCCCCGCGTGCTACCCATGACGTATACGCTACGAAGCGCAAGCGCAATCGCCATGACCTGTCCCGATCCCAGGATATCCGTATGGATGGCGACCTCGATAAAAACGGCTTCTTCGGTACGCCAGTGGCGCAAATGAGAAACGATGACAGGCGCTACCAGCTCGCCGGTCAGCTTGATACCCCAAATGGCGGTCCCTATGACAGCGGCAATCTCGACGAGAGCATGTACAACTCCGACTTCAACTACAGAAAGACTCTCGGCTCAAAACGAGCACACGATGAAATCGATCGAAGTGCTATTGGTCCTACGCAGCTCTTCAACCTCCCTTCCCAGCCCATCCCATCACAAGGCTGGGGCAGCTTCGCATTTTCTACCATCGGCGGGGTTGTTGGGAAGGTATGGGAGTTCTGCACGTCCAGTGCATTCCGAGGCTTCCAAGCCGGCGGCGGTAAGGCCTTTGCGATGACCGCTGGCAGGGTAGAGGAACTACCTCTGGCGGACGAGAAGCAGCAGGTCAACAACCAGCACGTGCCCGGCCGATTTCCCCCTTCCCAAGACAACGACTACTTTGGCCCTCAGCCCGACTCCCTCGAGGAGACCATCAATAGTGGCGCGTCGACCCCGACTGGACCGGCCCCCAAACGGAGGCATACTGATAATCGCGATGAGCTTGGTAGGAACTGGGTTATAGTGAGTGATCAAAAGTTCAGTGATCAACAGTTCGCCGCACCCAAACCTACCCCTCCACCGCGACGTGCTTCCCATCGCCCGACCCCTCGATCACGAAATTCGGGCCCGTCTATGACTACTGGTCGACGGATTAGTACGCCTGCATCCCGATTCTCCGGAGCATCTACACCCACCCAGCGCCGACCCGCGAGCCGACCTTCTAGCCGCCTGTCCCATGCCCCCACGCCTCCTCTGCTCTCTCCGACTCTAGCATCGACCGCCTCGTTCGCTTCTGCTCGCTCTCCTTCCCCCAGCAAGATCCCTCAACCCTCACGACGCCGAAACTCCGTCGCCCCGTCTTCGACGCCTACCCTGTCATCGCATCGCCGTAGCCACAGCAATGCCTCGACGGCCTCACCACGTGCCTCAGTGGAAGCTAGCCCGCGTCTCAACGCTGAGGCCAAACACCTTGCGGCGCGTCGCAAGATGGAGGAGCGAGATACGGATGTGCGAATAAACGCTTTCAACAAACAGCTTCAAGACATGATTCGGCAGGGCAGGGAGGCCCTAGGCACGACAATAGAGGTAGAAGGTAACTGGGAGGATGATGACCTCTAAGTGACGACTCTGCCAACGTTTGACACGCCGACAATATTTAGACCTTAGGTGCCCGTTTTGGTTTCTTTTAATGTTGTCCCACTGATACCCTCCCTTTCTTTATGAGCTGGAATCTGTTACGCTGGGTTACGCCGTCGATGATATGGCTGAATTGCCGAATGGGATCTTGCACAGGAGTTTTATTTTTGGGATCTTGGTAGGCGTTGAAGAGGTGGTCGAACTTGTTCCCAGTCGTCACTGACTGCTTCTTTACTTCTCTCCTCCAGGGACCGACACCGTTGCCCTGTATATCTACACCTTTTATTATGAATCCAAGTTCTTCGCACGACCAACTATATACCACCTCGTCGAACCAATCCGGTGACAGCGACACCGCGTTGCGCAGACGACCATAAGACTCGTCACGACAGCGGCAACCTTTGAATTAGTATACGAATCAAGTTTACGATTTACGCCCTATTTAAACATCATACCTGATATTAGTGTCTCGTTTTGGAGCTCTATCTATCCCCGACATGCCGTACATGACGCCTAGTATGAATGATAACAACTGGTTGATGTGTTCGTGGACCGACGACTAGTCCTTGCAGTTGACGTGCTTGGTTGGTAACACGAAACACACTCGACAACTAAGACGCTTCGCAGAATTTTGCTCAAGATCTATGGTGTTGCTTTGAACGTGGATGCCCACGTCGAGGCGTGTGACTCTACGTGCCACGGAATGTGGAAAGGATGGTGAAGGAATATCGACGGAGGTCTGATAGAGCATCAGCAGGGATCATCCGAGACGAAGCACGGTGCTGGACCAACCGCAACGGATGGAACCGGCGGGAATTGCTAATTTCTAGGGCACTATTCTACAGCCATCTCTCCGGATCCAAGTCCAAGTCTAAAGGCGCCGTGTCCAACGTATTCGCGAGCTCCAATGCCGATGCCATCGGCCAATCCCAAACGTTCCACTGAAGCTGTTCAAGATCAGGCGGCGCTTGGAGGTCCGAGAATATCTTCTTTCGCAGCAACTCTAGAACATCTGCGCATTGTCCGACATGATTCCCGACATCGTCAGTGTGCGCATGAAGTTGTCGCAGTGTCTCGATGCATGACTGGATGAGGCTCTCGTCCTGGTCAACGGTCACGGGATACCCTTTCCAGCCGGCAAAGAGTATCGTGAGGCCCGCTTGCCAGAGCATGTGAATTCCGTTGGGATAGAGAAGGGTAACAAGCAGGCTCTCTGGCCACTCACTTGCCGGATATTCTGTAACATGGCTCATTGCTTGATCGGCTCCGAGAATGGCCAGACCAGACGACAGTAGCCTGACAAGGGTAGCGGAAGCGTGGCCACAAGCCTTGAGTGATGAGACGAACTGAGCATCGGCAGTTGTGAACGAGAGAGCAGGTCGATGGACGTGGATAGTGGCGACGCAGTGCGCGACTCTGAGAAACATAGACTCAAGGGACATGCTTGCAGGTGGAGTTGCCAGTTCAGGGTCGATTTCGGGCTCGAGGACCACTCTCTCCCACATATTAAGCTCGGCTTGTAGATGCGCAATCTTGGCTACTCCGCCACGGCGCCTGGTCGTGGTATAGAGGTCCTCGAGTGCCCGGCCAATGATCCGAGCGAGCTTGAACAGGCTGATAGCAGTGTCTACTTGCGATCGCTCCCCTGGTAATGGGAATTCGACATGTGTTCGTGATAGGAGGTCATGATCCACGCTCGTTGGTAGGTCGGTATCGACGTCTTGATCGCGGATCAAGCGAGGCATGCCGTGATAAGCACTCGAGAACCTGATACATGCTCAGTACGGGAAGAACCACGGGAGAAGAGTGATACTGACGCGTCCAGTGAGTACTGACACCACCAGGCTCGCCTTCTGAGTTCTGTTTCGAGAGGGTCAAATTTGAAACGATGTGAATGCCGGTGAAGTCCCAGGGTTTGAGCCAACCGAGTTGCTACTCCCGATATGTGGGACGCTGTAGAGTAGCGCCCGGATAGCTGAAGGTATATCTGCATGATGACGAGCCCTTGTAGGCTTTGAAGACTTGGTTGATCAATTACTCTGTCAAACAAGGTTGTAGAGATCAAGTAGAAGCCCTCAGACAAGCAGAGAAAGTGATGGTGTTGCTGGATGCAGTCCCCAGCTTGACCGATGGTTCCAAGAGCGACGAGGCCCAGCGTCTGATACAGTATAGCAATGTCAGAGCTTGTCACCTCGTAACCCCCAAGTAATTTCCCGACAGAGTCCAGAATCGACGGTTTATGGACAATGGGATATAGGGGGGTCCATCTATTGATAGTTGCTTCGACAATCTCCACGGTGTTGTGAGGTAGTTGCATGGCGATATCTGAAATCATGGGGGCGACTGAGCTCTGTGTGGAAGCCCCCCAGGGACTGTGCAAGTACAAGCCATATGCACAACTAGGGAATGCATCTTTGTGCATCTGAAGTAACTGTAGTTGTTGTTCGGCCTGGCTGATGAAATGGACGCCTGTGGTTGAACCACCAAACATGGAGGCTTGTCGATCGTCGGCTACGAGGCGTCCCATGTGGCCGATGACCGGTTCGCTTGCTGACTTGATGGTGTTGAGTTGGTTCCCGGCTACTGTGTTACTAGCCCTAGCATCTGTGGTATTGGGCATGACAGATAAAGGCAGGTTTGGGGCGGTCTGTTGGAGCACCATGCGGCGTGATGAGATGGTACTTTGAGATAGTGGAGTCAACACTTCTCCTAGTTGCGCTGCGGGTTGGACATGCTGGCCATTGCCCGGAGGCGTTTCTCGGCGCTGTTCAATGCCTTCGGCCTCATAGAAACTGTCTCGTGTTAGAACATGACGGAAGCTACGGAAAGTCGGCATGCCTTTTGCGTTTCCTATTTCTTTTCAACTTGGCGGTAGTAACGCAGACAACGCCCGCTTGAAGACAATTCGAACACTAAGACTGGGTTAGCGAACAACTGATAAAAATAGAACTCTCTCACTCACGTCATCATCTTGGCCGTGACATCTGATCTTCCTTCTGAGGTCTGAGTTAGTGGAAGCAGCCAATAAGACGGAAGAATGAAACTAGGTGCCAGATATGATAAGTCAAGTTGTTCCAATAATACATACCGCCTACAACGGTCACTATATGATTAATGTCAGTAACAGAGCGGGAGTGAGGACAGTTGCAGTGTAGTTGAGATCCAAACATACCACACTTGGCCTGGAATTCGGCCACCAGATGAGTTTGGGATGGTATTGTCGACGGTCGACGCCATCTGAAAGGTTGTCAAGATTCAGTTTGCGCCGGTCTAGGATGACGAAAAGTCACACGATCTATCCACATGCGGGGTTACTCACACTAACCGAAATTTGAAGACTGGGTAAATGAATTAGTTAGCATGGTTCTATAGCAAGGATGAGGTATCGTGGAAACTTGGCAGAAACACGCTTGCAAGCCCAATTTTGATTAATCGCATCCAGTTTGTATGCAGAACTTATTTTAGACTACACACATGATCCCATAACTATTCTCAAGTAACCCATACGTTATTGCTCTGGCCAGGTCCTGATCATAGGTTTTCAAGCCAGCTAGTAAGCATAAAGAGCAGCCGTTTCGTTCTCAGACTCGCGAAGCTTTCGGTTAAGTCGCATCAGCCAGAACCTCATGGCCCAGGCACACATGATACTCGTAACAGCAAACGCAACCATGCTAGAGAAACCCATCAGATAGTTGGGGTCATCGGATGAGGGCCAGAGGTAGGCGCAGTAGATGTAAGCCAGGTTGGCCGTGACATTGACCAAGGCATATGCAACCGACTTCTTCTCCGGAGTCTGCGAGAGAGTGTTGCTGACCCAGCCGAGGATAACCGATCCAACGGAGTAAGCGCCTGTGGCATACAGAAAAGTGGCTGTATAACGTGCTGCGACGTCGAGTGTTGCACATGAGATAACGAAGCCGATAACTGCTAGGGAGAGTCCGGCTGTGATATGCCAGGTACGCTCGTTGAAATGGCCAGAGGACCAAGCAAACGGGATTCCAAGGAAACCAGATACAAAGTACGGAGGCGCAGTAAGGAGGAGGGCCGTAGTCGACTTGAAGCCCATGGCTCGGATGATGGTAGGGAAGAAGTTGTTGAACGAACATGCACTGTAGATTTGTTAGGCCAGGAGTTCATAAGGACAAATTGGTAACAAACCTGATGTGCAGATTTTGCATGAGGCAAAAGAGCCACGTTCGAGGATCTTTGCACGCCTGCTTCAGACCCTCCCAGGTCGAACCGCGAGTCTGCTGGCCGACGGTATCACGGCTGATTCTCTTGATGCAGAGCTCTCGTTCTTCGGGCGTGAGCCAACGGGTTTGTGAGGGATCGTCGGGAAGCAGGAAGAAGCCAAACATGGCGACAATGGCGGTGACAGAACCTTCGATGATGAAGAGCCTGGAATTTTCTTATCAGAATACCG
Organism: Fusarium sp. JS1030; assembly: GCA_000966855.1. NCBI lineage: Eukaryota > Fungi > Ascomycota > Sordariomycetes > Hypocreales > Nectriaceae > Fusarium > Fusarium sp. JS1030. The sequence goes on along the minus strand of JWIW01000016.1, from coordinate 206,827 downwards.
ACCAGATCTATACATCAGTTAGAGATGTACGTACCATTGCCAACCAGCAATTCCCTTGACCTGATCGAGCGTGGAAAATGTGGCTGCGGCAATAAGCCCTGAGCATCCAGTGCTCACAACTTGACCAGTGTATAGCAACGAGATGCGTGTGGCAAGTTCTTTTCGTGTGTAATAAATCGATAGTAGGTATAGGGCACCGGGATAGAATGGCTAAAGGAGTCAAGTTAGTGAGAGAAGACCAAGCTGGGTACCAAGAACTTACAGCTTCAACAAAGCCCAGGAAGAACCGACAGGCAATCAGCCCACTGTAGTTTGTAACAGTTGCAGTGCAAGCCGAGACCGCGGCCCAGCCAATCATGCAGACTGAGAGGTAGATTGACGGTCGTGTTCGTGTCATGAACATGTTGGAGGGGACTGAAAAGCAATCAGCCAAAGTTTCTTTGATGTTGAAAGCAGAGAGGTATACCTTGCATCAAGAGGTAGCCGACAAAGAGGATCGAGATTGCCGTGTTGTACTGGACGCCTTTAAGGTTTAGGTCCTTTTCAAGAGTGTTCAATCGGGCTTGGGGCAACGCGTTTCGGTCGAGGTAGTTGAGAAAGTACATGGCCCAGAGGATGGGCTTGACCAGTTAGCAATCATACGTGATATCATGCCGAGGCTTGACTATACCATGATCATTCTGTCCAACTTTCGAACCAGGGCAATCTCAGCAGGATCGGTTTTGGCAGCGGCACCGGAGTAGTCGCCCTGAACGGCCTTTGCCTCATCCTGCTCGAGCATCTTTTCATCGTGGATTGCGTCGAGCTCCGAGGGCTTCACATCGTTCGAGGTGGCAGCCATGGTTCGAGTCAAGGGATTATATGAGAGAAGAGGCAACTTGAGGTCTAGTCACAGGGAGGTAGTCAAGGAAGAAACCCGGTGAACTCTTGTGAATGGAAATGGAACTCGGTAGACATGATTCTCATCTATATACTCGCGGACCACTTGCTGGTCTAGGCCATTTAGCTCTCACCTCCGACCACGCTACATCTGCCCCATGGAGAAATCCTGGCTCTGGGGAAGGAAATGCGGAGAACAAACGGCGTAAAACCGTTGGATCCTGGATCCTATGCTGATCGTTGAGTAGTGTTACGCCGCTATCCCGTTATCCCGCTATCCCGTCCTCTTATCCCGCTGTAAGCGAGGTCGGCGCCGTATCCCGCGCTCCACATGTGCTTGAAAGTCGTACAAGGCGACGGGATAGACACAATAATTGGCGGAATGTTGGACTTTGTGGCATATTATTGGTGCTTTGGCTGTGGACCGTTGTAATGGGTGAATACATAAATGTCGGCTCCCGTATGCCCGGCCTTTGGCTTGTCGCTCTTTAACCCCAATCCCTCGGCTAATAATCATGGCTGCTGCTACTGTATTCGACTCGACCCTCTTTGGGAACACATTTGGAACTGAAGAGATCCGCGAGTGCTTCTCGGAGCGATCTTATGTTGCTAAGCTGATTGAGGCGGAATGCGCTCTTGCACAAGCTGAAGAGGATGAAGGTGTGGTTCCCTCAGGGACTGCAAGTGTCATTCGCAAACATTGCGATGTCTCCAAGATCGATTGGCCGTTGCTGGCAAAGCGAGCCGAGATTGTAGGATATCCCATCCTCGGTCTTGTGGAGCAAATGGCTTCGTGGGTTCCTCATCAGGAGGGTAAGTTGAAACACACTTCCGCTGCCAAGACATCACTAACATGCTTCAAGCTGGATACATTCACTGGGGAGCTACAACACAAGATATCATGGATCTGGCCTCTCAACTACAGATCAAGGATGGTATCGCTATCGTAGAGCGGCTACTGAACGAGGCAGTCGCCACTCTTGAGTCCATGACTGCCAAGTACCGCGACACATCTATGGCAGGCCGGACGCATTTACAACATGCCCTTCCTATTACATTTGGCTACAAATGCGGCGTGTGGCTCTCTGGGCTCCACCGCCACGCAGAGCGCCTACAACAGATCAAGGAACGCTGTCTTCTCGTACAATTTGGCGGTGCAGCTGGCACATTAGCTTCACTAGGAAGCTCAGACAGCGGTATCCGTGTACGGAAGAGGTTGGCTGTTATCCTAGGGCTCCGTGACCCAGTGATAACCTGGCATGTTGCCAGAGACACTATCGCAGAAGTTGTCAACCTTTTGGCCTTGGTTGGAGGGTCTTTGGGGAAGATTGCTCTTGATCTGATTGTAATGTCATCCAATGAACTGAATGAGGTAAGTGAACTTGGGTTATAACAGGTTGTGGGCAACTGACTGACTATGTGCAGGTTGCTGAGCCATTCGTGCCTCATCGAGGGGCGTCGTCAACAATGCCTCAAAAGAGAAACCCAATCTCGAGCGAGATAATCTTAGCACAGTCCAAGATCCTCCGAGCACAGGCTGGTTTGGTGCTAGACGCCATGGTGTCTGACTTTGAACGTGCCTCAGGCCCTTGGCACTTGGAGTGGGCAGCGCTGCCAGTAGCCTTTATTGCAGCAGTTGGCTCCCTCCATCAAGCCAATTTTGCTCTATCCGGGCTCCAAGTTAACCAAGATGCGATGAAGGCTAATCTCGAGTCAACTCGGGGTCTTATCGTTGCTGAAGCCGTCATGATGAAGCTGGCCGAGCATGTGGGACGACAAGAGGCTCATGAGATTGTTTATGGGGCGTGTGTCTCGGCGCTTGACCACAACACCTCATTACTTGAGGCACTGGGAAAGGTACAAGAAGTTACACAATATCTAGACTCTGAGCAGTTGTCTTCACTGTGTGATCCGACACAGTACTTGGGCTGCTGTCGGTTGATGGTAGACGAACTATTGTCGACATCGTCAACTTCAGGAGGTGCCAAGACGAACGGGACAACGAACGGCTATCATTAATGGCACAGGATTCAAGTGTATGATTGTAATGTATTAGATAGAACTAAACCATCTTTAGGTTCCACGTCTATTCATTCACCCTCTTGTGAGCCTGGCCTAGACTGATCCGACGGGTCCAAAAATACAGGACTCTTATCTTACCACAACCATACCTAACTCTCAAATGACTGCTATTAGGCTAAGGGCTTAAGGATACTATCATAAAAGAAGTAAGTCTTAGCTACTTCATACTATTAATCCTTTATGAAATATACCCAAGTTTAGCCCTACTATGGTATGAGGATTTATCTTATAATTCTCGTGTTTTCTTAGACCTCCTAAGGCGTCTAGGAGATACCCCTGTTAGGGAAGTCATCTACTTGGACCAACATCCGAACTTGGCCTGACCTGGTCAGTCGGGAACTCTTTTGCTCCGACGTTGTGGTTGTGTCAGTTACTGCCTGGGCTGAAATCGTCGGATTCGCCGCTGAATTAAGCTTCAATCGATGCAGGAGACCCTGCCTCGCTGGTTATAATAACCTTATTTTGATTGACAGCCCTAGCCTTCTTCTTTTTAAGAAAAGGCCGTTACGGTTGAGAGCTGTTCCTGTATGCCTCGTTGACATCTCTGCCAACTCGGGGTGTGGTATCAAAAATCTGCTGCGGTTCGAGCAGCAATATTAATATCTTGATCTTTATCTTTACATCCCAAGATGAGTAACAAGCGAAATAGCCAGCACAAGGGTTGAGCGTCAAGTCTCCAGAAGCAATACCGCAACGGTGGTGGCTGGATTAATGCACTGAGACCGAGGACTCGGATCTTGAACAATAGCCACAGGACCCAGCTTGCTGTTCGTTGACGCAATCGCAGACCCGATTCCGTAGATGACAGCCAGCTCAGGACCAGTTAAACTTAACTCGCAAAACTCTGCCAAGCCACCCGATGCTCGACGCTGCGCAACTCTCACACTCCGAATTTTCACGTCGTCCGGGAGGCTGTACAAAGTCTATTCAAATCCAGCCTCTTCCGTATTGTAGAGAGAGATTTGTCTGTCGAGGGCTGGAGGCGCTGTTGGTTCAGGGCTGGGAACTCCCAACCGCACAGCTCCATGACTCCTCGAGACATCTGAGCGCAGTTTGATGTAGATAATCAAGTGTATAAATAATGGGCTCTATCGATCAAGAATCGTCTCCTAAAATTTCCAGCGTGCTCCTTTCCTTCATTCACTCGTTTAGCTACCCCTGTTGCAGGTGTAAACACTGGATATAATAATGCGTTCTATACTTTTCACTCTCTTTTCTGGCTTGCAGCTTACAGCTGCTTGGGTCCCAGCATCACAGGATATTGTCCCAGCCGGTGTTACTATCCATAGATGCACTCAGGAGGGAACCATAGCCCTTACCTTCGATGATGGCCCTTTTGCTTATACAGAGTCACTCTTAAACCAACTCGCCGCGGCTGGTGTCAAAGCCACGTTCTTTGTCAACGGAAACAACTGGGCAAACATCCAGCATCATCGCTCTACGATTCTTCGGATGGTAAATGAGGGCCACCAAGTTGCCTCCCACACGTATGTTGACACCTTCAAGCACTTCTGAGCAAGTCGATACTTACAGCCGCTAGTTATAGCCATCCCAAAATGATAAACCTGGACGAGACAGGTATCAGGACGGAAATGACCAGGCTCGAGGACGAACTCATTAGTATCATCGGAAAATACCCCGTCTACATGCGACCGCCCTTCCTTAGCTCCAATGATTTGACCCTGCGTGTCCTCGGTGAGCTTGGGTACAAGGTTATTCATGCCGACATCGACACGTTCGACTGGGAGCATAAAACTCTCGATGCTGTTGGAACTGCGTTGAGCCATTTCCAGGTTGGCTTCCAAAGTGGTGGATCCATCACCTTGATGCATGATGTTCATCAGAACACGGTTGAAAACTTGGTTCCCTTGATCATCGATGCCGTACTTCGATCCTCTAAGAGGGGTAAGTCAACCACCCATCGTGTTTGTACCATTGATTTCTTACGTACTTTAGCTGTCACTGTCGGTGAGTGTCTTGGCGAGCCTGAGATCAACTGGTACCGAACATCTCGTATTGTCTCGAGGAGTTTCCGGGCTGCTGATCACTCCTTTGGGCATTCACGATATCGTGCACACAAGAGTTAATAGAGCATGCATCCACTTTGATAAATCTATATAGCAGCAGCTCAACGGCGGGAGTATAAGAAATCTTATTTGTATTGGATAAAACCTTTAGATCGCCTTTTAAACGATAGATGCTGGTGTGGTTTTCATTTGTCGTATCAATGAGTATTAATCATCATAATCATATAATGGCTCTGCAAGGCTTCTGACTCGTTATTGAAAGGAAAAGGGAAACTCTATTCACTTCACTTGGGCAAGTCGTGATGTTATAAAAGTCCGGACTTTATTCTGAATATATACAAACGATTGGATATACCATCTATTTACAGTAGGTATGTCTTGTTCAAATCACACACGCGCGTTCCTCCTACACATCGCTCTCTGCGCCACTGTACAATCTAGTTGTCGGCTCTGAAGTGTGATCACTTGGAGTAATCTCTTCTGGCACTAAGCTTAAGCAGTGCAAGTAAGAGAAGCCAGGTGGTTGCCGTTGGGGTACTCGCAAGCTTTGGAGAGAATTAGTTTTCAACTTTTCCAGGATAGATGTTGCGGTCACTTACTTCCTTCGGTGATGGTGTCGGTGTCAGAAGGACCAGAGTAGAACTTGCAGCTGGAACCCTGGTTGTGGTTGCAGTTGTTGGGGCAGTTGCAGGCGTAGTCTTAGGACAGTCAGTTTCAAATATCTGTGTAAGGCAGGTTGAGACACTTACAAGCGTCGGTAGCGATCAGGATCTGCATGTCTCCAGCTTCCTCGGGGAGAGCGGCGCCCATGGCTCCGTTGGCGGCGAGGAGAGCAAAGACGGAGAAGATGGCAGTCTTGAAGAACATTTTGAAGGTTGGTTTGGGGGGATGATGTTAAGAAGTGGTTGTTGGTGATTGAGAGTTTGTTGTTGATGCTTTGAAAGTTGGAGTGGAAGTATGTTGGTGAAGATGAGCGTCTAGAGGAGCTTTCTCGTCATCTTTATACTTTTCCCAGTCTCCTCTGCTTCTCATATTTGATTCTTCTTGCCTTCTGTATGTTGTTCGTCATTGTAGAAACTCCTGATTTCTCCTGGTCTCAAGCCTCTCTCGTCATCCTGAATCCTTCTCCAACGAAGTTTCAGACAAAGCTCTACACCCTGCAAATCCTACGAGTTGCCAAATGTGATAGACGTCCCATCATCCCCACAATCCAGGCAACAGAATTAAAGTAGTCCGGGGCAGTGAACATGTTCTCAGTTACGATCTTCAAGCCGCCCCCAAGGCAAAGGGCGGTAAAAAGTCCAAAGTTCCTCCCGACGGCTTCCGCTTATCCGCCGATGATCCGGTCATGTACCTTGGTCATGCACTAGTCAGAGAGACAGAGGAAAGGTACACAGACTGACTCGGAGGTGTATGACGCTTGCGTGTCGATCCCGCCAGGGCTGAGGGGATTGTCATTGAAGGATTTGGCGCATTGCCGCCGGGCGACGCTGGGTTTGTCAGTTTGACGAGTTGCTGTTTTAGTTGGGAAAAATGTCTTGGATTATGTTGCACGCGTTGCTGATCCCAGTAAGCTCTATTCCCAAAGTCGAGGGGCACGCAGGTCGATCGTCACATAGTCGGCCGACATAGCCTTGCCGGATGGAACCATGACGGGTCAACACGGCAGTTTCGGCTCCGAATCGGGGATTTTGGGGGCCGTAGCTTCGACGGCAGTTTCCGTCATGGATACTGTCAGCTTCCATTGTTGGCCAAGATCTGCACATGAAAATCAATTCGGCTGGGTCCATGGGTGTCTAATTGGGACAATTGATGCGCTAGGACAGGAACCGGAGGTCCGCGGAGCCAAGCCTCCCCAGTGAAAAACTATGAGCGGTTTCCTGAGTTGACAGCAACAGGTATAGTACTATTAGAGTTTGAAAAAAGACTGCTACCCTAGGAGGATTCAAAGGAATAGATTATGGTTTCTTGTTCAGGTACTGATCTGATTAATCTGATGATGATGTAGCGACGATCAACTGAACTTGTAGTATCAACAAGGCTGATGGGCATCGCGTAGACTGTTTCGAATCTTGAATTTTTGAAATACTGCTACCTAGTAGGATCCGAAGGAATATTGCAGTTAGCTTGTTAAAGCATTGATCTGTTTGAGAGTGTGATGACGTCTCGAAATGTTGTCGTTTCTGGTTCCTGAGAAGGCCCGCACCGTGGCAGAAGGAGCAGAGGCAAAGAGATGCGAAAACACAGTGTACTCAGGAACAGTAGTATCATGAGGCGAGAAGGCGAGAAACATAAGAAGAAGCAGTCTTGCTGAAAATCTTTGCATCTCATCACTCAGCTTCCAACGCCTTCTCAACTCATCTTTCAAAACTCAACATTCTCAGAGCCCAGTCTCTCTTCACTTCTTCAAGTCCAACATCCGCAAACATGCAGTTCAAGCAACTCATCGTGGCCGCAGCTGTTGCTCTCGGCGCAGGTCAGGTGGCCGCCACCGTCCACGGCGAGCTCGGAGACCACAATGGTCTCGCGATCCGCTGGCACCAGCTTGCCAAGGGGGTCTACACCGGTGTCCCCGCTCACAAGTGGGATGATAAGGGTATTCTACTCTCATGCACTCGCATCTTTCAGTCTAGCTAACAGTTGTAGTTCACAAAATCGTCAACGAGGAGTGGGATGTCGACGAGATCATGGCCAAGTCGCACCCCAACAAGTACAACGTCAGCCTCAGCACTCGTGATATCGAGGAGCGCAACCTGAGGGACAACTGCCAGGCAGTCTTCAACTGCGTCAAGTACGGCGGTCAGGCAGCTCTCCTCACTGGTATCAACACCTGGATCACGCTGGCCGACTACGCCAAGGGAGGCACGGTCGGGAAGGATCTCATGGATTTCTTGAACCAGCCGTTTGTGGCCAACGCAGCCGGCGTCGCCATTGCTGGCGTCATCTCGGGCCAGATCAACGAGGCCACCAAGAGCGAGTGCAGCACCTCGGGCTCCGAGGCTGATGTCATTGGCGCTGCTGTAAATGCCGCACTCGCCCAGAACCCTGATGCTGAGGATGTCTCGGTCCAGGTCAACGGGCCGAGCGGGTCGTGGACCATCACGGTGAATGCTGGAAAGGAGAACTCGAACCCCCCAGCTACCTGCTAGATGAATGTTGTATGTAGGGCTACGGATGTAAGGGGCTTGGTGGTGAGTGACGGGACAAGGGTGCCTGAGATGGTGTGTACGATGGAAGGGACTAGTTAGACATTCGTTTCAGCTTGTACAGTGTCGAGGAGGTGCTAGAGGAGGAGGAGGACGAGTTGTTTCGTGTAAATAGGATATAACCTCGCTCGCTTAGACTGTTAGATAAGATCACAAGTATATACTCTGTTGTTACCATTAGTACAAGTATTTTTACTTGATTTATGAGCCGTTTCTTGGGTACTTCTAAGGTCAAGTTAACCAGATCATGATGCAAATTTTGAATCCCTACGTAACCAGGTACATAGACTTGTAAAAAGATTCACCTTCCAAATGGGGAATTCTGCATGTTGTGACAACTCATTGTGATACGCGTAGGATCTAGTTGCCGCTGTCAATCGCTAAGGATTGACTTCGCACTGTTGTCTCACACTGTAGTATTTTGCGCGGGGATGACGTCGCGCCGCGGATCCTACCCAGGCACCAGAATTCTTCGCTGAGCAGAGACTATTGGGCCCCAGGCATCAGCAATCAGGCCATTCAGGAGGATCAGCGAGGACAGGTTTCGGCAGTTGGGCCTCATAAGGGACCGACACTCGACTACAATAACATGAGCCCCTCCCACTGTTTTCATTGACCACACCAACCTTCTATTCAACATTTCACCAACTTTACTTCTTCATCATGGCTTTCAAATGCTTCCAATACACAACGTCGGCCGACTTTGAGTACTTGTCCAGCGGCATATTCTGGACTCTCGGCTCCTTGATCATCCTCAACGGCTACTGGATCAACCAGCAAGTCGAGCAGTTCTCGGAGCTGGAAAAGCAACAGTCCAACCCTCAAAGCAGCGATGCATCCGAATCGGCCGAGAAAACGTCGAGCCAAGCCTCATCTAGCTCTGCCAACTCCCCTACCCTACCCTCCTCTGGCCACTACCACTTGTTCTGGCTCCAGCCACACATCACCTCTCACCTGCGCCGATTTCTCGCCATCCTCCTCTGCAGTCTTGTCCTACCTCTGCAGTTCCTCGAAGGCTCCTGGGTCTTGAGAACGGCCTGGCGCCTTACCTCGGCAACCATAAGGGCCACATACCCTTCTACAAAACCCTTCCTCATTCGCTACTGTCTATACATACCCGTGTCAGTCGTCGTGCTGGCCGCATGGGCTGGTATCGTGATGGCGGGTCTCTTTTTGGTTTTTGGCCAGCTCACTTATGTCCTTCAGCTATGCGAGCTTCGACCACAGTCGCCTCTTGTCTCAAAGAAGGCTTTGAAAATAATCAAGGAGAGGGAAGAACGTGAACGGCTGGTTGAGACGGAACAAGAAAAGGAGGACGAAGGCACATCTTCAGGCTGATATACCTTTGATAACTGTTTCTTCATAGACCCGCGCGGCAATCAAATCGACGACATGGGGATTTTGGGCTATCATGATTACTTGCATTCATTGAATAAACGTTGAGGATCTATCTGCGTAGGACAAGGTTTCAGGGATATATAAATGTACAGTCTTTTAAACTCATTCAGCCGAAGGCTGACTCTACATTAGTTCTTAAGTTTTCCCGAATAATGAGGGTTTGGTGCAGACAGGGATAAATAAGTTTCTCGGAATCTAATTGGTCCAGCTTTTGTATGGCCAGTCGCAACACAACGCGCAACTGGCTGACGGCACCAAAAGAGTGGGGCCAATAGGTGCTGGCCCCTGAAAGGTTCTGTCGCACTGAGCGTGCTAAAAGGATCAAGGATCAGGTAAAGAATAATGGGCAGCAGCAGTGTGTTGATTGATTGTTGTCTAAGGTTGTCTCTTGTGCGGGGTACTCCATCCCGCTGAGTTACTTAAAGCATAAGGTTATAGCTAGATTACTAATGCAGTTGTTTCATGGGGCCGTGAAGATCATGCCTACCCTAGGACAGGTTCACTCGGAATGCGTATCCGTTTGGGATTGTTTGTTTACTCGGTACACGTTCAATTAATCTCCCCAATTCGACAGGTCTAGATATGGCCTCGCTGATTGAGTAATGGATTTTGGCATCATCCCCGAAGAGCACTCTAATGACTTACTCTTCGTTGCTTGTGCTCGTTGTGGGGAGGAGAGACCGGAGACTGCCTCCATAGCAAAGAGGTAGTCTGCTGGGCAAACTAAGCAATGCATAGACTGCCATAACCAGCGCGTTTCCCATGCAAGCTCTGCCTTCCTCGGCTATAAGACTCTTAACCCTCATCAAATGAAGCATTCTAGATTCAAAGTCGTGCTCCAGACGCTGTGGAACATTGCGCTTCGTCCATCCTCATCTGGCTGCCTGGTAGACCTGCTACGAAGAGAACCGAAGGAGATGCTGGCCTATCGCCTCTCAACGAGAGATCCGGAACCCAGCCTACATCGCTAGAGAAGCCACGGTAACTTTATCCAGCTAGGAGTTTATTCGGAGAGTTAATTAGTTAGCCGCACATAGTGCTAGGGACGCCAATTCCACTAACCCAACAAAGCTCGCGGCTCTTCCGGGCTCTAGCTCCGTCACCGCCTGTGCAGCCAACGACCCATCCACTCGTCTCACATTCTGATCCATCTACTCTTCGAAGCAGCACACCTGGTATGGATTACTCTTACTTGGCCACCGGGTTCCACAAGGGGGGGAAGGACTCGCAATAAGATTCCTCGAAGGCTGGGGCGAGGGCCAAGCTGGCCGTTATCCAGCGCGACCATCGTTCACGACGCCGTGCAGGGGAGACTGTGGCAGCTCGTTGGCCTCTGCAATGGCGCTCGCGGTACAGTTTACGACATCGGCTGGGCACCCGGGGCTGACCCCATCCAAGACCCTCCCTGGGTTATCATGATGGAGTTTGACAAGTACAACGGACCGGTGTTCCTGACCACCCCTGATGGCAGGAGGATTGTGCCGATTCTCCCCGTAGAGAGGGACTTCCTCATCGGAGCCACTCTCTGCACTCGCACCCAGGTCCCCCTGATCGTATACTACGCTATTACCGTTCACAAGTCACAAAGCATCACAGAAGATATGATCCTTGCCGATCTCTCCTGTCGGGACTTTCAGACTGGTTTAAGCTACGTGGCTGTCTCTCGAGTGAGAACGCTCGATGGTCTGATGTTGGATGCGCCATTTGATCGTAATCACCTGGTCTACGGGTCTCCCCCGGATGGCATGAAGATGAAGATGAGGGATCAGGAGCTTAGGAAACGACAGGTTCTTACACGGAGTCCTTACATGATATATAATACCAAGTATGGCCATGGCACTGGATCAGTACGTAGATAATGCGGTAGTAGTAATAGCTTCCCGGCCCGCGGACACACGGCCTTCGGCTGAGGATACCCCATGCGCCCCATCGCCGCTCCAATGTGCATGGGGTGGCGTAGTATTTTAGCACAACTAGTAGAACTATCAAGGGTTACATTGCATCCATTAGAGGAAGTACTCTTCCCGATGGAGTTGACGCCATCGAGCTCATGGGGCACGCCATGTTTCCCGACAGCCAGTGATGTATGCACAAGCTCGGTAAGATTGATGGCACAATACACCAAATTATGAACTCATCCACTTCCTCCACCTGCAATCAAGCGATTGATAAGCTTATCCATTCTTGTGTGGTTGCATAGTAATTAATTCCAGCCGAGCTCGCTATCATGACAGCGCAGGCGTGCGCAATTCCCGGCACGATGATGAAACCTCACATGACAGCTCTCCGCGTCTTTATCTATAACTACGTACTTGTAAACTCTTGTAAGCTATTCGAGACACTTGCAAGTCACTCAACCCAAGTTCATACCTTGAGTGAATCTGTCAAATGGCTCATCTCGAATCACGCAAGCACATCTCCCCCGACTCTGGGTTCCCAGTAACTATCCACCCACACTTCAATCCCAAGATCAAGGATTGGAGTCCCCCAGAGCCTCTCCGCGAAGAAATCACTCCGCCACGCGACAGAGCACATTTCGCCGATCCAGAAAAGAAGGCGCTGTTCTCGGTAGCAAAGAAGACGGACCTCACAGAGTCCATCGGATCGGTCCTAGAAAATGTTCAACTGTCGCAGCTTACCCCTCAGCAGCTAGACGAGCTTGCCCTCTTGGTCAACGAGCGCGGTGTTGTCTTTTTCAGAGACCAGGATCTTGACACCGAGAAGCAAGTAAAACTCTTTGAGCATTACGGCATTCTTGACAGGCATCCTGCGCAGAAGGATGTCAAGCACGTCGTGATTCGAGGAAGTACCCAGGACCATCGTGAAATCTCAAAGTACACACCGTGGCCGTCCGGCGACTTTCATGCAGACACATCATTCGAGATCAACCCACCCTCATACTCCCTTCTACGCATGGAAGAACACCCCGAAGTCGGTGGTGATACGGCCTGGATCTCTGGTTATGGGCTTTACGATACCTTGAGTGATGCCATGAAGAAGTTTGTTGAGGGTCTCCATGCTGTGCACACCTCGCGGGTACGTATGAGACCACATTATTAAGAACCATCATAGTAAGATTGCGACAGCTCCAATACGACACCATCCTTGACCTTTGGGGAACGGGACCGAATCGTCCCCCGATCGATACCCATCACCCAGCTGTGAGAACTCATCCCGTGACCGGGCTTAAAGCTCTCAACGTGAACCCAGGTTTCGTCACCGGGTTTGCCGAGTTGAAAAAGGTCGAATCAGGTGGGTAGACTCACGACCAAGACTCCGATTTCATTCTCTCATCCTCTCCTAGACAAGCTGCTTGACTTTTTTGCCTATCACCTGCACTCGGCCGACGATCACTACGTACGGTGGAAGTGGACCGTCGGCGCCGTGGCAATGTGGGATAACCGATGTGTCCTTCACCGCGTGATTCCCGGGACCTACGAGACACCCCGGCGAGGAATCCGGACAACCGTCTTTGGTGAAAAGCGTGAGTTGAGTCTTATAAATTGATTTACTCGTCTGTTAATGACTGTAATAGCCTTCTATGACCCGCAAAGCGAGGGACGCGCCGAGCGTGAGAGGAGACTCCGAGCTGCAGCGGACAAAGAGACCGAAGAGGCCAAGCCTACCGCCGATATTCCGGCTTAGAAATCTCAAACAACAGCTTGCGAAACTTTGGGAGTGGAATGAAATTAGGCTTTGGCTTACGGCGGGAAGTTCTTGATTCATAAATTTGACGCTTTGTTGCCTTGAGATTGAGAAGAAACTGACCTTGGGAGCGGAAACTCTGCTTTCAGATACATCCACAATCCCTCTTTCGTCTTAACCGACTTGGCACGTGTCAAATTCGTTAAATGTCATCGAGTTCCATTCAGAGGCTCAAGATCTACGCTAGGTATCAATATTGCAAATATCGTGGTCATGTCAACGTCAAACTACAAGCTTAACCGGGAGTCTAGTAGCGCCAAAGAACCCAATTGGCCGCCCCGTATGAGACAACCTCATTAAGGTAATAATGCAGCGAAATATTCAGTCTTGGATTGGCTAATTAGGTAGCACAATATGCATGTCAGACTGTAATTCATGTTGACCGTGACGGAGCGATTCGTAACAAAAAAGTATCCGCAAAAGTGTCCGAGTCGCCGACGTCAACTAATCATGCCATGTCTTCATTCCGTTCGGGGACCTGGTTATGTAAACTCTATTGCCGGAGATTATAGCTTTTAAAATATCCGGGAATACAGTCAGATATAAAAAGCCCATCGTCTAGTATCAGAAATAGAGTTTACAGACAGAATAAGCATTCAGATCAGACTTAACAATTTACAACACAACATCACCCAATCAACCTTCGCCTTCAATATGACTGCTCCTCTTGAACTCTTTGTCCTGGAATGGGGAGTCTATCCCCGTCGCATCCTTCTCTACCTCGCCGAGAAAGGCCTCCTCTCTTCGCCTCTTATCAAAATCACGCCTGTCGTCATTACGCAGGAGGGAATGCAGGACCCCGAGGGCAAGCCTCGCGGCACAGTCCCCATCCTGAAGCTTCCGGACGGTACCTTTATCAAGCAGTCCATCGCCATCCTCGAGTATTTTGAAGACATTTGCGACCATCCGGATACCGCCCAGGACTGGCAGGTGGAATTGGCTAAGACAGCCAAGCCTAGCATGCGTGGGGAGACGCCAGAGCAAAGGTCGAGGATCCGAGACATGCTCTGTCTCGCTGATGAGGCAGGAACGTTTTTTGGATTTGCGTGCCACAAGGGTTCAGTGCTATTTGTCCCGATGGAGGCGACCAATGCTTTGACGGCCAAGCTGACGTTCGAGTACTGCCACAAGAGCCTGACGCTTCTAAGCGCCTACTACGAGGGCGATACTCTGGAGGAGGGCCGAAAGGTTCACATCGCCGACTGCATCCTGTATTCCCTGCTACATTTCTCAAAGGAGCTGTACGGCGTTGATTTGGTGCGAGAGTTGCCTAATCTCGACCGCTTCTACAATGCGTTTGGGAAGAGGGACAGCGCCCAAGTCAAGGAGGACCACTTCCCTCAGATAATGAAGGAACTAGCCAGCCAATGGCTCCCCGTCGAATAGATAGTTTCGAGACTATCGATCTATTCTCCTATGCCGCCTCGTTCTTAGTCATTGCCGCCGAGCGCCGCCCGGGGGCCGCGTCCCAGGTCACGCATTCGCGTGCTGCTGGTCCCGGGGAGATGCGTGTTTCTGTTGGCGTTGGTCACCGGGAGCTCGGATGGTCGCATGAGCAACAAAGCTAGAGGAAGTCGCGGAAGTCGGACGCGAAAGCCGGTGCGACAGGCCGGGAATAGCGTGATATGGATCTCGGGAGAGGAATGTGAGGGCGGGCTCTGCCGTGGGGTGATTGGTTGACCGATCTCGTTGGATTTCTGTCGGGGAGTTTGAACATTGAGACAATTCAACATGCAATGTCCCAGTTTGCGAGTACAATAGACTGTATATAGTCAAAAGTGTCCAGATAAATATGCAAAAATATCTGGTATTCATCGTCTTTTTTGCTTTTTGAACCCTGATGGCGCATCCAATTTGGGCTTGTCATGTACGTAATTAGCTGCAGATGCCACTATCCTGGTTTGGATATCGGGGAAATCGGGGAGGTCGGGGAGTTGCGTGACGCTGGATGGAGCCGATGGCCCAAGACGCCAATGGCTGTAGCCGACGGCCGACGTCCGGCGAGCGCTGGCAAGTGCCGGGGTACAGTCGTATCCATAAATCTCGAGTATCGGCAACACTAAATGGACTTCGCTGCTGAGGGTTTGTGAATAGGACGAGATCCGATGGAGGTGTTGCACAACATGCAACGGCACTTGCAACCAGCCCTGTGATAACAACCTAGACAAAGAAATATCTGCTAAACCCGGCCATGCATCGACAAAAGTGTCTCGTGCTCGTCTTCCCCTTTTGGCCGTTCTCGACTCTGGCGCTCTCCCTTCGTCTCTCGGCCTCCCCGCGTCTCCCCGTCGCCGATGACGCCGACATCCGGTGGCCGCCAAATCCACCCTTTTCCGCCCGCGTCACCCACCAAACCTAACCCACACCGGCCCCCGACATCCGTAAAAATGGCCACCCCGGCGGCCGGCACAGCGCAGCCGCATCCAGGAAGGAGAGAAAAAAAAGAGACGTTCGAGGTTTCCATTCCAGGATCTCCCCGAGGGACGACGAGCCCACTCTGCCCTCCTTCCTCCATCTGCAGCCAATTCCTCGAATTAATCAAAGGGAGTTTTCATCCTTCCCCGACGATCCGGTTACATGACTCCCCCCCAAACCACAGACGTCCTGAGAGCTTCGCCATGACCCGGTCCAGCAGCTCCAAGGCAGGCGGATCGGGCGGATCCTCGGCGGCTGCGGCGCGGCGTTCGGCGACGGGCCGGCCTTGCAAGGCGAGGTCTTTGGCCTGTCGCGAGTGTCGCGATCGCAAGATTCGCTGCGACGGAGCCCGTCCTGTGTGCGACTCTTGCTGCAGACGCGGCCTCAGCGCCGACCAGTGTGTCTATCCCGAGATTGAGCATGAGGGCTCTATCGCGTCGTCGCGGAGGTTAGTTTGATCGCCTATCTCGCTTATCAGACCATCATGGGAAGCTGACCCAACGTAGCTATATTCGCGCACTTCAGAAGCGAGTCCAGGAGCTTGAGGAGAAGGAGAAGCAGTTTGTAGGTTCATCGCCGACTGGCTTATACGCTTCCTTGTACATGGTTACTCATCCATCTCGTAGGACCTTGCAGCTCGGGGCCGTGATGCCTTCGCCGCAACCACGCCTTCCCATGACGACGCCTGGAGGAAGCAGTCCAGCTCTCCTGGCGCGGCATCTGAACATCTAGCACGACCTGTTAAACCTCTGGATCATGTCCTTCCACCGATTCATGCCGAATCCAGCTATCCCCTCCCCGGCTTCCCTGCCGCGGCGGGATCGCTACCTATGGTCCACGAACCTAGCAACTACTATCCACATCCTCATCCTCCAATGGGCGCCAGCCCTCCATTGACCGATGACCTCGAAGATGCTTCACCAGTCAAGGCTTCATCCTTTGGATCCTATTCCTCCAATGTCAAAGCAGCCGTCATGCTCGAGAAGATTTCCCTCCCTCCCGCCGACCTCATGGATGAGTTGCTGGCGGAGTACTTCGATATCGACTGGATCACCATGCCTGTGGTCCACCGTCCATCCTTCTACCAGCGCTACCACCGTCTCATCGCCGTCGCAAACTCCCGCTACCGCCGCGATATTCCGCTGGAAGAGGCAACCGAACTCGCAACCACCTATTCCGTTCTCCTCGGTATGCTCGCCATCGGTCAGCTGGCCAAGTCCTTACCCGCAGAGGCGACGGCGACGCAGACTACAAACGCCTACGAGTTTCATCACCAGGCAAAGACGCTCCTCCTCGTTGATCTTCTGTCTGTGGCATCCCTCCCAGTCGTCCAGGCTTTGATTATCCACGCCCGGTTTTTGAGGCGTATGGGTATGGCACAGGAGAGCTGGATGTTGACGGGCATGGCGCAGAGGCTTGCAGAGGGCTTGATGCTTCATATCGACATGCCAGGAAAGTCGCAGGCTGAGCAGGAGGAACGCCGCAGGACATGGTGTGCTTATGCACTGCTTCTCAGGTAAGCCAAATTGTCATGACATGTTTGTGGGTTGCCTAAGCTAATTAAAACAGGATGCAAAACTCTCCTGGAGCCCAAGCAAGCATCAGCTTTGGAAGCCTGCCTCAGGAAGTCGACGATGAGTATCTCGAGACTCTTCCACACGGCTTACAAAGAGGCCAGCCTTCCGACACTCCTTCGCGAATCTCTTTCTTCACTCAGGTTTTGCAACTCTCCGATTCCGTGCTGCAACCAATTCAAAACTCGTATTTCAGCCACAACCCGAGCAGCGAGGCCATTTCCGACATCTTGGGGACTGCACTGAACCTGGACTGTCAACTGGAGGAGTGGCAGGCTGCTTTACCCGAGCATCTACGTCTCAAGTTCCCTTGCACTCAAACTGAAGCTGTTTTCCGCCGTCAAGCTACTCTTTTGCGCATGAGGTATGTTTGTATACCGTCTGCCTACTAAGTTAGAAACCGATGACTAACTGATGTCAGATATCTCGAGACAAAAGCGCTCATTTCCAGGGCGGCAATCATGAAGCTTGTTAGCAGCCATGCAAGCCAGCCTTCCTCAATGGTCGCCAGGTCGATGCTCGCAGGGCTCTTCGAGTCATGCTACGCCGCGAGTGTTGAACTAGAGGATATCATGAGCCGCGAGAGGCGACTGGTTACATTTGATGGACCCCCCGAGAGCCATGCTGTAATCTGTAAGCTTTCACATCTCGGTGTTTATCAAGTTGCCTTTTCTAACTCCATTGCCAGCCCTCTGCATAATAGGCATGACACTCACGGTGCTATCCAAGCACCCTCTCTTCAGAGACATCATCACCAACCCAAACCCCATCACTGATGAAGCACGCCGCTGTCTATCAACAGCCAGGCAGTACATGTCGTCTCAGCACGCGTTGGCTAACAGATTTATCAACACCCTGGAGTCAGCCTTGCAGCCCTCGTCGCGCAGCGTAGCCTCCCCCGGGGTTCTGGACCCAGCACTGGAGGCGAAGCCCATCGGGCCTGTCCTATCCAACTTGACAGAGGCCCCTGGGGCTGTGGAGATGGCAATGCTTGAGGCCTGGTATATGAGAGATCAGGGGCTGGCGTCTGGGTTTGATATGCCCGTCAGCGAGATTATTTCGTTGTGGTAATTGGATTGATACGGATTGGATTGGGATAAGGAGTTTTTTATTTGGCGACATAGAGATACCCAAGCACAAATACCCACACAGAATTTATCTAATTATCTTGAAAACCTCGTCAGCATATAATTGTATTTTCAGTCTTATCTCTCTGTCCTGGTTGCCTCCGGCCTTCATCCCCGGCATGGCCTGCCAATGCGGCCGAGGCGCAGCCCGGGTCCCAACCAAGCAGGTTTAGTACTTATTTACTATCACACTGTTGGTACAGGGGTTTGAAGGCCAATTACGCATACACTCAATTTAAACAATTGTAAAAATACTACTGCCCCAGGCAAGGCGACCTTGGGGCATGTTGGTCATGCAAAGTTGGGTCTGATGAACGGCCGCGGGCAGCTGGCGAGCACTGCAGGAGGCCGTCCCTTTCTTTCACATTCGCTGAACGTCCAATTCACCTAGAACAGTTCAATACCTTACCTAATTCTATGGTTTAGGCTGATACGCATTTGTTTACAGTGGTATAAATCCCAGCGCTTCTCTCGCTTTCCTCCCTCTCCTCCTTTCACCATCACCACCACCCTCATCACGACCTGCACTTCTCCGGAAAAGCCTTGTACCAAAAGAATTACCATTGAATTTTTGGCCTTTCTGGATCCAAACAAACCATTCCAGTCATAACGATGACTTCCTCCAAGGCCTCCAAGCCGGGCGAGGGCCTTGGGAACCGCATCCTTCTGGACAAGGTGGATAAGCTACGGGAGCTGGGCATCTCCGACATGGTGCCTCTCCCTCAGGCAAGTCACCTCACTTTGCTTCTACATCAACTCACTCCTAACAAGTGCTGCAGATGGTTGTTGTTGGCGACCAGAGCGCCGGCAAGTCGAGCGTTTTGGAGTCTCTCACTGGCTTCCACTTCCCTCGCTCCGTCACTCTCTGTACCCGCCACGCCACGGAGATCATCTGCCGGCGTGAAGAGACCGAAAGCATCGTTGTTACTATTCACCCTATTGATGCTGATCCAGAGGAAGCCAAGGCGTTTCGCCGGAGTGCCGAGAACCTCGATGCCGACGAACTTGCCCAGATCTTTGAAGATGTATGCGACGAATCCAGTCTTCGTCCTCGCACAATGGCTGCAATTTGCTAACTCTTGATAGGCTGCCAAAGTCATGGGCATCAAGTCTGGTTCCGATGGCAATTCTTCTGGTTCCGCCTTCAGCCGTGACATCCTTCGTGTAGAGATCAGCGGACCCAACGAGGACCATCTGACTATCATCGACGTCCCAGGAATGTTCGAGAATGAGACCCCCGGCGTCACCACCAAGGATGACATTGACCTCGTCAAGAATATGGTCAAGAAGTACATCAGCGAGTCCCGAACCATCATCCTCGCCGTCGTCCCCTGCAACGGTGATATTGCCAACCAGAAGATCCTGACCTACGCCAAGGAGGTCGACCCCGAAGGCAAGCGAACCCTCGGTGTTCTCACCAAACCTGACCTGGCTGTTGAAGAGGCCACAAAGGCAGTCGTTGTCGACCTTGTCCGTGGCAAGCGCCGCGATCTCCAGCTAGGTTACTGCATCGTCAAGAACAGGAGCGCAGATGACTCCTCCTCCAGCACTGATGAACGCAACCGCCAGGAGAAGATGTTTTTCGGGCAGGCTCCTTGGGACAAGCTTTCCCCCGACCGTCTTGGTATCCCGGCGCTCAAGACTCGTATCCAGCAGCTTCTCATGGATCGCACTCGCAGCGAGTTCCCTAAGGTCCGCACTGATCTCATGAGCATGCTCAAGGGGAACGAAGCTCTGCTCAAGGATCTGGGTGAGTCACGCAGCACAGCAGAGGAGCAGCGAAAGTACCTCGGACGCGTCGCTGCACAGTTCTCCCAGATCAAGAACTACGGCCTCGATGCATACTACACGCGACACAAGATCTTTGAGGATGAGGAGCTGAAGCTCATCACGCGCATCCGCGAGATCAATGAGGGCTTCGCAAAGGTTCTCTATAAGAGAGGACACACGAGGAACTTTCACGTTACCAGCGATGACACGGCCGAATCTGAGCCTGAACACCAAGAAGAGAGCCCTGCTTCCTCTGATGATCTCAGTGACAGTACTGACCGCGCCGATTTGTATGGCGCTGATGTCTCCTTCGATATCCCCTTGCTGGGAGAGGATGAACTGATGGATAGCATCCTTCACGACGCTTTCGACTGCCCAGAGCCTGATGAGGAGCACATCATGGAGCACATCGAAAAGGAGTATCGTTCATCGCGTGGCTATGAACTTGGAACCGTGAGTTCTTGGCCCAACCCATATTGCCCTTTTCTTTGGTGACTTAAGCTGACACTCACCACAGTTTAGCGGCGAGATGCTCCCCACGACTTTCAAGGAACAGTCCAAGAAGTGGTCGCCTATGACCCGGGCCCACGTCTCCAACGCCATCCTCGTTGTCCACCACTTTATCCGCACCGTCCTTGAGTCGTGCTGCTCCGACCCGGAAATTCGCGCCGAGCTGTGGAACTTCCTCCTCGATGACCTCCAGGACCGGTACCGCCGCGCTGTCGTCCACACGGAATTTCTCCTCAGTGTCGAGTTCGAGGGTAAAAGTATCACGTACAGTCCGTCGTTCAATGAGGCGCTGCTCAACACCAAATTCGCCGGCGTTCCGGACATCACCGAGGAACTTCAGGAGAACGCTAATCGATACGTGGATTCCTACGTCCATCTGAAGCCATTGCAGATCCAAGGGATCATTGAAGCCAAGCTCGAAAACAAGAACACACTCGCAACTACCCACCACGACATTCACAACGTTCTCAAATTGTTCTATGAGCAATCCCGAAGTCGCTTTGTAGACGTTGTCTGCCAGCAGGTCATTGACCACTTCCTCCTGCACGCTCAGGATGGCCCCCTTGCTGTCCTGTCAGAGGAGGTTGTCCTGAACATGACCCCAGAGCAGCTCGAGGCCATTGCGGGTGAGGATATGCTCAGCCGAGACAAGCGCGAGAAACTGACCCGGGACATCGCCAACCAGAAGCAAGCCTTGAAGATCCTTCGTGGTTGATTGAGAGAATGACGTACACCAAAGAGTTTAGCTCTTGTAAGGAAGGAGAATAGCAGTGTTGTTTACACCCTGAAGCATGTTTGCGCTGCGCTTGTAGACCCGCTCAGCTGGATTTGGGTTGAAAACAAGAGATTGGTAAAAAGTTTACCCTTTTAACGAGTGTTAAGGATTCTTTACTAGAGGGCACGGTCTGGATTTACCTATACTCTACATGATTCCAGACGCGGCATAGATGGACAACTAGATGGTAACTTGTGTAGATAAGAAACTGTATAATACTGTCACTGTGCTTGATCCGCCCAGATTCTTGAGACAATACGTGCTGCATCAGGTCTTCACAGTAGGCGCTTCACGGTCCAAAGCTAGAGAGACGATATTCTTCGTATTCGTGATTCATTCGTACAAGGCGCAAAGCTCTCTTGATCCACAGAAAGCTCCCGCTCCTGATTGTCGCTGATATGCTCGACAAATATCCAAAAGCAAACATCTAAGGTATCATTGTCTAAATTTCATCATTTCCAACCAACGCCATGAGTAAATGCCAACCAGTTGTGATTGATAAACACCAGTTTTGTCAATCCAAAACATTATTTTGTAAGCAGGCTGCCGACGTCCTGCAGCTGAACTGAATTCAGCAACGGCGGTGGTCCCCCTCGGTCAATCCGCCCCCAGCCAGCTCCCCAGCTTGGTGGTGGCTGTGGAGGATTGGCAGCCGGGGGCATTGGAACGCCTGATGGGAAGACGTCTTCGTCTCCCGTCCCGGAGCTGCGGGTGCTCAGCGCAATCTCGTTCGTCCCATTACTCGACTTGGCCTTGCGATGTCTCCTCCAGAGACGTGGCCGTCGAAGTCGCGACGTCTCCGCCATGAGCTCGGGCGATGTCATAATTCCGACTCGGTCGGCTTTTCGGTGCTTCGAGAAATGGTTCGCTCTCGATCGTGGATATGAGAATCCTGCAGGCTGGCCACCGTGGAAAGGATTCCATGCTCGAAGCTTAGGTGACCCAAGGCTAATGCTACCATTGCATCCCGCGTTGTAGCTCGTTCGGGGTTCGCCAGATAGCTCCTCCAGTGTCATGCCCTTGGTCTCCGGAATCAACAGAGACACAAAGGTGCCAAAGAGCATGAAAAGTGCAAAGAGCTGGAGTAGGCGGTGTAAATTCGGGGAGCAGTCGATTCCTGTGCAGCCCTCGAGCGAGCCTTGACGTACCAGGGGAATACTGATGCACTGAGCGATAATCGCTCCGATCTTTCCCATGGCGGCAGAGATGCCGTGTCCGGTGGATCGGTATCGCGTTGGAAAGCATTCCCCGGGGACGATGAATGTAGTTGTGTTAGGCCCGGCATTGAACAAGAACTGTCCGATGATATACAGGGCAAGCAAAGCTCCCTGTGTGAGGCTCTTGTATGCAAAGCCCAGTATGCAAAATAGGATGGTAAGAAGAAAGAAGCCAATAACCTGGAGCGGTTTTCGGCCAAAGGTATCAATGGTGAAAACGGCGGTCCAATATCCGGGCAGAGAACCGGCACAGGTCAGGATGATCATTCCAACCGCCTGATTGTGAAGCTTGTTGTAAAGAGTATCGCCATTCCCATAGCCTATTGCCTGAAGTACGATGGTATTATTCAGGCCCAGGCCATAAAAAGCGAGATCCTGGATCAAGTGTTAGCATAGGTGTTTTCGCTTCAGTTCAAAAAAAGCGGACATACCAAGAAGAACCAAGACAGCGTAGTGCCTAGGAGCATCTTGAAGTTCGCCCACTGACGGAAGAAGGATACTAGGTCGGACCAAGATGCACGCGGGACATTCAGATTTCGTCCCGCAATGCGTTTTGTCCGGACCTGGTGCACAACGTCAAATGAGCCCTTGGATCTGCTCGCCACATATGCTTTAATATCAGCATCGGCCTTTTCCACGTCATGTTCGATGTCGAAGGTGTATCGAGGTGTTTCGGGGATGGTGATACGGTAGTAGAGGGCAACGCATGCTGGGATAGCGCCTACTCCAACAATAATTCGCCATGCTCGGTCGGCGGCCAGTCGACATTCATATCCACATCTGCTTTCGTCGGCCGCACTGAGAAACGCATCCTTGAAGGCGACCGTCGTGATGAGGGCCACGATGGCGGCGACAAGCTGCCCCAGACCCTGCATAGAGAAGACGGCAGCAACCATAGCGCCGCGCCAACGGGTCGGAGCAAATCTAGCGGGTTCAAGGTCAGCATCATGGATAGGTTACATCGACATTTTACGCGAAAGACTAGATGCAAGCCACAAAGTTTACATCAGGACACCACCACGACTTACTCAGACGTAATTACACTCGACAGCGGATAATCGCCACCGATGCCAATACCCTAACCTTAGTCAGTACGACGTCGTAGTAGTGCAGATTTTGCAGGCGTACCATGATGATGCGCCAGAAGATGAGCAAACCGGTCGAACCCATTGCTGGGCTGGAGGAAATGAGAGCACAGCAAAGCGTTGCAAGAATGATGATGCCCAACTCAACGCCATACATGCGGCGTCGTCCAAATCCGCTAATGAAGGTGTTAACGCACACTCATCAAGAAGCATACTGAGTTGGTATGAGAGGATACTCACTCTGCCAGCCAGCCAAAAACAACCATGCCAATAACGATTCCTGCGCTGGTGGAAGCTTTGAAGGCCTGGTTCACTGGGTCGGGCAAATATCCATTGTTCCCACTGAAGCCATTCTGGGGGTTGGGGTCGCCCCAGAAGACAACACCGAGAAGAGCAGTGACGAGATTAATAGCAAAGATATCGTATGAGTCGAGAAAGAAACCAACACCTGCTACTAACACGGCGCGAACATCTGGAGGTCAAGATACCATGGTCAGCATATTACAGTACCAACTAAAACCAACTCGACGCAGGCAACCCATAGCAGGGAGTTACATACGGTATGCGCCAAAGGGGACTTTGTCAATCTCAGACAAGGCAAGACGGCGGCGTAGATTGGGGTCCGAGATGTGTGAGAAATCATTGAAGAAGTTGTGGAATGCGTTGTTGCCGCCATACGTGCGATCCTGTATGGGACTCGCAGGCGGCGGGAGCATGTCATCGTCGTAGTCTGGCATTTTGAATTTTATGGCGTGTAGATATCGGGAGCGATAATATCCGTAATCGAAGACATGAGTTGCTCGGGGTGGAAGTACTTCGAGGTGGGTTTCGTGTCGCCGAACTCCTCCTCTTGGTCACTTGCGTCGGTCAGAGGTGTTTGGAGGACTGCATCGGCACTCAGACTTGAGTAAAACCCAGAGTCGTGATGATCCAGACGGCCAAAATCAACCACTAAGCGGGTTGTATCGATCCGGTCTATCCTTCTCTTTCTCTCGGAGCCTAAATCCGGACCAAGGCTGCTGAGCCAAGCTCAAGATGCCGATCCACGAGGCAGCAGTCGGTAGTATTCGGGTGAGCGTTGCGAAGGTCGTAGCTCGATAAGATTGCCAAGCACACAATTCCCCCAAGCCCCCAATACAATACTCCAAAAATCAACTCGGCGACAGGCTATCGAAGACGGCGGAGAGCGTCACAACTCTTCGGATTCGGTGTTGATACGGATCGCAAGCCGGGGTCGATGGGGAGGGTCGGAGGGTGCGGGTTCTCTGTCGCAAAGCGTAGGTGGGTGGGTTGAAAGAAAGCAATTACAAGGTAAGAAAAAGCCCAGAATCCTCCGAAGATTATATCAGAATCGACAAGAAAAGAGGAGAAAAGAGTAGGGTTTTCCTAGAGAAACAGATGCAAAATACCTGAGTCGAGATGGGTAAGTTTGGGCGGGATACTTGACAGATGATGGATGGGGATGCGGCCGGGGGTTATAGCGTGCCTGCCCGGCACCTCGTCCAGATGGGGGAAGGATGGTGGTGGTTCTCAGAAGGTGCAGTGGAGCCGCTTCCACGCACGCCTTCCACAATGGAATCTCTGGCCAAGCCACTGGAAGCCAAGGAAGAAGCAATGGAAGACGGGACCTTCAACACCAAGGCGACTACCCGCACACCCGCTAAAACGCCCACGAACCACTGAGAGCCCGCTGAAGGCCGGCAGCTTTCACACGCATCACCTATCGCGCTGGCGGCAGCGAATTGAACGGGACACCTTGATGCCCATGCTCTAAAGGCCCGACAAGCTCAACAGCGTCCGCTAAACACCTCCTCCATCGAGCGTAGGCGGCCCCTCCCCTCTGAGAGGGACCAGCTCGCTCGAGGCATCTCGCCCAAAGGCATCCCGGACTTCAAGCACACGGCTAGGCTCGTAGTGGAAGGCTCCCTGTCCGAGAAACCCGTTCCAGAGTCCCCGCCCTGTCCTGCAAACCCATGGACGGCTCCACAGGGGAGGACCCCCGGTCACGCACTAGCAGCTGCTAGAAGCGCAGCCGGCCAATGGGAAGCCGTCGGAGGGCCGTGGCTGGAGTCGCCCTGGTGGGGCAGCGCCCGCCTCTGACGCTGGGAGGGCTGCCCCCCACTTCAAGGGTCGCTTTGTCCTGGGCCTTGGGTGAGGTTTTCCAGGCCAAGGAGGTTTTTGTTCCCAATCAACAAGAGGCGTCAGGTTGCCGCAGGTCGCCTGATGAGGCTGCTGCGTGCTTCCTGATATTGCTCAGAGGCGTCTTGCAGTTGGTCCGCTTCAATATGTTCCAATTTCCTTCACAAGAGACGTTACACAAAGGTTCTGAGGCGATCAACATGACTTCTCTCTCGCCCTGTCTGACAGTAAGCCCCCCTGTTTTTTTCCAGAACGAATCCATCCGATTCTGTCTGCCTCAGGCCTCATCAGGTTTCCTTCTGTCAAGGCTTCCAGAAACGATAGACTCGTTCCATGGACCCATGGCGCTCCGTAATGGCGCATCATTATCCTTTCCAAGCTCCATGCATCATCTCGCCGCGCCGTGGTCGCTTCGTCGCAGATCTCGGCGACGGGGAATTAAACCGGGCTTCACCTTGATCGACACTTATTAAGAACGAATCTGTTACCCTCTCCCGTGCATTTGGCCGATGACGATGGCAGTTCGGTGATCGGCAAGAGACTATGCTTGCCATTCGGCAGCATCACGATGCGCTCTCTTTGACTTCCCCTCTGAGCACGACCACATCACCATCGGCACGTGTCTTTCACCACTTCAAAGGCCGTGCCCTCTCCTCTCCGAGGAAAAACACCGACGGAGCGAGTGCGCCTTTGCTTGTACGTAACACCCGCCCGCCGTTCGAGCTGGCGCCCCGTCGCATCACGGCTTACCACTGCCGTTGTGTTTCTCGACGATAATGGAGACGGGTCCGATACAATTCTTATGACTGTGCGATACTGCGGCATCGTCCCGCCCAGCAAGCTCCATCCCAGTTGGCTGGGTCGTGCGCGCCTGGTCGCATTGAAAACAGTCCAACACATGCTTCACCACGACGGCAACAAGCATCAGCCTACCCATCCACTATCGACAAAGGTGAAACGGCTGCCCTCCTCTGTGCTAGCGGGGGGGCGAATTCATCATTCACGGCACTCAGACAAAAATGTTGAATGGTCAAAGACTCGCCAGCTTTTCATCGCTCCACTTTTTCGTCTTCGACAATGCTTCTAGCCGTCTTCTCAAGTTTGCCACAACATGGATCAAGGGGTCACAATGACTTGCGGCTCGCCTGATATTAAAAAAGTTACGTCTGTATTACGGGTCTCATCTGGCTGCTCGCATTGCCGAGCCCCGTGCCTGAATTCGGTTTGCTAATCTTGTCTATCTGCGACGCTTGCCGCTCAAAGCCGTAACCAAGCTTGTTCAAGGTCTGAGGTGTCGACAACACACCTCCAGCTCTAAGCGACGCATTCAGCTTGCAAGCTAAGACCTCACAAGCGCGGTGCTCGAGCCAACCAATCGATTTCGTCTCAAGTGGCCTCTCTTCTCGGTGTAGGATGCATTCCAGCAAGCGTTGACAAAAGCTACCTTTCAGACACGGGCTCTTTTCTGTCCCATCAGCTTCTCTCCTCGCCGCCTCCGAGTCCTCGGTCTGTCTTCTCTTCTCGCCAATTCTAACAGGGGCCTCTGTCAGTCTGTCTCACACCGAGCCAATCGGTTCTCCACGTGCGTCTTGTCGTCTGGCCCTGTCTTCCCCACATTTCGTGGTTGTCTCACGGAGCTGAGTCTTAGCCTCCATACCTCGCCGTATCGTGCTCGTCTCATCCTTCTTCCCTGCTCCCAGCTGCAATCAAGCTCACAGAGAAGGCTTTCCTCGCCTGACATCGCCGTGCCCGACGCCGGGTAGAGATACCGAGGCTAATGTCAATGGAGACCTAGCAGCTGGGGAAAACGAGGCGACCCGTCTCTGTCATATTTTGAAAAGATCACAGCTCTAAGCAAGCCCAGCAAAGACAACCATTCAATTACAAAGCACCCAGCTGAGCCAAGAGCACGGGACCAAAAGGATAGATATCGCTTACCACATAGAATCGTAATGCGGAGGAGACGCCCAGGAGGCACAGCAACCCTGACGGCGGGCCAAGCAGGTGGGCTTCTCGGAAGGCAGCCGGTTGTGCTCGCGACAAGAGCTAAAGCTCCAAGCCGCCTCCTGAGGCATTATCAGTGACAATGTTTGCCTTTTTGTGATACTCTCATAGCCGTCTGTGATGCCATCTCTCGTCCAACAGTCGCATCATCGAGCCCGACGTCTCGGTTCACGGGTCTCGGCTCCATAACGCCTCTCGTACGACGCTCTGGGATAGAGGGGGCGATGCAAATCCCACTCGTGTCGGTTCATTGCAGATCAGTAGGACTGCTGATGCATTGCGCTGCAATTGAGGCCGAGACCGGTCGCCTTAATCTACTTCGTGCAAGATGGTTGTATCACAGCCTTGATTATGCTATGTAGCAGCTACCTCCCGAAGCAGAACCTTCGTTGAGAGTTATGGTAAGAACGTTGTCAAAAGTCTATATGCATAAGTTGTTTTAGCTACTCGTCTCCAATGTACCGTTTGCATGTCGGCATTCCAGATTGGACCATTCAGCGTGATCTGGGTCAGTCTATCAGTCCATTCTATGGATGTATCAACGCACGTTTGAGTAGGCCAACATTCCGTGTGGCACGAAATGCGCAGCTTGCTATCTGTCTGTTGATCAACCTTCGTCATACTCGAGTTCACGATTACCAATGAGCAAATGCCAAGTTCCGCACAATAGCCCGACGTCTAACAAGTAGCTGCGTAATGCCCCACTGGGATCTAATATGGGAACGGAGTCGGTCTTTGGCCGATGCCAACCTGGTTCTCTCACGTCAGAGAAGTTTCCTCGTCGAGCTGTTGCCTTTGTTGTTGTCAAGAAGGCAGAAGTCTCCATCGCAGTTCCACCCGTGAATTGGGTCGTGGGGGCACTTGTGCAAAAGTGTTCCTCCTAGTCCAACTCTTTGCTGAACTCGCCCGCTGATGTAAAATGCGAGTAGAATATGCATGTTCTTGTAATTATGTACAAATCTGGCACCCTACAGAAGTGGATGATGCCTTGATTTCAACCTCACGGCGCCTTAAGTCGGTCGGCCAAGGAAGTTCCCCCTTCTCGGTAGTGAGACTGATGCAAACTAGCGGCTTATAGCGAGCGCACCTTATGGGTCATCATCCACATCATTACTCGAGCGTCTTGTTCAACTTTTCTCCAATATCGGGCAAAATTGTTATGGAGCCTGAGGTGACGAGGGAGTTGTTACAGGCAGTTGTTGCGCATACAGGCTACGTCGTCGAGAGTAGGGTAGGAAAGACTAGAATCCAGGGGTCCGAGTTGGGGCCCCTTCTTTTGATGAGGAGTTTTCTATTTCCTTGGTTTTCTGATCAAGAGGCTCGTAAAAAGGTATCTCACGCAGCCTAAACCTATTGGTTATAGGTACAAGGAGTTTTCGGCAGTTATAGCTGCCGAGATGGTCGAGAGTACCACCACCCACACATGGCCACCAGAGCCTCCGCACTGAGTACCCATGATCAGCTGCTCAGATGTCAAGCACCAAAGATTTCTGGCACTAAACAGGCTATACATGCGTCTGGAATCCTCACGATTCACCGCCGTCATCCGGGCTCGGTGGTGCTTGGTCTCAATCTCCCATATCCTCAATCCTGAGACTTCACTGAGGGGTTGATAAACGTCAGTTTGTTCAAGTAGCGCTTTCGTAACTTTGCAATTACTGGGGCATTGAAGATTGGACAGTGCCATCTGCGGTGATGGGCTTGACTATGGCTTCTATTACGATGCATATTCTCCTCGCTCTCCAACTGATGAGTCGAGACAAAAGAATGTATACCACGAGACCACGTGTACAAAAGCAGCATAAAAAGACACCAGGAGGAGCATTTCGTTGATCGGTCGTGCATTTTGCTTTCTATCTATCATGTGTTTTTACGACAAAGAAACCCTCTCCAAACAGATTGCCTTTGGTCTTTTACTGTTTTACCAGGCAGTGATATCCTCAACCTCTGCTTCACCAAACGTGCTCGACTTGGTCAGCTGTCCGACACCAGACTCCTCGGGCGCAGCGCCATCCTTGTTCATGATGTCCGGTAGCACCTCCTTGAGGAATCCAAGTACATAACGGTTGACCTGCTCAAACTGCAACAGGAAGGCATCATGACCCTCGGGGCTGTCAATCCGCTCCAGGCGGGCGTTGGGGATGTGTTGCGCAATCTCCTCCTGCTCCGCAAAGGTGAAAAGACCATCGCTCTCAATGCCTAGAACGAGTGTGGGCTGCTGGATCATGGCCAACGCATCGGCAATGGTGTCTGCTCGGTTGCGCGACACGTCATGTGTGTCCAGTTTGCGAGTCATGGCAATGTAGCAGTTGCTGTCAAACCGCTTGACGAACTTATTACCCTGGTACCTCAGATAGGATTGGGCAGAAAAGTAGGTCGACTGCGGCAGATCACCTCCCGTCAAACTATCTTTGCTGGGCCCGTGAAACTGAGGGTCCGCGACATTTTCAGGCTCAGTAGGAGCAGCGGGCGTTTGAGCAAGCGGCGCCGCATCGCTGGTGCTATTGTGGCGCGACAGCGAACTGCGCTTGACAATATGACCATCATTGTGGATGTGAAAGTGCGCCTCCGAAGGGGTCGAAGGCCGCGGCCGCTCGCGGATAGTCTGAACCTTGGAGGGATCGGGGATGTTACGCCCGAACCTGGACTCGAAGGAATTGCGACTCCGGTAAGTGAGCAGGGCAGACATACGAGCCGCACCCAAGCCAGTGGATGGCGGGTCCTCAAACGGATAATATCCATCATCGTACTTGGGGTCAGCGTAGATGCTCTGTCGCTGGGCCTCGCCCCAGCTAATACCCCAAGCGCTGTGTCTGCTTGAGGTAGCGATAGGGACGACACAGCGGATATAGTCCTTGCCAAAGTACGACCACTCGAGCACAAACATGCCACCGAGAGATCCCCCCACGACTGCAGCAATCTGCTTAACGCCTAGGTCGTCAAGGATAAGTTTATGAAGGCTATTGCTTAATTAGTATCGCTCTGCTCATCCATGCTTTTCTAGGGCGCTCCTGGGTCTTTGACAACCACTTACTTGACATCGTCACGAATAGTGGTGAGAGGGAATTCGGGACCGTATCGGCCCTTGCTAGGGTCGCCGTCCTTGGCCGTTACTGGGCTGGCAGTACCATAAGGACTGCCTAGGCTGTTCATACAAACGATAAAGAACCTCGAAGTATCGAATGCCCGGCCAGGACCACCAAGAAGAGGCCCCCACCAGTCACTCACATCCGCACTTCCAGTAAGTGCATGGCAAATGACCATGGCATTGTTGCCCTCTGCGTTGAGCTTACCACGAGTGGTGTAAGCGACGGGGAGGTTGTGGAGGACAACACCAGACTCCAGCGTGAATTCGGGAACGATTGCTATTTGCTGGTCTGGAATGAGAGCAGAGAAAGGGTTCTCGGGCTCTGATTGCGTTCTTTCTTACAGGTATTCAGCCACCGGTCTTGCACGATCATGGAGGAATGGAGATGACTCAGGAGGATGGACAGCGGAAGGGATGCTGAAGGGGATGCTGAGACGAGGGGAAGGCCATAATTTTAAAAGCATTGGGGAATACTGACCATAGCGCTTCTGAGAGTCTCCATTGGAAGGGGTGCCTTCAGCCATTGTGGCAGTTGGCATAATTCCCTTGTCTTGTTGAAGCTGTCACGACAATGACTATGCGGAGCGTGTATAGAAAAGATCGGGCTGGGGTCGCTTCGGAGGGTTCCAGGGTTGATATTCAGACGAATAGAACCCAAGAAGCTTTGAAACACGGGAAAATTGGACCCAACGGATAGTCAACTACTAGTCAATGGCACCTCTCAGATTGATTTCCCAAAAGAAGTGATTCCCGCAAGTTCAGGTGAGAAAACCCCGTCCTTGGGATGGCGTAATTCTCGCCGTCCCCAGGAGCGGCAGTGACTCAGCCAATCGCGTCACAGCCGCAAGTGTCTTCTTTGCGTTGTTAAAAATCGGCCGGCAACGGACGACGTGTCATGTGCTGAATCACGTGTCCTGATTCGCGGATGGCAGCTGCGGGCCTTACCTGCACTGGCTCTTCCCCAAACTGGCCCGTGCGTCCGTCGTGCCTGCAACAGTCGCGTTGGCAGCCTCGTTTCCCCGGTTAGCAGGCAAGGTAAGGCTGCCAGAAGGTCGTGACATGGCTTGGAGCTTCGCATCGTTCTCCAACTGCCACGCCATCGCAACATTGCCCATCCGCTGAACGGCACCTCCCCCGACGCCGTCGCTTCAGCCGGAGCAAGAGCACCCCGTGTGCCCTTTTCTTCTCTCGCGTTTTTTTCTTCTTTCAATTCCTTCTCTTGTCACGCTCGTCGCGACCATCACCTTCCCCACCCGAACTCCTTTGTCGTCAAAAGTCAGTCTTTCTTTTCCGCGCCGCCAGCATCAGCAACTAGTGCCACTTTCTATATCTTCCGCTCTCTTCGCAGCATCCAACTCATATCCCCTCCTTCTAGTCAAGTCTCTCAGCATTCATCGCCTTCCGCCA
This sequence comes from Fusarium sp. JS1030, assembly GCA_000966855.1. Classification (NCBI taxonomy): domain Eukaryota; kingdom Fungi; phylum Ascomycota; class Sordariomycetes; order Hypocreales; family Nectriaceae; genus Fusarium; species Fusarium sp. JS1030. The sequence goes on along the minus strand of JWIW01000016.1, from coordinate 174,419 downwards.
GAAGCACGACTACACGATATCATCCAATGAGATAATCATCGCACCCGGCTACGATATTCTCGAGAGCTATGCCTCCGAAACGCAAGAGGAACGACCGCCTCTCGGTCGAGGGAGGCCGATCTTCCCCCCATAGACCTGGCGACACTGCACTCGGTCAACACGACCGCGACGACGGCATGGGACGCGGCCGCGGAAGGGGACCTCGTGGTCCCGGCCGGCGCGACTCATCGCAAGGCCATGGCCGAGCTCCCCCGAACCATCAACCGAATCCTTCGCCAACACAACGACGGCCCAGCTCCTCTACGCATGCTCATCCTCCGCCTCCTCCGCCTCCAACTGTAGCGAAGAAGCCGACACCTCAAATCACGCAGCGGCCGGCCTCTCCGGTCCGTTCTAACTACCGGTACGAGAATCTCACAAACGACAAGCTTAGCACCTGGGCCGAACGTGGACGAGATGAGATACTCCAGCACGGAAAGCAGTCGCGGGACGATGTCGATATTACCGAGCTGTCCAACTTGTTTCAAGAGTTCATCCACGCTGTTGTCGAAGCCAGACTCTCGCCAGCTGATGCGGGCGGATGTGTCAAGGAAATTCTTGGAGACGAAACGACGGAGATCATTAAGGATTCATACGCGTTCGCTCCCCATACCCTGTTTCTTGATTCTTTGTCGATTGTCATGGACAACGAGCCTGTTATTTACAGGCCGACCCTCCGTGAATTTCTCATTGCTACTGGCGTCTCCTCGAGCTTGATGCGACAAGTGCTTGATGCTCAAGTTCTACAACAGTTGGGTCTCATCAGAGACAACTTTGCCAAATTAGGAATCAAACAAGCGACAAATCTCCTCTATCGACAGGCCAACTACAACCTGCTCCGCGAAGAAACCGAAGGATATTCGAAACTTATTACCGAGTTGTTCACCACAAGTAGTGTTGCACCGCCTCCTCCCGAGATGGCTGAGCAGACCTTTGAACGAATCAAAGCTTTGATAGGAACTTTCGACTTGGATGTCGGCAGGGTCCTCGATGTTACCCTTGATGTTGCAGCCGCCGTTCTCATCAAGCAGTTCAAGTTCTTCGTCAAATTCCTCCGAGTTAGCTCATGGTGGCCCCGATCTCACCTCAAATTTAGTGCTGCGGTCTATGTTGGCGGCTTGCCTTTGTGGGCTACACCTGGGTACTCGCAGTGGACCACCACGGAGGAAGATGAGAAGTTGCTGGGGGAGAAAAAGCAGGTCCGCGACATCACTTTTTGGGCCCGGGCCAGGGAGATCCATCTTGGTGCATTCTTCGAGCTGGGTGGTCGACAAGTGGCAGACTCTGACTCCCAACAACTAACCATCACGAATGGAGCCGAGAACGACGATGCCGCCGCCGATATAGAACGTCAGTGGGTTCAAGAAACAAAGACACTCCCACCTGCAGGCAACCGAACCGCAGCACAGTTGCTTGGCTTCAAACTTCGGTTTTACAACTCCGACGCCAGAGACGAATCTGACGTTCTACCCGCAAACTTGCTTTACCTAGCCGCTCTTCTGATCAAGATTGGATTCATCTCCCTAGCTGACCTCTATCCTCATCTTTCACCTGCCGATGAAGAGATGGAACAAGTCCGCGAGAAAGAATTGAAGAAGGTCCAGGAGGAGGAGCGGGCGTCGCGGGGAGGACCGATGAACGCCCTCCTGATGGCGGGCGTCCTACCCCAAGGCGACGATGATAACCCCAACGCCTCCAACCTTCCCCGACGAGAACTTCCCAAAAAGGCTGAGGGTGAGGCCAAAGAAGACCCAGCAGAGGCGGCAGACAACAAATCGAAGCTTCCCGAACCATTGGAGCAAAAGGTAGCGCTACTCACTCAACTTCTGACCATCGGCGCCATCCCAGAATCACTGTTCATTCTTGGACGCTTCCCTTGGATTCCAGAGGCCTTCCCCGAGGTCCTGGACCGAATCCATCGCATTCTTCACCATTGCGTCGACAAGGTTTTCAACGACAGCCAACCTATAGTAAATGGTGATACGGGATGCCCGACTAAATTCGTTCCCGACTTTGATCAATCGGGGATTCCCAAAGGCAGTGTCAGGCTTAGCAGGTTGACGACTCGGAAATCGCTCAGATGGCCATTTCCCGACAAGACCGACACCAACGAATCACAGAACTACCGATACTACTGGGATGAGTGGGCAGACAATGTTCCTGTTTGTCAAACCGTGGAAGACATCTTCACACTTTGCGGGACCCTCCTTAACATCTCTGGTGTCAACATTGGCAAAGACGAGGCTCTTCTGACGAAACTTGCTCGAATTGGAGCCAAGAGTCTCGCCGAGGACAAGTCAGAGGACAACATGGCTCGTTGGCACGACCTACTTCGAAGACTCCTCATGCCAGCCCTCAGCCATACAAAGGCTAACGCTTCTGTGGTCAATGCAATTTGGGATCTCCTCAAGCATTACCCCATAACAACTCGCTACTCCATGTATGCTGAGTGGTTCGAAGGCCAGATCTCCCGTTTGCCCGCAATGAAAGCCGCTTTTGCAAGAGCAACTTCGGAAACTCGCGGTACCATGAAGCGTGTCTCTCTCACGAATTTGAGTGAAATGGCCAAGCAACTTGCCAAGACCAGCTACTCATCTCCGGGTATCGTCTTCAGGGTCGCCTTTGAGCAGCTTGAGTCCTATCCCAACTTGATTGATGCATTTGTGGAATGTGCCAAATACTTCACAGAGCTCTCATATGATGTCCTTGTCTGGTCCCTGATGAGCTCACTCGGCAAGTCCAGGAGCCGGACCCAAGCTGAACATGCTCTCACCACCAGTAAATGGCTACAGGCTCTGTCAAGATTCTCCGGCAGAGTGTTCCGACGATATACTGTCTTGAATGCTACACCCGTTCTTCAGTATGTCAACGATCAGTTAATCAAGGGAAACTCGACCGACCTGATCATTCTGAAAGAACTGATCACTTCTATGGGCGGAATTGTTGATTCAGTGGACTTTACGGATCACCAAGTCATGTCAATGGCTGGAGGTCAATATTTACGTCGCCACACGCTCATCCGTGGTCAAGACAAGCGATTCGACAATGTCAAGAGCTCGAAACGCCTGATCCAGGCTTTGACTGATTCAAAGCTTGCTGCACAGCTCCTTATCAACTTGGCCCAGTATCGACAAGCAGCCCTCTTCCAAGTGCCCGAAGACGAAGCCCATATCAAGTATCTGTCGTCAATCCTTGATGATTCCCACCGCATTTTGATCCAGTACTTGGATCTGCTTTGGAGCAACCTCGAGGCTAACGGGTTTGATGCCCTTGTGCCGTCTATTCCTGAGTTGATCCACACCTATGGTTTGGACACCAGTCTGGCATTCCTTATTGGAAGGGCCAGTCTCGCTCACCGCATGTATCCATGGAAACCGAAGAAGCAGGAGGAGGCAAAGGAAAAATCCAAAATTTCTCAGTCCGCAGACAAGGATGGCGACGTCTCCATGTCTAACACCCCAATTGCAAACGGCGGCAACGAAACTCCCAGCCAAGAAACCCCGCAAGCCGACGAACAGGTGGGCACCCAGCAGAACTCACCAGCAATCAATCCAGCTAATCCGCCACAATCACAGAAGTCCGATGACCCGTCGCTCGTCAAGGCAGCGTTGCAACCCATCGTGGAGTCAATCCAGGACAGCGCTCGTCCTGAGATCTGGCAAAAGATCACGCCAGACCTCTACGTCACTTTCTGGGCTCTTCAGCTTGGTGATATCTTCTGTCCCGATAAGATCTACCGGCAAGAAAAGGAGCGCCTCAGGACCGAGGAGGTAGCCGTTTCTAGGGACCGTAGCGACATGTCCCGGCGAGGAATGGAACGCAAGGTAGAGAAGAGAAGGGAGCTTATGCAACTCCAGATCGGACTATCCGAAGAATGCGGCGAACACCTCCTACGACAGGGCAAGTGGAAATTTTATCTCAGCAAGCAGTTCCAGACATCTTTCCCCGAGCCCAGGGCAAAGCCAGACAGCATTTCCGATGTCTTGCTCGAGCAGTGCTTCCTTCCTCGAATGCTCCTCTCTACAGCCGATGCCGAGTATACATACAGATTCATCAAGGCTCTGCACGAATGGAACGCTCCCGGCTTCAAACTGATGTCACTCTACGACCGTCTTTTCAACGCCAACAGATTGCGATCTCTCATTTTTACCTCGACTGTCATGGAAGCCGAATATCTCGGTCGCTTCTTGAAGCTCATCTTGGAAGACCTTTCACGATGGCACAAGAATACCACTGTCCCCAACGAAAAGGACAAGGCGTCCAAAGATCAGCCTCGGCTAGGCGCATACGAAAAGGAAGGCAAAGGCCCGAGCGACCAGCCTCGTCTCGGCTTTGCACGTACTTTCGACGATAACGGAAAGCCCATTACCTTTGTCGAGCATGAACAGTTCCGGGATCTCCTCTTCCGCTGGCATAAGAACCTTAACAGCGCGCTTCGTTCTTGTCTCGAGGGTTCAGAGTGGATGCACATTCGAAACGCCATCACGGTGCTGAAGGCTGTTCTTGACTTTTTCCCTGCCATTGACTTCATGGCAACTAAGTTCTCCTCGCTTCTCCAAACCATCACCAAGCAAGAAACAGCACCCAAGGCATCTCCGGACAACGAAGTCGGCGGCCGCGTTGATCTAGCAGTCGCTGCGCAGGGCGCAATGTCAGAACTTCAGAGAAGGAAATCCAAATGGGTTATGGTCCAGGCTTTCCGCCCTGGTGGTGTAAGTTTCTTCAAAAGGTGTAGGCCTTGCAGATATGCTAATACTCGAAAGGCTGGTGCCGCTCAAAATGAGACGGATAAATCAACAAATCTGCGTGCGACCGCGCCAGAGTTTAAGCCCGGTTCTTCCAAGTAAGCGAAACTTAAGCCAGGGAAACAATTCAATTCTGACTCGATTTTAGAAGCTTGGGAGGGAAGCAACCTGAGGAAGAAGATGGAGAGGTGAAGGATGCCAAGGATAGCAAGTCGCCAGCCGGTGATACCGCGACAAAGGGTTCGAACACTCCGAAGGACTCATTGCCAGCCAAGCCTGCACCACCCCGGGAGACAAGCAAACGTGATTCGACTCCGGCAGGTCCTCGTTCGTCAGCTGCGACCTCGGGACCCGGTTCTGGTCCAAACGGCCCCAAGGGAGATTCTCGGCCAAACACTCTTCCTGACCGCCCCCCTCATACACTCCCGAGCCGGCCTGATGTGCCCATCCCAGCTCATTTCACTCCCGAACGATATAATCAATCTCGAGGGCATGATCGCCGCGATGGTAAGGAGTCGCGGGATTCACGCACCAGGGATGCCCGCGAGTCCCGCGAACCTCGGGAGACTCGCGACAACAGGGATCAGCGAGAGCCTAGGGAGTCTCGAGACAATCGAGATCACCGAGAGATGCGCGATCAACGTGATCCTCGAGCTTTGGATCCTGCTCGCCCTGATCGGCCGCGCGACTATCCCGATCGCCGCACACAAGATCACAGCCGAGAACCAGCAAGGCCTGACATGCCGTCACGTCGCAACGAACATGAGCGAGAGCGACCCCGTGAAACTAGAGGCGGCAGGGGTCACGATCATGGCCGATTGAATGAGTCGCCTGCCTCAGCTCCCTCGGCGCCAGCTACAGCATCCGATGCGCCTGAACCTCACATTAACCCTGAGAGGGCTGCTTTACTCGCGCAGGATTCCGATCGGCCACGTGCTCCTGGCTCTGATCGTCCCAGTAGGGGTCGTAAGAACGCTCCTACTGAGCCGATAGATGCGATCAACCCAGAGAGAGCAGCCCTGATGGAAAACAGAGATAGCACGCCGTCTCGTCCACCTAGAGACGAGGGGCGTGAACGCAACCCCCGTGCCCAGTCTCCTCGCCGAGGCGGACGTTATGGACACGAGAGCGGTCCGGCAGAAGGTGGTCGCGAGGACCGGCACGATCGCAACTACGCTCTCGACCATCGAGGCCCTGGGAGGGATCCACGGGAGCGCTCTCCTATGCCAGGCAACTATCGTGGAGAAAGGCCCATGGAACGTGACAATGAGAGAGCTCCCGCGGGTAAGGGTCGCGACGCCTCAGGTTTCCATGGCTCTTCTTCACGTGGTCCAGAGCCGGAGCACAAGCCCCCTCATCAGGATGACAACTACGGGCGGCTCAACCCCATCCAGAACGTAGCCGATATTCCCTACGGCCCAAGGGGACGTGGACGTGGATCGGCCAGGGGAGGACATGGCGGACCGCAAGCTCTGCCAGGTCGACTAGACAACCGGTTCACTGGCCCAGAGACTGAGAGACCGCCTACCCCCGATAGACCTCCTCCAACGGGGCCGTCGTCGGGCAGAGGACGACGGGGTGGTTATGAACAAAACACAGGACCCGTGACCCCTTCCAGCGCGTCCGGTGGTGGCCCCCAGGGCAGAGCTAGAAACGCTGGAACTGGTCAAGGCTTACCATCTCCTGCGTCGACCAACCCAACGCCCACCGGGGTTCACCCTGAACGACTTGCTCAGATCGGTAATTCGCTACCTCCTCCGCCTCCACCAGGACCACCACCTCACAATCATGGTCACAGCCATGGCCACGGACGTCAGTCCATGCCCGGAACGAACACTCCTGACCGAAGTTCTGGTCCAGGGCCACGGCAAACTCCTGGCGGCTACTCGGGGTCTCCAGCAGGCGACAGTGGTGTGCCGACAGGCCCTGCTTCAACCAACGAACGATCTCGCAACGGTGGCGGCCGAAGGCAGTTGGCTGGTATCAACAATACACTACAGCAAGCACAGGCCAACATGCCCGATATGAACCGAAGTAGTAGCATGCGCAGAAGTCAGCCACGACAAACACTTGGTGGCTCGGATGCCCAAGTGCTGACTGGGGGCTCTCCTGTGGCGACGCCAGTTCAAGAACGCCAAGATCCCGTCCGGCATGAGCCGTCAAGCCGAGGGCCTGCCAATGGAGAGGAATCATCTGGTCGTGGAGAGCATGAACGAAGTCGCCGTGATCGTGAGAGTCGATCGAATCGTGCTTCGCGTCGGGGTAGCCGTGAGCGAGATCGGGATCGAAGCCAAGGACGGGATCGCGAGAGCAAGGAGCACCGCGAGTACCGAGACCGCCGATCTGGAGCTGGTGAAAGCGGTAGAGAAGAGCGGGAGGCGAGAGAATCGAGACGATCAACAAGAGATCAGAGCGGTAGTGGACGCGAACCGATGGGTCCCCCTAGCAGCGGGAGAGATTTGGTTCAAGGACGAGAAAACCGACATCGAGGGGATGGCCAAGGCGGCCGAAGTGGCGAGGACTGGGGAGGCAGCAGAGGACGAGGAGGCCAGCGCGAAGGACAACGCGAAGGGGGATTACGGCCAGAAGATCGCCGCGAAGGACGGGAGGAACGTGGACGAAAGAGGCGAAGCGAAGAAGGAGTTGGCGGATTATCAAGCGAGCGAGAGAAGCGGCCCCGACGATGAAAGGGATCAGATTGGAGGAATGAAAGCCATCGTTGTGTTTGATTACGGACAAAAAGAAAAATGGATTATTCGAGAGACGGCATCGGAAGTCGGTTCCAGGGATATACAACCCCACGCGGAGAGGACGACGGACGGACACGACCGAGCAAAGTCTGGCCAAGAACGGCGGCGCAGACGCAACTCACATCATCAGGGCGTTTATCTGGACTTTTTTTCTTGATTTAAATTGCTCCGTTCGACCTTGCACTACAGTACACATCTCCTTCACTACATGCTACTACTACAATTATTATTACTGCTGTTACCATTACTATGTCACAATGGAGGGCTACACTACGTCTCGTCAACATATTTGACCTCGACTATTGCATCAAAACGCGAGGCACAGAAGCAAAGAATTGTATACGACGCGCTCGACTCAGCATGATTCTGGTTCTTAATGTTGAAAACCTTGGGAGTTCCTGGCGTGTATGGATAGGGATATAGATACCTCCGGCAACGGACTTTGCTTTCTGTTTGTAAGATCAGAGATAAGATGAGAGAGCCTAAACATGAAATGGGCTTGGAAATGGCCAAAAGGGAAAACGTAAGCTGAGGGCGTCTGTAATGGGAAAAGTGGTAGTAATCACGGCAACGTTGCCTGTATCGAGTTGGGATTTGACTATCAACAGACAGGTTATGGGTCTTCAAGGAGCGTCGCCCAAAGTAAGATATCATATCAAGTACTGTTTTGGGTAGTCTTATTCAGCAGTGCACCCTCTACTCGAACCTGTAGGCCGTAGGCTGGCCGTAGGCTGGCCGCTAGAGAGGCAAGCCACGAGTTCCAGCTGAGGTTAGAGCCTCAAGGCATGGTCAGCTCGACAAGTTCAGGTCTCTTACGTCTGGCGTACTAGTACAGGCGTGAAACAGAAACTGTGTCCAAAGGCGCCAACGGCAGTTCTGCATGGTCCAGTCCATCTCAGACATGACCGTGTCTCGTCTCTTCTTGCATGACCAGAAACGATGCGAAACCGATCAACAGAGTCTAATCGTGGTCACAAAACAAGGAACTCACTAGATATGCCCTTGCTATAGTGGGCATTAGGCTTATTTAAGAAGAGCGGTATTTAAATCATAGGTAAGGCTCTAAATACTCTTAGGATGAGGTCTTATAAGCTTCAGCTTGGTAGTAGTCAAATTATAGTAGATAAGGGTGCTATTCCCGTGCTCTTTGATACCCACGAGAGAGTCCACCACCCCCTCTTCCCATCAAAGAAAAAGTCTACAGCCGCTTCTACCCCTAGACCATCCCTAGTCCGGGAGAGTCAACCTGTCTACACCGAGTTTACATCGTCAGATGTCAAAGCTTGCCGTCTCCTGGCTAGCCCCCTCTTTACGGGTGGGCTTGAACGTTTTCAACCAAGTGTCCACCTCAAACATGGCGTTCTTGTCTCCGACCAAGGCTCCAACCTCGTTCTATGCCTAGTCTAGCCAGACGGACTGTTAGAGCCTCGTCCGGAAACGGTATGCTGACACGTGAAACCTAAAAACTAGACTTGCTCGCAAAGGGAAAATGGGATTCGGTCAAAGCTTCTTGGGAAGAGTCTAGAATCTTTCGTGACAAAGTCGTCGCTAGCCTCAAACTGAGCCAACCGATGTCCGGAGGAAAGAAGCTTACTGGAAACAGCCATGAAGCTTTGATCTGAGGTTCTGACATGGGCAGCGTTTTACTGCCCGATTCACGCTGCCCAAGTGTGAGTTGCACTCTGACTCAGATGTGTTGAGACACACTCACTCGTCAGGGGCATCGCCCACCAAGAGACGCTCACAAGGAACAAACCTCACCGCTGCGATTACGCGGCCTCGTACCTGGCCAGTTGTTGTTTGTGTCAAGTCCCCATGATGCTACAGTAGCAGTACTCTGCAATCATCATCTCACGGCCAGCTCATCATGTCATACCAGTAAGCGGTTGAATTGTGCTATCAACTACCACGGGAAACGCTCGTGTCATCAGGCATCCTGACCACTCTCCCAGACCAACAACCGAAATAGAGTATACTTTTGGTCGCCAAGATCCTCCTCATCCTCATACTGTAGTCTTGAACCTCTATGTACAACAGAAACCAGCTCGATAACTGACAACGACGACCCGCTCATTATACCCAGACCTCAATGGAGCACTGACCGCTCGTACAACCTTTTCAACCAGGATGGTCTGACCATTAAAGATCCTCACACTGTAGTTTCAGTTCCGTACTGCCCGTCATCCTTGACCAGTCTCTTGGGCCGCCGTTGTCGAGATGCCGTAAAATGTAATTCCGAATCGAAGATTAGGCAGTCGGCCGCTGCCCTCATAACCATGCCGATAGCGCTATTGAAAGCCCATGCCCATTCCCATGCCGGCCGCTTGTGTATGTATGTACCATGACCCCGCCCGCCAATCGCTGGGGGAACGTGTCCCTCGTTCCACTGTGTAAATGTGTCCCCCTAAAAAATGCCAACGCCTTCCTGGTATCTCGAAATGCAAAACCCCCAAAGGTTGTGGAAAATTTGAGCCAGAGAAAGCGAAATTCGTGTACTTCATGATTTTTGGCGGCCTTGTGTCCGCTCGCGTGGGAACGTCCTTCGTTAATCCATATGCTGAATGCCTGTCGGCTCTCAGGACTCATGCACGGGATCGGGATTAGTTGCACGCAGCACCTTGGGTGCCTGGATCTTCCTCGAATAATCGTGGTCGTCTCGCAATGTGTTGATGCTCTCGTGACTAGCACTTCGGACGTACAGCCCTTGCTTGAATGGATCCATACGTGGATCGATCTGCAGTGCACTGTCGCGGTTGCTAGCCCCTGCTGCTGCTGAGACTGGAGAACCACCAGCCATGCTCATATCAGGCCGCTGTGCAATGCCCGAGGAACTATCTCGAATACTAGGGTCGTCATGGAATGCCTCCTGCTCGTTGCGTTCCTTCTTGCGGCGGAACCAGAAGAACAACAATATAGCGGCGGTGCCAATGACCCCAGCTATGACACCCACGACGACTCCAACTACTTCGCCTGTGCTGAGACCACTCTTCTTGGAGGTCTCGCCAGTGTTATCGCTTGCCGACGATGTGTCAGCAGTTTGCTGTGTTGGGGCAATAGTGACAGTCTTGATGGTCCCACCAGCAGTGACTGTCTGCACCAGAGATGTGGTCGGATCCGCTTCGGTAGTAGTCGTGGAGCTGGATTCTTCCTCGGTGGAGGTGGAAGTTTCCTCCTCTTCGGTCTGGATCAGTGGTTAGCACCTATTCAATATCTTGTTGCTCACATCACCGGATTCGATCTGGATCAGCATGCGTCAAGAGACCGGTCATACAGTTGAGCTTTCTGGCTCCTCGGATGAGGACGACTCGGATGTTGGTTCCACTGTTACCGTGTTCTGCACCGTCTCAGTTACCTTGGAGATCGCCACAGTGGGTTTTGCCTGAGTCTTGCCAGTTAAGCCGTGGTGTCTTACCAACCGAATGAGAGCGAAAAAACTTGGGATATATACAATGGCAGGACACTGGTCCGGTCACGACGTGCAAGGCAATCACAACTAGAAGCATAACAATTCACGAGATGTAACTTACTGTGGTTGATGAGGCAGAAGGCCCCTGCGTGCCAGAAGGCAAAATGTTGCCTAGAGACACATATCCGTATAGGCCATCACCGCCGCAGTTTTCGGACGGCCAGGCCGGGCAGGGGATATCGCATTTCGAAGTATCCTCCTGTGTCGATTTGGAAGGGACGTAGTTTGAGCACCAACATAGCTTGTCCTGTGTGATGGCGAAGGCGTAATCGTCGATGCAAAAGTCGTGGCAGAGGCCATTGGTTTGATAAATACTCGAGTCTGCAGAAAATCATCAACGACTGTAAAGGCTCCCACTGCGAAGTTCGCGACTTACTCCTGGGTGTTGAACCAGTGTTGAAGCTGGCGCAGTATTCGATATCAAGAGCGTTGGCTAGAGGTGCCCACGACGATGCTAGTAAGAGAAACGCTACCGTTGACGGAGCGTCCCTGCAAAGAGGAAACATGATGAATATGAGTTTGGTCCAAAAGCCTGTGAAGGGACAAAAGTTAGAATGCGTCAAGCAAAGAGAAAGCGAGTGACCACTATTAGAAAACGGGATCTCAAGCCCGTGACCATGATTGTAACACACCTTTACCAATGGAGTCGGTGTTATGAGAGTATGTGAAGTCGGGTGCGACAAAGATGAAGCAGGTGAATCACGACATAACACGGCTGCGGAAAGCTCTCAGATGGTTGAATCCATATCACGTCGGATGTCGAGAGGCGTAGTGCTACCGGGAGAGATTCCGCGAGGAGGAACGTCTCGAAAGCGGAGCAGGTCAGCCGATATCGTGGCAGCGATGATCCGAGCCGAGTAAGGTGACACAGCCAAGGAGCCGAGATAGACGGTGGATGAACGAGAAGATCGATAGCCGGATGGCGACGGTGATGGAATCCAAGCCCAGCGAGGCTCGTGTTATCGAGGACGGCGTTGATTCGAGCTCGACGATAGCGACAGTGGTGCCGGTCAATAATTGGGATGAGCGATGTCGGTCGTGAAATGCGTCAAGAGTTCAAGTTGAAGCTCTCGAGTGTTTGTCGACGAAAGGGTCCCAGATCAATCTACACGCAGAGCGATTCTCCAATACGAGCCGGCGACGCAAGCAACCAAACGACTCCCCAGCACGAGATGCCAATGATCGGCCCAAGAAAACGCAGCAAATCCAAAAATTACCGGGGCAGTCAGAAGTAAAAAAGAGAAGAGAGAAACTCCAGCTATCCGTAGGGGAAGAATGGACGGAGAGGTTGGGAGGATGGTGAGAGATTGGAATGCGTGGCTGGACCTGAGGTCAAGAGAGGACGAGTGAGTAAGGGAAAGAGGTGCGAGGGAAGGAGCGACGAGGGTGATCGAATCAGGTAAGTGCCAGGTAGGTACCTGTACCTTGGGCTAATCTAGCACGGTACTCCCGGGTCCTAGTGAGGTGGAGGGGCGGCGGCAGAGGAGGGTCAAGAGGCAGCAACGACCAGGGTGGGAAACCGGGAAGGAAGGGGAGGACCACCAAGACGAGGTTCCTGTTCCTAACCAGACTGGAACCCGCAAGAGAAACTCGGGAATAGCGACGGATGAAGGGGCCAGAGAGGGTCGATAAGGAATCAATCCTTGGGTTCCGGTCAAGGATGAGTCTGATTTTGACTTTGATGATGGTCTCCCTCAAGGACGAGCCCCTTTGACGATGCCCTTGAGCCAGAAGAAGACAGCAAGGAGAGAGGTTCGTTCTCTCGTCAAGTACGAGGTCGGTCTCGTTACGAGGCAGGTGGGTCAGAAAATAACCGGCACACTTTACATACTAAAGTATGGATAGGTGACACAAATGATCATCCCTTTGATGGATCTTAACGGCCTAATAGTGCTTCGATATTTATGTCAATACCTCTTGGTGTGCCGGTTATTTTCTGACCCACCTGCGAGGCAGCGAGACCTTGGCTTGGTTTGGTACGTACCCTCAGAAGGGCCAAGGACAAAGTCCAAGAGCAGGGGGGCGTGAAACCAGAGTTAGGACGCTCAGCTCAAAAGCCAAGGACCTAACAAGACAAAGGCGGCTCCACGAGCGAAGATGGGCGCGCGGGAACGAGTCCCTCCGGAGGGCTAGCACTGAAAAGAATGGCAGCGGCCTTGGCCCTCTCGCCTGGTGATGGTGGTCGTATTGGGTGTTTGAATCTGGCCGTTTCGATGGTGGCAATAGAGAATGATAGTGATGTGACGGCGGCCACGTCGAGATGTGAAAGGGGCAGAGAAAGGAGCGAAGAGAAAGGAATGAAGACAAGTCAATTGTGAACGAAAGGAACAAGGTAGCACGAAGGGTTGAACAGTAAGGATACAGAAGAGGAACTCGATGAAATTGATTGAACCCAGAGAAATGGATTTGATCGACCTTGGTAAATGCCTGAGGTAATCAATCCGGCCGTTGTTGCTGGTCAACAGGCTTTGAAGCTGAAGCTGAATAACCTGACGGTCACTGTGACGAAACCCCGGACGTCCAGGTTTGGATACAGACACGACAGATCGAAATCAAGGGCCACCAAGTTGGGCCTCACCAGTCTCGACGATGCCGCCGCTCCCCAAACCCGCTAAAACACGCGGCGTCTGCAGCACGTCTCTGGCTGCTTCACTGCAGCCGCCTGTGGGCTCATGCTCGGTAGAGGGGCCTGGGTGACCTGACCCCTGGAAACAATGTCGTCACCACCCGAAGCTCAGCGCCGCAGCTGTTTGGTTCCAGCGGGTACAGCGTTGTTTTGGGGTGAGGCGCTTCCGTCCACTGAATTTTTTTATTAGGAGGGATGGTCCTGGGGCGTGTCGTGTCGTGTTGGACGAGGGAGTGGATCTGGGTTGATGGGGATGGGCGTGGGTGTGGGCTCGGCACGACGATCTTGATAAAAGGTAGAGGTACCTGAGCGGGCGCGGAGGGTTGGAACTGGCCGACCATCGCAATTCAACGCGAGATCCCCAAATCTGGGTGGTGAGATATGGGATATCTGATCCCTGCTGGACGTCCGGGAGCAGGGCTTGACGATAATCGATAGTTGAAGGCATTCACACAAACAATTTCATTCAATCTTCAAATAACCGCCAGCCATGGTCGTCATGTTCCTGACAGCACACAGCCATGGCCATTCTAGACTTTGCCTGGGCTTGGGCTTGCCGCTGGGCTGAGAAAACGAAATTGGATACCATCCATTTCACATCGTCTCGGCCCCCTCCTGCTCGGCAACCCGTTATCCGGATTGGCCTCAGTCTTGGCTTCTGCTGTGTTGGTGCTGTCTTTTTCTCTGTGCGCTCATCGGCTGGGACAACCGCTCCGCTGGAATGGACCCTCGAGGTAATTGCCCTTTGTGCTCCCATGACGACGAGATTGTTGAATGGATAAGGCGAGGGAGAGGGAGAGCGACAATGGCATATCTAACCACTCTCCTACTACATTTTCTCCGTCCATGACGAGCTGACGACCATGTGTAGATAACGACGTGCGCCGCCAGAACGCAATATCAAATACATGTTCCAGATAATATCTCTTTTGTCCTCTTCAAGTCAGGAATCTCCCTCGCTTGTCAATCAAGATTGATCATTCATCTTCATCCCACTGAGACATGCACATCCACGTCCGATCGGTGAAGAAAAGACTGGAAACAACAGAAATCATTGACATAAATATCGGTACATGTTCTGCCAAGATCATGACTTAGATGCAAGCTTCATTTTGGCAGATACTCGAGATTGTGCCAGTATTATTGCAACCCTCATGCCCGTCATCTTGCTTCAAGACGTTTGGCTCCACTCATCCCACCCAAGACGCGCGATATCGCGAGGCTAGCGGATCTAAGGATCCATTTCTCACAGGCCATGGATGAGACGATTCTCTACAAAGGATTCTGGACTCGGACGGCATGAATGAAGCTGACAAAGGTGTTGCACCTGAGCAAGACTGCCGCTACTCCCGTCTGACAACAACGTCGCCCATTCGCTTCCTCATCAAGGAGCGGCCAAGCTAAAATAGCTTCAATTTGCACGCCAAACAAGCAAGAAACCACTAGTCCCTGAGCCCAGCGCCCGCGCCGTTGGACGTGGCATCACCCAGTTTAGGAAACGGTGACCTACCGTAACGGGCCATTTCCGGCCCCTTTTTGTAACCTCACAGGATTTAACTCGAGTCGATCCCGTGCCGAGGTGGTGGTGGGTGAGAATATGGCGCGGCCTCTGTGTGGTGCATATATGTACCGCGCGCGTGTTGGTGTTTTTGGGGCTGTTTGATCGACATTAAACGGACTTTGTGAACGGAGGAACAGAGCAAAATAACTGTAGAGAAAAGACGATCGCGATGATCCACTTGACCGACGGGCAACAACATGGGGAATCTTCCAAGGCCATCCCTGCGTGGCCGTCTTTGTGCTTTCAGTGGACGGGGAGGGCGGGACACGGGAGAGACACGAGGTAGTGCGGAAAGGATCGAGCGACCAAGACATGGATGATGGGATGGGATGCAAGGTTTTTGGTGGGAACAAAAACAAGTGGAGAGAACGAACATGGGCTTGAGAAACAAGGGTTGCAGCAAAAGAGACATTCCTCAACGGGGGATCGATCTTTTGTGCGAGCAAGAAAGTCCGTCATGAAAGATGCTGAAATGGGACTTTTACCCCATCAATCTACTTGAAGAGGCCCTCCCGTAAAGATGGCTTCGGTTTCGGCTGACGCCGTCGCCTTCAGACAGTGACATCTCGTCCCGTCCCCTGTCAATGATCCCTCTCATCTCCAGAGAGATGGCTCTGCCCTCGTAATGAAATAGCACAGCAGGCCCCTCCCCGCTTCAGTCAGATCATGTCCCCTTGACAATCTTATTAAGAATCCGCGGAGCGGGAATCCCCTCCTCCCTTGCGATACTCGACGTCAGTGTCCTCCAGGGAGTTCTTGGCCAACCTTGAACGGCCTTGCCTTGCCTTGCCTTGCTCCCGTCGGTGTGTGTTTTCAGCTGCCTGTCGTGTGACTTGACGTCCGTGTCTCCAATCAATCCAAGCAGATCCCAAAAGTAAAAAAAAATTCCTCTTCCTTGGTACAATCCCCGGTTCGGCCACGTCTAGCCTGAGCTTACTAAAGTCAAAACTCAAAAGGATGGTTGCCCTGCTTTGATGCCCGTCTTCGGGGCGATGGAGCTCTCTCTCCTTGCTGAGCTGGGCTGAACACGTACACCTCCACCTCCAGTTGCTCAGAAAAGTCAATTGATGGCCCTACTCTCCTCTGCGCTAAGGCATCGCCTAGTCCATCTTCAGACCCAAGATGCTGTGGAGTCGGCTTTATCTGTATGTCCGGAGGTGAGGGCGGGATAAGAATGGCACGACATGCCATCCAAGGCATGGTTCGTGATGCTGCGTCTCTCCGCTGAGCGGCGAGTGGCTAGGTTTTGGGATCATTCACCGGCACTCGATGCTACCTTGAAATCTGGGGCAGCTATAGGAGCCGCCTCTTATTTTCACTAGAGGCGATAGCAAAGATGGGATGAATGTTGGTATTTGCGCAATATCTCGGTCGGCTATGATCAGGGACCGTATATCAAAGAAAAACCAAGCTTGGCATGACGCCGCCCTGTCGCTCGCAACCACCAGGGCACCCACCAAATCTGCCAACTTCAACACCATCACCGCCCAACACGAACTCCTCAACTCCCGTTCTGCTGTCAGCGCCCCCTCTGCGCCGTAGAAATACTACGCCTCCGCTTTCTCCCTCATCCGAAAGCAACCACACACCAGAGATATTCCGTCGGCCGTCCTGGCATTCCTTCAATTGCCCAATCACCGCCCTCTCCCTGCCACAACCCTACCGATTCCCCCTTGCAAGTGAATCCTACTCATCGTATTGCCCACGCGTGCCCTTGGTGGGTAAAAAAAGGACCCTTAGTAACCGGCAGGTAAACAGTGGCGAATGGGTTCATCATGTCTCAATCTGCGACGCCATATCCAAGGAGCCCTTGGTGTTGCGTGCGTGCTCCGAGGGTCACGCAGCGCAACGTGGGGGTGACTGCGCACGTCGGAGGTTGGGATGCACGAGGATGGGATCCGGCCAGAGGAGAGAGGGTCCTCGGTGTCTGATATGCTGTGATCTGTGGATATCTAGACCACGGCGCCGTGCTTTTGTTGATTCAGGTCTAACCAAAGCTGGCATTTTCAGCCTCTTCTCGCCAGATGGTGGGTGACAACAAGGTTGATGGAAATGGACGATTATTCTTGTCACGGCATCATCCACCCGTCAACCGGCGTTGTCGTTGTCGTCGTCGTCGTCGTCGACCTTTGTTGTCCGCCATTCCCGCCGTAGTCGCCTTGACCGCCAGATATATTAAGTAGCACTCACCTGGCCTGGTCGTCGTGATCATCGCGTCCGTGTGATTGAGGCTCCGTATTTAGACCAAGTTGCCGCTGGGTCTAACAGCCGGTTTGCCATAGTACCATCCCCATGATCCATTCCGCCATAGCGGCACCTGTCGACGACTCCTCAGTTGGCTTGTCATCCCGTGTTAGCGACGTCTCGTCTAGGTCTGTCTTGCATCCAGATGTCACGCACGGCTAGAGACCCTGGCAAAGCTGGAGGGGCAACAGTGATACGAAGCACCGTGTTGCCACCGGTCGAGTCGCTGCAGGTTGTGCCTTGAAACAGCGACTTTTGTCCTCAATTCCTGTTGGCGATTTGTTCCTCGTGCCTTGACTAGGAATTCTCCAAGACACACCAGGCCTTGCCCGACAGAGAATCACGCTCCCTCATGTACAATAGACGGAAACTCTCATGGATCAAATCAAAGGCCCGACCACTGTCGCCGTTGCGTGTTTAGCAGCGCCGTCATGGCCGCAACTGTAACTTCAGGGTCCACCTCATGCAAGCCGCCCGCCACCAACGGCAGTCGATAGGTATTGGTGTTTTGGATGCATGGGATGGATGGATGGATGGATAGGTGGTGGGTGGGAGTGTTTATCCTCCGAGAGGGGCTGAAGTGTCGCCATCTGGTGATGCGGGCAGCCCGCGGTTGCGGATGAGGCTAGACAGGGTCGAGGTGGTATAGATACTCTGCAGAGCCTTGTCTTGTGGTGAGCATGTTTAGCAGATCTGTATCGTTCGAGTTCGGGGTATTCGCAGTTCTTTGCGCCTCCGAGACCGCATGCCCGCAGATGGCCCCTCATCGGGCCTGTTTCCTGTACCATTGCATGCTGCACGGGAAGTCTTGCCAACGTCATGTATAGTACCGCCCATGCAAACACCGGGACGTCCGGTCTAGATTTTGATGCTTCTCCATCCGTTCGGTCCGGGGCAAAAGATGCTGTAGTCATTCGAGGTCAAGGACCTGGTTGGGCAATTGAACACACCATTATTGAGGATGTGTACTTGTACAGTGTATCGAATGTCGTCTTTCCATCGTCATTGAACGAAGTCTGGATACATTGAGTTTCGACAAACCTAGACCTAGGCAGAGCTAGATGGAGCTTGTGGCAGCATCTGAGATGTTAGTCGTTCAGATATGGAGTGAGGAGTTTGGGGTAAAGATCAGGAACGACTCCTGGCCGAGTTCCACCTTGACCGCTTTCAACTTGATCATGTGTAGTTATACCGAGACACGCATAGGCTCGGAACATCGCTCTATGGATACTATAAAGTTTATCTTCAGATGCATCTCATTAGCTTCAATGATACTCAGGTTCATGTGACGGGCAACTGCAGGGTAAGCAGAAAGCCAAGGCTTGTCTGTGTTGGGGATTGAGTGACACGATGGCGCCTTCCTTCCCCGCTGACCACTCGCAGGCCTGCATTGCGGCAGGTGGTCCCCCCTTGGCGGCCCAAGCTCCTCCAGTCCTGCCGAAGACGCCGATGTCATCTTGATTCAGCCTCAGCCTCGTCAACAACCTCAACCTTGGCATCTCACCTTGTCAGCAACACCACCATCTTATCACCGTCCTTCTTTCCGCGACGTCCGAAGCTCCCGACGTCGCCGGTGCTTTTCCGTTTGATCCGGCCTTCTTCGATGTGACTCTCGGACCATAAGGTCGCCTCCGGCCCCACCTCCGGCCCCGACCTTGGTCGTTCTCTCCCAGCGCCTTCACTTCAGCATCCCATCATGATCGCGCTACCAGCTCATCGTGGCCTCTCGGCCTTCCTCAACCGTCCTCGTCGTCTGCCTATGCTCATCGGTGGCACTGTCGTCTTCATCATGTGTCTGTTCTACCTCCTCCTCTCGATCGCACCGTGCCTCGTCTACGGCTCCTGTTATCGCGGCTACGCGAGCGACTTCAGCTTCGACGCCGACCTCGCACATAACCCAACATGGATGGCTGAGCTTCCCGATGATGTTCCTCTCTCCAGCCTCAGCGTGCCCGGTACACACGATACCATGACCTACGAAATCGGCACCGAGGTTCTACAATGTCAGAATTGGAATATTTCAACCCAGCTTATGGCTGGAGTTCGCTACTTCGACATCCGCGCTCGTGTGCGAGATGACGCGCTGCACATCTACCACGCCAATGGCTATACTGGCTTTAGCTTCTCGCACGTTCTTGAACAAATGTCCGATTTCCTGGATAAGTATCCTTCCGAGACCATTATCATGCGCCTCAAGCAGGAGGGCAATGGTATTGGCGAAAACACAATCACATTTGAGGACGCCTTCAACCACTATGCCTTTGGCGATCATCTTTACAATTACAGCTCATCACAGTCTCTTCCGACTTTGGGTGAAATCCGGTCCAAGATTTTTGTACTTGAGAATTTCAGAAACAAACTTGGACCCTATGGTGTTAAATGGGATGGCCCTCAGATGATCCTTGAGGATCTCTGGATCATCCCGGATGTGTACCATCTCTCAGAGAAATGGACCGCCATCCGTGAGGCCCTAGAGCTTGCGGCAACGGCACCCCACGACAACAAAGTCCTCTACCTCGCCCACCTCTCAGCCTCAGTCGGCGTTCTGCCCATTGAAGCAGCTGCGGGACCCATGAACCGGACCATCTCGGGCATGAATGATATGACGGGTCAATGGATCGAGGATTTTGAAGGCAACCCGGACGCCACCCGAACCGGAATCATCATCATCGACTTTCCCGGCCAAAGACTGATCGATGCCATCCTTCGGTGGAACAAGCCTTTGATGAAGCACGTGCGGCGGCGCCGTCATTGGTCCATGCCCAGCTTTCTCAGCTGAGGCGTGTTGGGCTCGTATGGAGACAGCTCTCCATACCCCACAACTCATACGTGTATCCAAGCCTCCTCTAATTTCCACCCGTCAGCTCCGCTGCGCAGAGCCCAACGCGGTAGCGAATCAAGCAATTGTCAAATCATTCCACACTCGCAAAATGGCCCCCAAAGATGATGATTTTCACCTGGACGCCCCGCTGATCAATTCCGCCCTGTGCCCCTGCATCTGACGTGGAGTCTGTGGCGTCCGGCCATGCGTTTCACCAGGAACAAGAGTATTTTTTTCTTCTTGAACAAATCAAGACGAGATCGTCAGGGACAGCAACACGAAAAAATAAAATAAAAATAAAAAAATCAAGGAACCACCACGCTTGCAGCTCTTTTACCCTGTCCGTTTTCGACTCTTGTTGATCCCATTCAATCACCGGCGATTCCGGACTACCGGCCGTTTATTTGGATCCACCATGTCTGTCATCAAACTCTGGTTCAGATGCGTTGTCGACACGTCTTTTGTTGGTCATGGCGTCCAATATGCTCCTCATGGATCGGGCCTCACAGGAGGAGTGCATGCAGAGTTGATTACATGAGAGCAAGCTTGACTCAACAACGAGTGTAGTATTTTTGGCACTTGTGCAAAGCGAATGATCTGATCTGCCCGTCCCGCTCCCGATACCCTGGTTAACGTTACTCCCAAATGCTCAAGATCAAGGCCCAAACCTGAGAACTGATATATCCCTGATAGACCGAGATAGTATGCACCCAAACAATCAATCTTGACACAAGCAATCCGATCCTTTCCATCATGTACTAGATAGAGTCTTGGGCACGTAGATACGTGCCGACATAGATACGTCCGATTCCATACAATACATGTCCTGATTCAATTCCCATTTCCCAATAAACCCCAATTTCCAGAAATGCCAATCAATGCCTGTTAAGCAAATGCCTTTGAAGCAAACCATGTGTGTGTTTCCTTGCACCCAAACACCCTGCCAAGTAACGAGTCCCATTTTATCAAAGCAATTCCATCAATCAATCAAATTTGTTCATCTTAGCTCGCGCGTGGGACTTCCCTCGCGGCTCAGACTCTCAAAGCTGTCCACCATGGCAAGGACTCGCGTCCGGGGCTTCTCTCGAGTCAGAGGCACCGCCTGCGCCTCCAAGACGACTCCTGAGGACCGACGACCAGTGTCATCTGTAGAGTGAGAGAAGCGAGGTTCTATCGGGTCGAGGTCGAGGTGGTGGAGCAGACCGAACGAGTTGCTCGAGTCGCCTCTCCCATGTTGTCTGCGGCTGCTGGAGTTCGGGTTAGGGGATGGTGAAGGTGATGGCGAGGGAGAAGGCGAGGGAGAAGGGGATTGGCGGTGGAAGAGAGGCCGGATGGGTTGGAGGTGAGCGGTTGGTGGATCTCGAGGTGATTGCGGAGGTTGATGTTCTTGCGACGGTTGTCGCTGCTGTTTTTGAGGCTCCTCTTCCTTCTTTTCGACGCTCTTCGCTGGCAGATCGGGCTTCTCGTCGACAAGACGCTCCTTCTCGGCGAGCTTCTCGTCCAGAATCTCCTCCTCCTCGTCATCGTCGTCATCAAGGGGATCACTTTCATCGCTATGCCCTCCTCGAAGGCCTAGCTTCTCCTCCTCACGCTGTGGCTTCTTCTCCCGAATGCTACCACTAGCCGTTCTCTGGCTCTCCTTCTCCGGATCCACGAGCACGGCCGCCTGCGGCTGCACTGGCACCTCAGGATCACGGTCACTATCCGAGTCGTTGCCGCCGTTTACAACCCTCAACCGCTCTCGAGGCACTGTGAACATGACCTGCACTAGGCGCTGCTCTACCGCCTTCTCAATGTCCCAGTCAGACTCGCCTCCAGGCTCCAGACCGGCGCCGCCAGACATCATAGGATCCTTCGACGACGCAGGCGCAAAGTCACCATCCTCCCAGTCATGGCGACCTTGCTTCCGCCTAAGAAGCTCGCCGCGTAGACCGACGAGGCCTGGTTCATAGTCACCGCATACAGGCTCTTGATCAAACGAACGTCGAACTTGGGCCATGTCTTCTCGGGAGGATGTGGGAGTACTAGATCCAGAAAAGACTCGCCGGAGAGAGCCCAGCCAACCCCGACGGGGCTTCGACTTGGAAGGTGATGTGGGTTCGTCGTCGTCGTACCGGGGGGCGCGGTCACCCATAAGGAGCGCAGGGCCCTCGGCCTGAAGGGCGCCAAAGGATGAACGTGCCGTGTTGTAGCTGCTTGATGATGAGCTGCCCGGCTTAGGGTGCTCAGTGCCAGCTGCTAGAAACGTGGGGGCCAGGGGGTTGAGCTGTCGTGCTTTGGCCTTGATGCTGTCTGCTGCGCTTCGAGCTGATTCGGACAAGTTAGATCCGCTTCGGGACTCATCATCACGCAAGGCTGTGGAACGATTCGAGTTACGTCGTGTGGGCGAGACACGGCCCTGGCCCTGAGTTTGATTCTGGCTCTGGCTCTGGTTTTGCTGACTCTTGCGACTGTTCATACGCGCGAGTAGTCCTTCAGCGGCATCGACTTCAGACACCCAGTCCTGAACCTCCGGATCGTGTCGTGGGCTCTCAGGGCTAGGTGTCGCAGATGCTCGGCCACCACCGGGGATCATGAATAGGGGCGGAGGCGCATGGGCTGTCGAAGGGGTCTGGAAGGGATCTGATGGAACCTCGGATGTAGGGGTGTGGACGGGGTCTTGCATTCGGTGATTATGATAAGACTCTTCTTCGTCGTCCTCGTAGATGGGGTGAATACGTCCTGGGAAGCTTCCTGGCCGTGGGCCTGTGGGCACATAACCTCCACGCGATGGCCTTGGCACAGATTTGTGTGGGATGTGAAGTCCAGGTAGGTTTCCTCGGTTGCCTCGCAGCGACTCGTAGCCGAGCGATCGCTCACCGGCAGAATAGGGGTCAGCGCCAGTGTACCAAGGGACACCACCGGTCCCCCAAGGATCATCTTCCCGCTCCATCATCTCGTCATGCTCATGGGAGAAGCGATTGGCATCCTGAGAAAGGGCCCGAACAGCCTGATCGCGGTTCTCACGGTGGCTCTTACGCCTCTTGCACCAGCAAATAATACCGATGATGATGGTCAGCAGAATGGCCAGACCAAAGCCCAGGCCCAGACCTAGGCCAAGTTTCATAGAATCAGGCTGGTCCCCGTTGTCCTGGGGGGCAGTGTCGTTCTCGTCGTCAGAAGGCAGTTCACCAGCGAGAGGATTCTGGTAGTTGGTCTCCCATGATCCGGACGTGATATTGTAAAAACGAAGTGTGCCCGACGCTGCCTGGCGTTTGGCCTTACTGCTCGACGAAGAACTGGATAGCTCCCAGCCGCCGTAGACCATCATCATATTACCGGGCAAGACTGCAGCGCCGTGACCGTAGAGAGCGGCAAAATCAGGTTGTTCTTCGGGAATCTTCCACTGCCATCCGCTGTATGCCTCGCTCATCTCAAGAATAGCCAATTGAGGCTCGGCAGGAGTGTCAACATCACCGACCCAGCCTCCAAGAACAATGATGGAGGTACCATCCTCACTCAGAGTGGCTGTGTGTCCAGAACGACTGTAGACATTATCCGCAGTATTCTTGGTGCTCCTGCGATCCGGTTTGGTCGCTTTATCTTTGAGAACGAGATCTGTCTTGGGCAGCTCAACATCTGGCGCCTGAATGTTCACATAACTCCACGACTCGGCTGGCAAGTTCCACACAGCCACTGTGCTCATGTTGATAAAGGCTGACTCAGTATGCCCGCCGAGGAGGACATAACTGGCCTGCTGCGTCACGAGACCAGACTTATTGGTCATAGATGGGGTCAGGCCGGTCAGAGTGAAGCCGGCGATAGGAGTCCGCGGCCCGCCGCTGGATGCTACGCTCAGCGAGTAGGGGGTATCGGCCTTTTTGTTTGTGGGTTCAAGGCTCAACATGGATTTCGTGTAGTTGGCCTCAGCCTGCCAGTTCTTGACAGCATCAGAATCAGAAGAGGGTGGAGCGCACATGCCCCCGTAGGTATAAAGAGTTGGCTGATCCATCCTCGGAGCAAGCATGGAGGAGAAGGCGATGGTCGCACCCAGGAAGTAGGGTGCACGACGACGGTCGCCATCGTCGCCGAGGCCACGTCGAACCCATCCCTTGTCTTCCTCGGGCTCAAAGCTCCATACATCACCACTTCCGGTCCGGCAATCACCTGCGTACACAAGCACAGAGCCGTTGGACGTTCTAGCAGCAGCATATGCTGTGCTCTTGGATTTGTTGTCCAGAAAGGGCAGCGCAGTTCTACCTGCAGGGCGGTCGAGGTCGATGTCATCTGCGTCAACGCTGGAGGAAAAGTTGAGGGCACGAAACTCGACACTGCCCGAGGCCGTCTGCCGGAAGATGTATGCTAGATCAGGAGCCGCGCAAGGCACAGTGCGGTCGACGCATGTGGGATCGGGCATGAGAAGCTGAGTAGGCACATAGGGGAAAGAGTGCGCTGCGACGGGAGATGCGAGGAGGAGCATGGCGGTGGTGAAGAGTAGGAGGAGAGTGGTCACGGCCATTCTTGGCTGCTGTCGCTGTGCCGAGGACCGGCTTCTGGAGCTCATAGCTGAAGCCATCGTGATTCAGTGTGTGGTCTGGTGCGTTGCTCAGACAAAGACGACGAGAGGTGGTTTGCGGAGATGGAGGCTCAAGGCTCGCGAAGGCCGTCTCTGCTCATGCGCTGTTTGTCACCGACGATAGCGTTGGGCTCTCAGAGCATCATCATCACCAGCGTTTGCTCCAAAACTCCTTGTTTCTTCGTTGGTAAACGTATCTGACGGTGGTGTTGCGGTGCGCACACACTGTCGCAACAGTGTTGATGTGTGATCGACGCCTTTTGCCTTCTCGGCGGGAGATTGCCAAAGGGTCTCTGTGCGATGTCTCGGCGTCACCAGGTGCCTCTCTTGGGGCGTAGAGTCAGTCTAATCTCCTTTTTTCTGCGCTGGGCCTCGAAAATGGGCCACTCTTGGGGTCGTTGTCCCAGGCCTAGGGGAGAGATCAAGACGTGGATGCAAAGAGAGTATCAAGCAAGCAAGCAAAGCGGAGGAGGAGAGAGGGGAAAACAGGAGCGGCTGCCCAAACATAGGATGACAGCAGAGAGATGATCAAGAGCCATGCACGAGCGAGCAGGGATCCCTCCTCATCTTTGGGGTCTCAGAGCATTAGTATTCCTCGACTTGGTGTGACCCCAGTTCAGAGAGTTTGCGACCAGGCTTGTCAATAGCTAGCTCGGCTTCTGGGCCTGCTGGTCCTATTCGCGAGAAGAGCAGTGTCACACGCAGAAGCTTGCCGCCTTTCTCTTGGCATGGCTCGATTAGAGGGGGCGAGGCCAATCGAACAGCCTGAACGAGGTCGAGCAGGCTGTCTGGTGGATTGTTTTGGTTCCCAGTTGCCATGGCGACTCCAAGCTTTTCCGGTGGCGGGTGGGGCCGCCGATGGAGGGGTACTTTGGACCCCGGCGAGCGGGAGCAAGGGTAGCTCCCTCTATCACATGTGGCATCGTAATCCTCCCTGTAAGCAAGGGCAGAGACGCTGCAAACAATGAGAGCGGGTTGTGGTTCCCTGTCTGTATCTGCGTGCCCTCGAATGCAGCTGGAACTAGATGTCGAGACATGCCTGCTGCTCCTGGCGGTGAACCACTTGACTGAGACAGGGTTCTGCTTTCAGAGGTCCCGGTGCTGTGGCTCGAGACATGCGGCTGTGGCTGTGGCTGTGCGGCTCCCGGCAAGTGGATGGTGGCCTGTCATCCCTGTCCCCCCCGCTATTGTTTGCGTCCGTGAACTCTCCCCAACAACCAACCATCCAACCGCACTCGTCAATGTCAGTCAGTGTCAGTGTCATCTGTCTCTCGTTACGCTCTCTCTGTATTCCAATGTCTCTCTCCTCGCATGGTGCTTTCATTCATGTCTCAGTCATTGTTCAAAAAAGGACCTTCAGACAAGACTTCTTCATCAGGGCCTCCTCTCTCTTCTCATGGCCCTCAAGCGTGTGTGTTGTCGATCCTCAACTAGCGCACCGTCAGCTAAGCGTCGTACTTGTGGAGAGTGGACGGGCCATTAGGAGGATATCCTTGTCCACAGACCTTAGTTACCCAATCAACTATCAACCACACTCTGCTATCACAGAACTGAGCGATCGCCCACCGGGATACGTGCGATTGTCGGACCCTGACATCCATATTTCCATGCACATCACATCAACTATTACATGAACGTGACCCTCGGTGGTCAAAAATATCGGGAACAAGTGACTGCACTCCTAAATTTACCTCACTATTAGTTCGAGACTATCATAACTTCCGACTCGCTGTGGCATGGACATGTCTCATGAAACCACGGCCAAGCGTGGACATCTTTGGATCGTGTATGCATTAGCATTAGAGTTCATAACTTTGTGACTAACTACTTGAGCGGACAAAAAGAATAACCCCCCCCCAGAGACGTCTCCCTCGTACACGGATGGTTCATCCCACAAAGCGGTCGTGACACTTTTTTGTAACATGTCCATCCTCCCAAGTTTCCAACTGATGCCGTACTTCCCGCTTCTTTCAATCCAAGAGTCCCATATCCCTCCTGCTACCACCCATCTCACCTCCGTTCAAAAAAACACAGCCTCAAAGCCGGCATGCATCTGGGTATCACACTGATAAAACCATCCATTCTTCCCCTCTAGTAGTAAACCTTCTCGCTCCAGATAGGGGGTCGTGCCCCCTCGGTGTCCCACTCAATGTGGTTCTTGTCATCCAAAGTGCAACCCTCGTCAGAAATGGGGATGACCTTGCTCGTGTTGAACACCTCTTGCTTCGAGACACCCGCAGGGTCCGCAGGAATCCAAAGAATGGGCGTCGGGCTGGTCACGGAGGGGGGGAAGTAGGCATCACGCTCGACTTCCTCCGTGTACTGACGGTCAAGACCCAGTGAGTTCTCATGGGGCACCAGCTGGCGCAGGGTCGCGTAATCGGCATACATCCATGGCTTGAGCCACTTCATGAAGAAGTTGCCCTGCTTCTGCACACC
Source organism: Fusarium sp. JS1030 (assembly GCA_000966855.1). Taxonomy (NCBI): domain Eukaryota; kingdom Fungi; phylum Ascomycota; class Sordariomycetes; order Hypocreales; family Nectriaceae; genus Fusarium; species Fusarium sp. JS1030. The sequence continues at coordinate 147,173 of JWIW01000016.1, read as the reverse complement.
ATCTGCGCCGCCAGGCACAAGCTTGCGAGCTCCGTTGAGAGCTCCTCCATCGGTAGAGGCGCCAGCACCATTTTGCGCCTGTCCATCCTCCAACTCAGACCCCTGCTGGCTTCTCTGGATCGCCTCCTCCTCAACTTCAAGAGATCGGGGCAGGCTGTAGAGAAGAGGGTCCAGGGACTTGGACAGGGTGATCTGGAAGAGGACAGAGAAGACAATAAAGGCAACCATCAAAACAGCAGGTCCCGCGGCCTTGGACATGATGAACAGACCAGCGATGCAAATCTCGGCGAGGTAAACTCCAACAAACAGTTGCTTCAACGCGCGAGGGTAGATCAGACCCCGCGTGTCAATGGTAGAATCAGTGACAAACAGAATGTTGTAGCGGTACGCAAGGTAAAATAGGCCCATGCCAAGGGTCGACCAGAAAAGGGTAATAGGAGCAATGACAGCGTAGACAATGCCTGGTAGGAGGTTAGCTCAAGTTCATGCTAAGCATCTAATTCAAAGATCACGTACTGATGAGGGCGATGGTGGTATACACGGGCAGGAGACTTCCCCACATGAGACCACTCAGTGTCGTCCACTTCGTGTACATGGCTCGTGGGGTGCCAGTGAGGAACTTGTACATGATTCGGAAGATGATGCAGCCAATGACCTGAGTCAGTACACTGGTAGCGATCGTGAGACCCTGAACGATGAAGTAGGAGACGTAAAAGTTGGAGGAAGTAGGGATAGAGCTCGAAAGCATGCTGAAAACCTGGTTGGGCTGCTTGACGATTGTGGCAATGGACGAGACGGCACTATCGGCGAGAGTACGGACAAGGAACACCTGGAGAACCTGGAAGCAGAAATAGGCGTTCTGCGTAAAAAGTTCAGCCTGCGATAGGGAAACACAGCCGGCCTGCTTGGCACAGATGCGCATGAAAACGGGCACCAGGGACATGAGGATGGCGAGAGCGACGGAGGGCAGTAGGCCAGAGATGACGCCAAGAATGAACTGCATGGCAAGTTAGCATAGCGAAAAGTCACAAAGAGATATGGAGACGTACGCTTGGGATATCCTCAATCCATGTGAGGCCTGGCAGAGTCTTGATAGTGTTGACTTGAGCAATGATACCAACGATAGCAACGGGAATGGCCCAGAAGATGATGAGAACCGCAATGACAGCGTAGACGATGTAACGGCGGACAAACAGCTGCCACCAAGGAATGGCCAAGCTCTTCCAGACAACCTCGTCGGGCTTCACACCAATGTAGCGGGGAGCCATGTGGAGAGCGTGATGGTGGGTTGTGGTCTGGAAGGCAGCTTGAGCATCAGACTGAGTGTAGAACTCGACGAACACAGCGTTGTGCTTCTTGTAGTTGCCAGCGAGCCATTCGGCCTGGGCATTGTCAGCCTTGGGGATAAGCTCCTTGAGCTCCTCGCGGCCCCATTCGATCGTGTCGACCTTCTTGCCAATGAGACCCAGGGGACCAAGACGATGAGACGGTCGCTTCTTGTTGGGGATCCAGCGAGCAGCGATGTTTCCAGATTCGGGGTCAGAGGGAGCAGAGGCAGCCTTTTCAGCCTCGGGACCTGACTTCTTCATAGCCTTGATGCGCTCCTTGTTGACCAGCTTGAGCAGCTTGACCTCTCCCTTCTCGAGCTTCATGGCAGTCTCATCACGGTCCTTAATAATCTCTTCCAACTCCTTGGTGTCACCGGGAATCCAGACGTTCTTGACGGAGTCATTGAAGAGCTGGCGGATGCGGGCCTCGTCCAGATAATCGTCGGGAACGCATGTGAAAAGGACCGTTCGGGACGAGATGCGCTTAGCGTACTGGGGAGTGAGGAGGAAGGCCTGGCGGACGTTGATGTAGAAGATGCATTCTCGAAGAATCGTGTACATGACGAAGCCATACACAATCCAAGCGACAAAACAATGGGCGTACAGACGGTTTCTCTCCTTGGAGTCCTGGATATTAATGTTGGTGTAGGAGAGAACTTCAAGCTCCTTCTTTCCATTGCTACCAGTAGCATTGACGGGGAAGAGAATCGGCCATGTGATGCACAGGCTCACAAAGCAGATTGTGCAGCAGATTCGCAGGTAGCGGATGAAGAGGTAAGAATCGAGACTCTGGTGCTGAAGGGCGTAGGCATCGGGGATCTTCCAGAAGCCACCGATCCAATTGAACCAACCGTTTGGTAACTCCGGGCTTCGTTCCCTGCAAAGCCGTTAGTACTGCTGTCCAAGATGCATCGTGGCGCACTCGGGAAGCTTACTGCTCTCGCAAAGAGCCCAGATACGTTCTCGGTGCGTAGAAACGCCTGTTGGACTTCCTGAGGACCAGGAAGATAACAATATAAACGCCCGAAGTAATCAGAACGGGAACAAGGGTGGACACCATGTCTGTGATGCTGTCAGTTTTGCGCCTTGGCCGAATCTTCACTCTCCAAGACAAACGTACTCGAAAGCGACTTGGGCTGAGGCCCTCTCGCATCGCCCTGGTTCGGGTCGGGGAGATTCTTCTCCAACCAACTGATAAAGTTACCCATGATGGCGGCCCGGCAGTATCTCGCAGAATTGGTGCAGATCTATCCGGGTCGTGGCCCCTGGGACTGGGCAAGCGTGCGATGCTGTCGTTGTCTCGGTTCGATAGATTCGACGATGCGCGATGTCGGCGGATACTCGACTCGAGGTGATTAGGAGAGAATAGAGTTTATTAGGGATTGGAGCGGGTGTTGTGTTGAGTTGGTCGGTCGACGTCGCACGGCGGGGGAGAGACAAGAGCGCTGGCTAGCGCTATCTGACGAAGGAGCAACCCAGGTACTGGAAGCCGTTGACGGAGGCCCAGCGGCAGGTAGATTAACTGCAGAAAGCAGTGGAGGCGCGTTTCGAGCGGCAGTGCCCACTGTTGACTTGCTGCCAAGATTGAATGCGAGAAAACGAAAAATGAAAGAGGAATGCCGGAAAGCCCCCTTCGTCGGGGCGACTATATGTAATTAATGTACGACCCCATCCATGCGGGAGGCCCAGAATCCAGTGAAAAAGCTGGTTTTCTGGCAGAGGTTGGCTACCTACCTAGCTCAGCTCAGGCCGTCAGGGGTGTGGGTGGAGGAGGCTTGTGCTACGGAAAAAGCCACCCTCCTAATAAGTCATGTCTCAGCCTAATGCCCCTGTGAAGAGATGATTTGAATAAAACGAAGGGAAAAAAGGGAGCGGGTACGTCGACCCGGAAGCAACCAGGGGACACGCGTGCATTCTTCTTGTGCCATCTTGTGTAATTCGTCTCTTCTTGCCCTCTCGTCTTGCCCATTCTCGATATCCTATGGTGGTTGGCATTATGGCCATCGTGTGTGATGCCATCCAACGTCAGGGCGATTGACAAGTGGAGGACAAACACAAGGTGCTGATGAATACGTCACAGCGTAGCGCCGAGGCTGCGTGCGCATCGCCAAGTCCCTGAAACTCAGACGCGTCAAGAAGCCGGAAATCCTGGTTTGGGCTGGGATCGACGCGGTCGACAGGCTTCGCAAGCTAACCAGCGGTGGACGGGATGGTGGGCGGTGGTGGCCCAGGCCTGGTTTATCGCCGGCTGGGGCCAAGTGGGGCCTCGGGTGCTTAATGGAACCACCGAAAACGCCCAGGGCCAGCGCACCCATCCACTGTAAGTTACTGGGCCTCCAGCTATTCTGGGGGACCGAGGTCGGCTGATGATCAGCGCATTCATGGCAGTCATCCACTGCGAGCAACATCAGGAATAGATCCTGGGCGATAACGCTGCAGTAAGAGAGCGATGCCATGGACAGTGTTGCATGCGTCTGAAACGAACAGGATCCAATACGAAAATGGAAGACAGAAAAAGAACCTGCTGCCGAAGGAAAAATTATCCTCCCCTGCAACCCTAACTCTAAATTCTGAATCTGCCGTCCACGCCCGGCGGGCCTCTTCATCTCATCTCGGCTGTCGAAGCTTAGCTACTGGTCCTGGCTCCCTCGTCTTCCTCATTGGCGACCTTGTTGAACCGCGTGGACGCATCCATCAAATAGTCGCTGCCGCTAAGGCTCTGGTGCTCTGGTGCATGCCTCATCGCAATCAATCCATCGCGGATAGCCTGACAGGGTTGTGTCTTGCTCTGCCGAGATGCAATTGAGGGCGTGTTGCAGGTTGAGTGTCGCCCGTCATGGCCTCGTGAGGACTCTCAGGTCCAAACCAAGGCCTGGACCGTGGTCACTGTGGCTGTTTATCCTCGGACATGCCTTCGTTTCAGCCATACAGCAACCCGGATACAGCATCTAGATTCCTCCAGTTCAGCTTGTGTTGCCGTCTATCAAACCAAACAGCTGCACAGCCACGACACTCTGCCGTCGGCATTACCACTACCACTACCACCTTCAGCAAACAGCAGCTTGACAGGGATCAGGAGCCGAGATAAAGCCCATCTGGGTGTGTGATGTCAGGATGCAGCCATCATCTCAACACCAAGACATCTTCTCCAGAGAAGGGGAAAAGTCAATGAATCAACCCCAGTGAAGATCTTGAGATCGGAATGTAAATCCTCGCCCCTTGTAGCCCGCTTGCCAAGGCTGCTGTTCAACTTCTGCCTCTCTGTCTCGTGGCGCTACCATTTTCTTTCGGAAATGAGCAAATGACTCTCTTGACCCGGAGCTTGCCTTACCCGTCTCTTGGGACTTGACGCCGTCTTTGCCGTTTTCCAGTGCCAATGACATCAAGGCTGGCTCCCCTCCTTGAGCCCGATCTCCAAGAGTAAATCATGTCACCCCATAGCGGAAAACTTGACGTCGATCCAGTCTAGAGTCATGATCTGTTTACTGGGACGCTTCTTAGGCAATTGCGCTACTGTTGCTCAAGGGCCAAAGGAGGAAAAGAGGCGCTTCCTAATCTCCCCTATTCGATCATTCCACCCTCTCTGATCCCTCTGGCGCCTCCACGTTAGTGTCTATCGAGTGCCAACGACATCATCACTTTTTCACCGCCCGCTGCCTGACGAGACTCGAGCGTCTTTCATCTTCCCTCCTTGATTGTTCCTGATGAGGCTTGTCTTTGTCGACGTTGTCCCCTTGCTCATTCCAGCAGCCAAACCCCCCAGAACGCACGCGCCAACTGACGACTTGGCGCTAATGCCCGCTCACCCACTCAATGATGCTGGTTCAGCTGAGATGGCCTGCTTCCCCTCTCCCAATGACCGGCTCGGCCAGTAGGAACCCCTGTGTCTTCATTCTGTGCTCGTGAATTGATTGAATTCCCTTTGTCTCCCTGGCACTTGCAGCCCTCCCACTGGCGAATCTGGGTATCATCCCGGGCCCGCAACCGTTCGCAAGGAAGTCTGTTGCGGCTTTCCCGACCGTGCCTCCAAACTGCGTCACGGTTGCAGTCAAAAAAGTTGGAAGGTTCGAGACCAGACACCACGTTGATGGCGTTTAGGCGTGGTGACAGTCCGTGGCACTCTGCCACTGTTGGCGAACACTTACACAATCTGGCTTCATGCTTGTACTCGCACCAAGTGAGACGATGAGCTGGCTGCCGCGCCTGGTCATGTGGTGAGATGCGTTTGGGTCCTTTTAAAGTAAACCCATGGGCCACTGCTGGTGTCTTGGTACAGCAGGTGGCTTATGTTAAGGTTACTGTGATGCTGGCATATGGATGCTAACAGAGCACTCTCATGGGGGGTTAAAATTGCAGTGAAGCGGCCTGGGCGGGTTCGGCGAACTCGCCCTGTGAGTCCAAAAATACACGACTCTTTATCTTACCACGACCATAACTCTCAAATGACTCCTATTAGGCCTAAGGGCTTAAAGATATTATCATAAAGGAAGCTAGAATCTTGGCTACTGTATGGTATTAATCTTTTATGAATTATACCTAAGTTTAACCCTGTTATGGTATAAGGATTTATCTACATTTCCCATGTTTTCTTAGACCCCCTAGCTGGTGTCTGAATTGACATCTCAAGGTTGCCAGGTTGCCAAGATTAATGACTACAATAGGTCATACCTGGGAGCACCGTCTGTCCTGGGCTTGTCGACATCAAAGTCAAAGCGATCTGGTATACAGAGGCCCTCCCGAGCATAGCTTGAGGAGAGATACCTCATGACTGGAGCCCCATCCCTCCACAGCCATAGATCCCTAGTCTCTTTCTGCCACTCTTCCAATGCATGTCGCATCGACTTGAGGGTATCACCATGCTCAGGTCTGCCAGCCAAGTTGTGAACTTCCTGAGGATCACTCTCCAAGTCATACAACTCTTCTGGAGGCCTACAGATGTAATCCTTGAGCTTGCGAGGCCCAATCATGGATGACTTGTCATCTCCATCGTTGCACGAGTTTCGCATTCCCTCCCAGGAAAGGGACGCGTACAAGTCCATAGCGAAGGGAAAGTCGAGCTTCCAGCACACGTTGCGGTGGTACTTGAAGCGCCGGTTCCTCATGTATCGCGTTGGCCAGTAGTTTGTGATCTCGTGGAACGTGTGGGAACCGAAAACGGTGTCCCAGCCCGTTTGGGGCGTTGAACAACTCAAAACGGGGAGGATGGATCGTCCTCTGCGCTGGATATAACCTGTCTCTGAAGGCATTTCGGGATGGCCGGCCCAGTCGAGGAAGGTTGGGAGAATGTCAATGTATGACACGAGATTTGGGTTGGTTGCCCTAGGGCTCGCTAAACCCGGCGCTCGCATCACGAATGGAAGTCGAACTCCGGCGTCAAATAGGGTTGTTTTGGAGTTTACAAACGGCGGCCCGTTGTCGCTCAGGAACAGGACTAGAGTGCCGTCAACATGCCCACTTTGTTTCAAGGCTTCCAGAATTAGACCGATGCCTTGGTCCATCCGACGGATTGCTCTATAGTACTCCGCAAACTCTTGCCGGACTTGGGGTATATCGCTTAGGAATGGAGGAACAGCGACATCCTCTGATTTGTATGTCTTGTCTGAGAGCCGAGGATCATAATTATCCTCGACGTTACCAAAGCCGCCTCGTGTTCCAACCTGCCGGTGTGGATCGATAAATCCCACTGTTAGAAAGAATGGCTTGTCTTCTTTATTCGCGTCGTTGAAGAAGGCTTGCGCTTGATCTGCCACCCACGCCACATTCCTTGACTCGCTCTCCTGCCTCACTTGCCACGGATATCGACTCGCCGGACTAACATGAACTTTTCCTAATATTCCAGTTTTGTAACCGATTTTGTTAAATAGGAGCGGAGCCGACTCGACGTTTTCGAAGGTCTGGAATCCGTTCTTGCCGTGAGTCAACCCGTAGCTGCCGTTCTCATGGGTATGAAGACCTGTATAGATGACGGTTCGGCTTCCGCTACAGGATGCCGTGCTGGTAAATGCCATGTCGAACTTGACTCCTGAAGTAGCGAGGCTATCGATATTTGGTGTAGAAATGGCTGTACAGCCATAGCATCCGATCTGATCTCGACCGAGGTCGTCGGCGATTAAGAGGAGGATATTCTTGCGGGGTGGCATTTCGGAGAGGAAAGCCGCCAATTAATCATGAAATGAAGGCGAATTGCTAAAGTAATGATATACTTGAGAAGGCGAGACTATGTGTGTTTGTTAATTCCAAAGCTGATAAGCTCGAGTCAGACGTGGACCTACGTAGCTAGACTTGCTTAAGATCTATCGGACTCGGTCTTGAAAACAAACCAGGGCGTAGATTTCTAGTAGAATTGGACGGCCTGACAGACTCCGGGCCATTATTTCAGTAACCACCGGCAGTGATGCGCCGAGCATACCTAGCCTGACCATGTCGGTGCTCCGAGTGCCGTGTCTGATCACTGCCGCTCCGGGACCGCTCCGGATGCCGCTCCGACTGCCCTCCCCAGATGGTCCACATGCACCTCGATGTCGCGGCATCCCCCAGACCGCAGTACCAAAATCCGGGGATGTTTCCTTCTGGCTTTAACCAGGTCTGTCATGTGTTTTCTTGACCCAATGCCTTGGTGTTGGACTGAACCTTTACCTCAGTGAGTGGAAGGCGCGTATAAAGTGGTTACATTCCCCGATGATCCCAACTTCTTGCCCCTATGTCACTACCCTTTCAGTCTTGTTAACTCCAGATAATCATTGGACTATACTTCCACTTCTTCCTGACCCCTCGGTTCGATAGCATCCACCATGTTAGGCTTCGGGCATCTGGCGCTTGGCCAGACATTCAACAAGCGGCTTACACTGGCCGTCTTGCTCATCACCACCTCGCAATTCAACTTTGGCTTTGACCAGCAAGGTTTTGCGGCTACACAAGCAATGGACTCCTTTGCCAAGCAGTTCGGTGAATGGAGTGAGAGAAGAAACAGGCGTACGCTCTTGACCCGGTCTGGGTATCCTTTTTCAATGGGTTCAACTATCTAGGGCAAGCTGTCGGTGAGTGCAAGATGTCTTGCGCACCTCTCTCTAAGGATGTGTATGCTCAATGTTAGGTTTTAGGTGTTGTGATCGGGAGCTATGTCAGTAAGCGATTCGGTCGGCGGATGTGCATGTTTAGCATGAGCCTTTGGGCCTGTGTGGCGGCCACCATTGTCATCACTTCCAAGACAGCAGATCAAATTCTGGTGGCCCGTGTTCTTAACTGTGAGTATTCTTTGAGATCATTTCACTGATATTAAATACTGAACAGCGTTTCGTCTGACTAGATATTTACATTGGCATGGAGCTTGCTGTCGTCCCCGTCTTCCAGTCCGAGATCACCCCGAAGCACGCCCGAGGCTTTATTGTTGGCACCTATCAGATCAGTCTATTTGTGAGAGATGAATAATACGACGAGGATAGGAAATACTGATGCTGTTTAGATTGGTGGACTCGTCATCAACTGCATCGCCCGAGGAACCGGTGGTCTTCCTGGCCGCGAGGCTTACATGATCCCCTGGGGTCTCTTCTACATCGTCCCAACTTTTGTGGCATGCTGTATCTGGTTCATCCCCGAAGTGAGGTAATTATTCAACCTGACAGATCTCAGTGTTAACCTGTTCCATCCAGTCGCCTCGGTGGCTTGCCCTCAAAGATCGTGGCGAAGAAGCGCTGTCATGCCTTCGAGAACTTCGAGCCGGAAAATTCACAGACGAGCAGATCGAGGAGGAATACCAAGGCATTGTTGCCTCTGTTAGTCGGGAACACAACAAGGGGACATTCTTTGACATCTTCAAGCCTCAACACAAATGGCGTACCATCGTTGTCGTCGGTGCCAACCTTTTTCTCCAGTCGACGGGTCAAATCTTTACGTCCATCTACGGCGCTCTTTTTGTCAAGTCTCTGGGCACGATCAATCCATTCACGGTCACCATCATGATTGCAGTGGTGAACACTTGTACCTCGCTTCTGGCCATGGTTCTTACCGATAAGTTGGGTCGAAGGCGAGTGGTTTTATAGCCTTGCGGAAGATGTTACTAACTCTATTTCCAGATTTCAACTCCTCGTAGGCGCCTGTATTCAAGTCTCGGCTCTGATGACCATGGGCAGTCTAGGTACAGTTGGCAACCCGTCCGACCAGATAAAGGCAGGCATTGTAGCCATGATGGTCGTGTTCACCTTTGGCTACGCTCTGGGCTGGGCGCCCACGGCTCACATCCTGAGTGCTGAAATTCCTGCCCTGACGGTTCGAGACATGACATATCGGTCTGCTTCAGTTCTGAATATTGCCACACAGTAAGTCTCTACGCATAGTGACGACACAATAATCGTATACTGATCTGTGGGTTAGATTCGTCGTGTCCTTTTCCCTCCCATACCTGCTCGATGAGCCATATGCGGCCCTTGGCTCCCGTGTTGGCTTCATCTTTAGTTCCATCTCCGTCTGTTCTATAGTTTTTGCCTTCTTTTGCGTGCCAGATGTGTCCGGCCGCTCCCTCGAGGAGGTTGACAGCCTCTTTGCATCCGACGTTCCCTTGAGGAGATTCAAGTCTGTCAAGCTGGACGATGTAGACCACATGGTAGATGACAAGGCGGCTGAGGAAGGAAGTTCCATACACATTGACGCGCCGAAAAGTTGAGTTGGCGGTATAGGTAATGAGAGATGCATGTCAGGGATCGCCAGACCTGGAGACCTGGAGGCTTCAGATACCGATCTTTGTGAAAGCTACCTCAGCACATGTAGAAACCAGAACTGGCGGCCTCTTATTCAGGGTATCCGATTACTCGTGCCCATTTCTTGCTTCGATTGGTTATTTAGTGTATATAAAGATCCATGTACACACACAAGATGAAAACTAGGATTGCTGACCCAAGGCTTGGTGGGCACTGACTTCTTAGATATAATCATGTTTGATTGATCAGAGTAACCAGCGAAAATCTCCGGTTTGAACATCTTAAAGCCCTTCAATTTCGTAACATCAGAGCGCCAGTTCCAGTGAAGTCCCGATTCGTCCACTACCGACCCCATTCACACCTGCCCCCGGATACCGTCCCCCGCAAACTCGCTTACCAGCATTCATGTTAGCCTGCCCCAATCACCTTCGTAGTTTGTACCCCATATTTTGGTCACCCATCTCCGGGCTTTCATTACAGACTTCACTCCTTCCATCATCAAAGCCAGAGGCCTCAGGCTCCGGTTTGTTTCTGCATTTGGGAAGCTCAGTATGAACATGGTGGCATTGCAAGACAACATCATCCTCCGTTGACCCATTCCGACGACTCGTCCTTCATATCAACACTCGTCGGCTTGCTTGACATACCAGTCTCAGCTCTGCCAGAAGTACCATCTCGGATTGACATCATGGGTTCCGGCTCAATTGGCCCTTCCGACGCCATCCCAACCTCGGCCAAGCCTACCAGACAGTCCCCGAACACTTGCTCCGCATGCCGTGCTCGCAAGGTTCGCTGCGATGGCCGTAGGAACGTCTGCACAAGCTGCGAGAGGCTCAACCTGAACTGCTCCTTTCAGAATCCTCAATCCGCTACAGTTCCTATTCGTCGCCGCCGTGCGCATGCCGCATGCCTTGCCTGCCACTCGAGGAAGATTCGTTGCAGCGAGGAACGACCTACTTGTCGCCGATGCGTCAGACTGGACTTGTCCTGCGTCTACCCAAACAGTCGGTCTGGACCATCGCGTCTTCTTGGAGAGGCTTCGCTTTCTGAAGCACCCCAGCGCCTGGGGACCAGAGATAACGACACTGCTTTACAAGTGGACGTTAACCCCGATGAGATAGGAAACGCCTGGCCTGGCCAAGACTCGCAACGGGAATCCGCCGTTAGCACCCAGGATGATTACGCAATGGCCCAACCTGAAGCTGGATCTGGGCACACTGAATCTGATGAGGCGCACATGGCGAACGGTAGTGTATATCATGATCCGCCAGAAGAGCTCGTCTTGAGTGCATTCAAACTCTTCTTTGGACACATTCGTCACACCCCTGTCTTCTCCTTTCTGCACCAGGCCTCGATCATGGACCAGTACCGAAATGGGATTCTAGAGCAGTGTTTGACCTTATCCCTCATCGGTATCGTTTCTGTCTTGGACAATCTCGGCCCCGGCATGCAGGAGCGAGGTGAGCAGTACATCGCTCAGGCGGAATCTTTGGTCCTGCGCGACATGGAAAAGCCCACCATCTCCAAAGTCCAAGCCCTAATTTTCATCATCAAACACCGGGCTTTCTCAAAACGCTTCTCCGGCGTCTTCATATTAACGGCAATGGCCAGTCGCTTCGCTATGGGCTTGAGACTGAACTACGAAGATACTGACCTCAGCTTTCTGGCTCGCGAGTCGTGTAGGAGAACCATGTGGTCTCTTTATCTCATCGACAGCGTCTTGTCTGCTGGATACCAGGACTTTACCCTCTCATCTCCTTCGTTGCTCCATATTCAGCTGCCCTCTCCTGAATCCAATTTTGAGATGGACATTCCTCACCAAGCCGGGTATCTAAACGCTTCAAGTGACGGGCACATTGAATCTCAGCCCAACCCTTTAGCCTTGACTATATGCATGATGTATCTTCGACAACGCATACTCCAATTCACGAAACAGGCTGTTGGACCACATTATAAGATACAAGACCTTCATTCTGACATTGAGTCGCTTCAAACAGAACTCAATAACTATCTGGAGCGTCTTCCGACTCAGTTCAAGCTCTCAACTCACAATATCAAGATTCACGCTCACTCATCCAACTTGTCCAACTTTATCACCATGCACATTACCTGGCACGGTGCCCAGTCTATTCTTCACCGGCTGGCTCTGGACGGTCTCATCGAAGCCCTACCGGCACATGTCCTCAAAGAACTAGACACTAGCTTTGTTATGACCTGTCAACAACGCTGCTTTGACACAGCCAAGTCTATGGCACAAATTCTAGGGACTTTTCTTTCCATAAGACCCGACAGTGTTCCACTAGATCTAGATATTGCCGTGTCGGTTTACCAATGCCTTCGAATGGTCATTTATTCATACCGAGCCCTGACTGGTGTTACTTTTGATACGTTAGACCAAGTCATCATTCATTGCCGCACATGCGTGCAGTTTCTCGAAACCATGTTCTGTAATTGCAAAGCCATCGAAGACATAGTAATTCCTCTTCTCGCGACAATCTGGAATATCTCACTAACAGTCAAACAGAAGAGAGATGCGCATACACTCATTGAGACAGCCCTAATCCCGCTTCAAGACACACCGGAGAGCGAAGTCAGGGATGGATCCTTGAGAACAAACGAAAAACAAGGCTCGAAGAGCGGTCACCATATTCTATCAAAGCACAGTTTAGTCGGTCAAATTCAGATGCCAGACAAGAAAGAGAGTTTCCTCATCTCGCCCTCACCATCAGATGCACAGCTGGACACTCTGCAAACAATAAATGGCTCCAGTCGGCCATTGCAAAACAACGACGCAGTTGCCATTATGCCCGCCTTTTCCCCTTCGATGCATGTAACCAGCACGCCATTGAGGGGACTATCAGAACTAACTCTACCTGACTTTGAGTTGGACTCGGCCATTTCACTGCCAAGCTCGTGGTTAGAAGCATTGCTCCCTACACACGACGGTTATGTTTGAACCTGGGAAACATGCTACAACAGAGAAGCAATCTACTGTCAATAAGAAGCGCAAGAGAACGGACAATGACGCTGTAGCAAAATCCAAGCAGTTTGCCAACTCGGAGTTTCCGCATACAAGTTCTCTTTGTCGACAGACAAAGAAAGGGATCCTCAAACCTAAGACGAATCAATCGTGTCTAGGCGCCCACCCTGGATTATTGTGGCGCGGGTACCCTCCTCATCAAAACAAAGGGTTCTTTGTTCTCTGAATAGCATCTCAAGAGCCAAGCCACCCCTCACAGAGGCATGACCACGCTGCATTCAAATTGTCTGAAAAGAGCTCAGCTTTCAGCTGTGGCATAAGAAAGAGAAGCCTGCCCCTTTGTCTTTCGCGGACTTTTTTTTTTTAGTTCACAGGTTCACTCATCCCTCTCTTCTTCCATCATCTCACCTGTCCGTGTTCTGAACCTTTTCTCCGATCATCGCAACCACCATGTCGACCTCATCGGATTCTTCCTCGGAAGAGGCCACTGTTCGACTGCTTCACATCCCCTCTAACCCGTACGCGACCGCCTACAAGTCTAACTGGACCCTCCCAGAGTCGGGCATCTTGGACGATGATGATATGGACCTCCTTGAACACGTCAATTGTTCTTATCTCTCTTCCCCACGTCCGCCCACTCTTCTGGCTCTCAAGCAGCATGCACAATCTCTCACCCACCTTATCCGCAAGCTCGTGCCGTCTAATAGCAGCGGCAGCGTCGGCGACTCAATTGGTGATACACACCGACACTTCCGTCCTCAGCAGGCGTTTGACTGGCTGAGCGACCTTGATGAACCATACGAAAACGCTGATTCGGCGCATCAATACCCCCTTTGGGCCATCGCCAATACCGTCAAGGAAGAGTCTGACATAGATGGCATCGAGCATCACTGTCCCTTAACCAGAGTCCCTGATACCAGCTCAGGGGCCGAGGAGGGCACTACTCGTCGTCCTTATTTGACACACCATGACCTTGTCATGCACGCCAATGAATGCCTCGAGATTCTTGATCACGAGTACTCGGCTACGGGAGGCCTCATGTCACTGCTTCCTATTGGCATCGACGGCGACATAGATTCCAAGCAGAAGAGTATGTCTGAGGCTCAGCTCGCTGGTGCCCGGAACACCTTGCTCGGCCAGTGGCTTCTCCACCACCAGCACCTTGTCGGCCGCATGCACGAGCTCGAGATCAACTATGCCAACGCCCTCGACCTGCTTGCCGGTGAGGCTCTTGTTCCGCTGCAGCTAATGCACCGCTCCGGCACAGACGGTGTTTCAGGGGGTCGTGAGGTGGGCTACCCACAGGACAAGTTCATACTTGCCAATGCTGGCGACGATGTCACGGACTACATACACCGCCTGTTGGATGTGAACGAGGCTCAGATCGAGCAGAAGCAGAAAATATGGAAGGAAAGCGGCGTCAGCGGCGAACGCATGTGGTATGAGGAGAGAGGAGGGAAGTGGTACGCCAAGGGCCTGGTTCCCATCGACCTGCCGACTCGCTTCTATCGTATCAAGGGCAAGGGGCATCAGTCGCCCATCTTTGTTCTTCCGGCCGTTGAACATCACCCAGGCATCCAACACACGCGACGCATGGAGGAGCGCCCAACGGTGGTCTCTATCGTGACACCGAGCTGGCCTGAGCGCGTGTCTGCCTGGGAGATGAAGAATAAGGCTCAATTGGAGGAGGCGGCACAGATGAAGACGCAAAATCAGGCGCTGATTCGAGAGAGGCTGGAGTTGAAGGACATACTCAAGATGAAGGACGCCGAGATAAGCCGACAGAGGACTGTGCTCGCTAGTTGGGAAACAAACTACAGTTCTGCGGCGAGTCGTATGGATGTGTACAAACGCAAGATGGATCAACTCAAGGAGGCCCTTCCGGACAGATATCATGACCTCTTGTCATTTGATGCGGAAGAAGGCTAGGTTGAGCATATGGGTTGATGAGTTGATCTGGTTTGATGATTTAGCAAATCGTACTTCATCTATGAGTTTGTGGCATTCACGAATGATTAGGTATAATGCAAAGGTAGCAAGTCTTCTTGTACTTGGGGCATTATAGCCTTCCTAGCTAGGTATGTTACCTTAGAGTGACAATAAAGTATTGGTGTTCTGTTATGCCGCGACGAGTTGAACCGATAAATTGTCAAGAATGGACTCTATAATATCCACCAACATTTAAACCGATGTTTTAACCTGGTAATCTCTCACTTCGGTCTCATCATGAATGGCAATAACTTCATGTCGCCGTACCCATCAACCTCGGACCCGTTCGGTGCATATACTCTGATTAGTGAATTACATGGACTGATTAAGTGCATAACGAAGCCGTCTACAAGCATATATAACCCGTTTCTCATGATGGTCCAGCAGCCCCAACTCAGCAACACCAATCACAGCAACGGCAATTGTCACCACCTCGAAACACTCAGCATCAACCCATGATGCTGCCGCTTTCGAGGCAATGTGCAAGGAGCCTCCGGATACGTAATATCCCAACTTCCAATTCTGTCATTGGCGCCCGTCGTTCCTTGCATCTTGCTCCTCCGTTCCTTCTCGACGACTATGTTCCTCGGTACTTGACCCTCAGCTCCCGTGATGCGGCCAAGAAGCGCTCGTTGGCATACGCCCACCTTCGGAATTGCAACCTCTGCCCGAGAGAGTGCGGCGTCAATCGGTTCGAGAAGACGGGCATGTGCCTCATTGGGGAAAAGACAAAAGTCAATACCATTGCTCCCCACTTTGGAGAAGGTCAGTCTGCGCTCTGTGCTCTGAGCCTGTCCCTGATTCCTCGCCCCTCCCTTGCAGCTCGGGCTGTCAGGTTGGACACCAGCACTTGGCATGTACAGTGTGTGCGTGTGTATTTGAGATCCCATTGCTGACCTGCGCCCTCTAGAACCCTGCATCCAAGGGCACCATGGCAGCGGTTCTGTCTTCATGAGCGGGTGTAACCTGCGCTGCATCTTCTGCCAGAACTACGACATCTCTCACCAGCGCAACGGGATGGACCTGTCGCCGGAGGAGCTCGCTGACTGGTACATCAAGTTGCAGGAGGTTGGCAATGTTCACAACATCAACATTGTCACCCCAGAGCATGTGGTCCCGCAGGTGGCGCTGAGTATCCTACATGCGCGGGATCTAGGCTTGACTGTCCCCATCGTTTACAACACATCAAGCTTTGATTCTCTTGCTTCTCTCGAGCTGATGGATGGGTTGGTCGACATCTATCTAGCCGATTTTAAGGTGTGGAATCCCGACACCTCCAAAAGGCTGCTGAAGGCCGATGACTACGCCACTACGGCCAAAGAGAGCATCAAGGCCATGCATGCCCAGGTCGGCGATTTGTGTTTTACCGGCGACGGCATCGCCAAGAAGGGGTTATTGGTCCGCCATCTTGTCATGCCCGGCAAGGAGGCCGAAGGGGCCGAGATCATGAAGTTCTTGGCCAAAGAGGTGTCTTCTGATTGCTTCGTCAACATCATGGAGCAGTACCACCCGGACGCCCACGTCGGAAAACCGAAGCGAGGGAAGGCCGAGGATAATCAAGCCGACAGGGGAGTCCGATACGCGGACCTCAACCGTGCTGTCACCGATCAAGAGATCTCCTCGATCAGGAAAGCCGCTGAGGACGCTGGGCTCTGGCGCTTCAACGACCCGCCGAAACATGACGGGTTTGCCATCTGAGAGAGAAGCTTCCAGGCCGTCTTTCAGTTGGACTGTGGGGTTACACGGAGAATAAACCTTGCCATGAGGCTTCATGACCAAGCCAAACTCGGGGACTAAGAACGCCACCACACGGTCAGGGCGAGCAGGTGGCTTCTGCGGCTCATTCAAACGTCCAGAAGGCAAACCGGCTGACCCAACCCCTTCTGGGCCCATAAACTCCTTTCAGCTTTTCCCCTGGTTGCCAACTGAACAATACCACCCGCCAAAGCATATTCTATTGACACTCTGCGTGTGGCGACTGGGCACGGATCAGAACCAGCTTCAGACAACACCCAACAGCTTGCGCTAGGAATGAAGACTCCCAAAGAACCATCAGGTCATGGCCTCGGAAGTCGCTGTTGGGCTTTGTCGGGCGTCGCATCCGACAAACAAAGCGTCGAAACCCCTCATCCTAATATAGCTTCCCCTGTGGTGGTCTTTGTCGATGGCAGGACAGAGCGGGCGCTCAGGACGATGAATATCTACCCACGGATAGATGCTAGTTCTCTGTCTCTGGGGACTTCCTCATCATTATTATCAACACCAGAAGTAAGGATACAGTATCCATCAAAATGAGCTCGACATTTTCGACGATCCACAACATGGTCCAACTACCGCCCATCGATGCAAGGATTACACCGCCTCCTGAGGAGTTGAACATCGTTCCTCCTAAACCAGTGACATGTTCTGCTCTTCCTGAATCTCCCAAATCCATCCCAGACACAAATCAATCAGATGTTGCCTCAGCCTCAGGCTTCCCAGCGCGGAAGAAGAACCGGAGACGTCCGTCAGGTTCTCGTTCTCGTCCTCCACGAGTGGACGTCAGACAACAGTCCCAAGCCAATTCGCATCTCATCTTCTCGCCACGGCCATTTGAGAACCTCTACGTGGAGCGAGCATACCTCGCCAGTGCCCTACAGCAACAGTCTGCTCGCGCTGCAGCCCTGATCAGGCAGTATTCTGCAGTCGACTTGCAACTCCAGAGTCTCCAAGAAGGCAAGGGCCCACGGCGCAGGCTGCGGAAGCAGCTGGGCTTGCTCAACTCCAAAATCAACGAGGCAGTTGAGCAGGAGAAGGCCATCTTTGGCCGGCTCGGCGAGCTCTACGTTGAGATTCAGAGTCGCGAGATGTGGTCTCAGGCCCATTATCAGCAGACATGGTCCATCGATAGCCCCAGTATCGGGTCCCCTTCTGTCTACTATGCCATGTCACCGTCTGTTTATACCGCCATGTCCCCCATGTCCTATGGCCTACCTACCCCGACTACCCCCTTTAACGCCACTTCAACCGAGTTTGTCCCCATGGGCTACTTTGGCGACTTTCAGCAGCTCTCTGAGCCGTCGTTGTGTCATCAAGAGCCAACGGGAGATATGGGCTACGGCCTAGAGACAGTTGATGAAGCTGGAGAAGAGCTCTTGTGTGGCCCTGACTCGGGCTGCGAAAGCGTTGATTCAGAAACGACTCCACCAACTCCCGCTTGTTCTCCGGTCGCTGAGATGGAAGAGTGTGGTGAAATGAACATGGAAGAGGCATTTAGTGATGCCCGCATCATTCCCATTAGGGAGAGGCGGTTCAGTCTGCCTTGTCTCCAGAACGCCTGGCCAGAGGAGTAAATATCTTGACAAGAGTCATTGTGTCATTTAGGTAGTAGCATACTTTGAAACGGTGAGGAAGCGGCATATAACACCAGAAACAAGCAAAAGAACTGCATATGAAGCCGGGAAATAGTCATGTCATTATATCATTAATATCATATCAACTTTGGCGTCAAACATTTCAGACCTTTCTCTTGTTGTGTGGATATATGTACGTGTGCCAAACCATGTCGCTAATGTATCAATCTACTACCCTTTCCGTGCCAATATTTACGCAAATTCGCCAAATTGCCCGTCATCAAATCCCAGATCCTTGGCCGACTGCTTCTGCTGCTTCACATCCTGCGCGCTCGGTGGAGGAGGTAACGAGAAGCCTCCAGACGACTTGGCGGCGCCTGGCCCCGGGGGTGGCGGCGGGAGGGCAAAGGACTGTAGGTCTCCCGAGGCAGAGCCTCCGGCGGGCGAGCTGCTCTGCTGCTTCCGCCGACCAAACTTTGAGCCGCCAAAGCTCACGGTGATGGTCTCTCCATCCTTGAGGCTGTAATCCCTGTGCTCTTCCTTCTCCTTGTCCTCGGCCGGCTTGCTCTGCTCGCCCTCCCAGCCCAATGCCTTCCGCGCCTCCTGCAACGCAATAGAAAGGTCAAACGCCTCGCTCCGCTCCTCGAAGCCAATACCCAGCACGGCGCGCCTCCCCTGCGGATCCCGCACCGTCAGCGCAAAGAAGCGGCTGCTGTCCAGCACAGGCTCGACGACGCCGGGCGCAGTGTAGGGCGCGGCGGCAAACAGCTGGCCGGACGAGGCGTCCTCGAGCACGGCGTCGACCTTGAGCTTGTTGGAGGAGTCGGGGGATTCATAGGCGGTCTCGACGACGCGCAGGCGGGCGGTGAAGATGTGCCGCTTGGGGTCGGCGGTCCAGGCGCTGGCCGAGTAACCCTTTGTGGAGGCCAGGGGAGGGATGTTGTAGACGTGGACGGCGTTGGCGACGAAGAGGATGCGCTGGATGGCGTCGCTGGGCAGGGCGGTGCCTGTTGCGGGGTCGAGGAGCTCCATTGAGGGGGATTTCCGGGCCGATGTCGATGTGCTTCTGTGATTTCAGGGACTACCTGCTATTTATCACGGAGAGATGGTAGGAGGGGACTTGGAGAGCTGTTGTTGCTGCCTGAGATGAGGGATGATTGGAATCAAGGGAGGTGGTGTTGCGAGACGGATGAGAGAGGGGCACACGGATCGGTGGAGGGGCAAAGCGCGGGGCACTGACAGGGAGCGATGTCACTGTAGGGTAGTCGGCTTTACGGCGGAGCCTGTAAATTGTCGAGGTGAAGCACGCTACGAAATGAAGCAATGCAACTGGCTGGAGGTTGGTATGTAAATAGAAGACATAATGGTCTATTCGGCTGTTTTGCTTGAGACCATTTATCATGTTACGGCTTTATTCGAGGAGTGCTAGTCAAGCAGCTCAGCACCGTTCAGCAGCAGCTTGTACTCCCGAGGCCGGCTCTTGTACCGTGGCCGGCCCCGCTCCCCACTGCACCCCGCCAAAGCACCCTTGGAGCTCTGGCACTGACTCACCAACATCAAAAATTCCCCTCCACCAGATCCAAGCCCGTAAACATCGTCATTACAAGCTCGCGACAACTACCTGCAAGACGACCTGACTCTCATCCATCGCTTTCATCCGAGCATACGCCATGGCGACTGTCGAAACAACACGTGAGCACGCCATCCAACCTTTCAACATGCTCTTTACTGACTTTCTCAGCTGCCGCTCCGGCAGAGCCACAGCAAGCACCACAATCAGGTGCTGACTTTGAGTCCGCTTCCCTTCCTCGTCCGTTAGTCTTACCGTCCTGACGATTCTCCAGCATCGTGGCCACATACCGAAACCTCCTCTCCTCAGACCCCCACCTCACCAAGCCCGTCGCCGCCATCGAGTCCCTCATCGCCCTCCTAAACGCCCACCCCTCCACCACCGTCTTCGAGACTCTCGATACCGTCAAGGCCAACTCCGAGCGCCTCAAGGACTCGGTCGCGAACCCCGTGCCCCTCTCTGCCGGCACCGATCTCTTCCTGCAGTACCTCGTCTCCTCGCTACGCCAGCAGGATGGCAGCTTCGACGCCGTGAGGCAGCACCTCCTTCGCAACGGACGCCTCTTCGCCTCGAGAGCCAATGCCGCGCGTCAGGGTATTGCGGATGCTGGTTGGAGGTTGATCCGCGAGGGGCAGTGCATCCTCACCCACGGTGCTTCGCGATCGGTTGTCGGGATCCTCGAGCGCGCGGTGCAGAACCTCGGCGCCGGAAAGTTCAAGGTCATCTACGTCCGCGAGGAGACTCGTGTTGAGGAGAGCGACCGCATCGTTCGCGAGCTCCGAGAAAAAGGCATCCCGGTCGCCGAGATCGCAGAGGCTTCGGTTGCGTATGTCATGGGTCTTTTGCGCCAGGTCAACACAGTCATCGTCGGCGCCGAGGCCGTCACATCCAACGGCGGCATCATCTCCCGGATGGGCACCCTCCAGATCTCCAAGCTAGCTTCCCAGGCCGGCGTTCCCTTCTACGTCGCTGTCGAGACGCACAAGTTTGCGCGCAAGTTTGTCATGGACCAGCGGGACATCGGCTTCCAGCAGGACGTGCTAGACTTTTCTGTGGATGCCAAGAGCAAGCAGCCCGTTGACGCTGTCGACTTTACTGTAAGTCTCCTTCTACGACCCCATAACGGGTAATTTGCTAACAGCCCGAACTACAGCCCCCTGATCTCATCTCTAAGCTCATCACGGAGAACGGGATTAAGCTTCCCGGCTACGTGTTTGAGCAGTTGCTTGACATTTACGGCAGTCTGAACGGCTGAGGAGCGCAGCTAATGAGTCATACAGCGTCGTGCCCATTCTATGCTGACAGAGTATCTTGAAATTTTGGAGATAGATCCTCATAGGAGGCGAGGATGGTCCATGGCTAACTCATCAAACCCTAATTGCTCGACTGTCTCCACCAGTCAAGTCAACCCCCCTTTCTAGCATCTGGTATTGCGATACTAGCGCTCTATATTGAGTCAGTATGGTACTGGGGCCAGATTCTAGTCGGATGAAATGAGATCCAAAAGGCACAATAGGGGCATAACTTGAACCGATTGGCCGTGTAATGTCATGAACAAAGACGGGAAAAGGGCGACCATGAATAGGGCAAAGCAGATGATCTCATTTTACTAGATTTTGGTATTGGAGTTCAAAAATCGCGGTCCTTTTAATGAAAGATATTGGAGTATGAATGATCAGAATACATTTGGCTTTCTCAGCGAGTGACGAGTCCTCCTCATCGTCCCCTGCTAGAACAATCTGAGCCCTGATATAAAACGCCATTCCAATA
The DNA here is from genome assembly GCA_000966855.1 of Fusarium sp. JS1030. Lineage (NCBI taxonomy): Eukaryota > Fungi > Ascomycota > Sordariomycetes > Hypocreales > Nectriaceae > Fusarium > Fusarium sp. JS1030. The sequence continues at coordinate 125,511 of JWIW01000016.1, read as the reverse complement.
CAAGATGCTGGAGTACACACGAGCGGCACATTAACTCAATCTGAAATAGCCACCCGTTTCCCTCAAGAAAATAAACCCAAACCCTTCCTTAAACAGCACATTGTTGGTACAGAAGCACTCAAATATCTCGCACAAGCCTGGCTCCAACCCACGCATAGGGATAGTTCCTCTGATACCAATTCACAAAACTCGCCCGCCCCGCAATGCGCGGGTGCGTAGCCCATGAGCCGCCCAGAACGATATTGTGCTTCCCGTCGAAGAAGTCTGTCGTGTACAGGGGATACAGCGACATGGGTTCGAAGCCTTCATGCCGCTCCAGCGTCGAGCTTGTCCACTCCCACACGCCGCCCATCTCGGACTGGCCTGCGAGCTTGTTGCCCTGGGACGTGACGGGCATGGGGTGCCAGTGTCGGAAGCCGACATTGGCACCAGTTAGGTCAAAGAAGAGCTCTGAAGAGCCCTCCTTGACCGAAGCGGAGGGCTGAGAAGGCGGTGTCTCTTCAACGCCGTCATTGACTAGGTGGCTGAATAGCTGTTAGCCCTGGGAAACGGTCCCTGTATGATGATATTTTACGTACCCGTTCACTGCAGGAACTGTCTTTGACAGAATTCGTTCCGCGTCGGCCCTCTTCTGCTTGTTGACATACGAGTATATACTCTTGGCCTCCTCAAAAGTGGGAATCCTGCCACCCATCCATGATGCGCAGCCAGCAAGCTCGTCGTATGAAGCGAAAACGGGCCAGTCGAGGGCATATTTGAGAGGTACAAGACCGTACACGGTTCGAACAAACTTGCCCTGGATAAACGAGTCGGGAAGTTCTTTACTAAAATGCCCGTTGCCATTTGCGTGTCCATTCAAGTTTCCATTTGAATGCCCGTTAGTGTGGCCATTTGTATAACCACCATTGACACTCCCATTGTTCTGATTGGCTGGTTCTGAAGACCATGATGCCGGGATGTGATCAATCTTGGAGTTGTACAGATATTGAGCGTACTGTAAAGCATGTTAGAATCTCGCAATTATTTTAGTTTGACACACCATACCTCTTCGTTGGTGATAGGCCGCCCCTTGGCCTGGAAAGCATGTACCTTTGCAGGTCGGGAAGGCTTCTCGTTGTCCCTTGTTGCACGTTAGTTCTTTTTCTTAAATTGGAAGATGGCGTCATACCAGCCAAAATGACAAGTCACATCAGTGCTGTTCTCGGGGTCATCCATGCCCAAGGTGATTGTCTGTTCGGGAATGTTGAACCATTGGTTTGGAACCCTGGTCTCGTATGCCTGCTTCGCCATCTTCTGAAAGTTTGGGTGCACTGTATGTGGCGGGGGTAGCGTCTTATCGCTCTGTAGCATCATGTACAACAATGTCTCGATGTGCATGAGTTCATGCTCAAATCCGACCCAGATGGCTCTCGCAACGTCCCTGGGAATCTTGTTTGGGCCATCTTTGTACAATGCCTGTACCCGAGAGCGAACTCTGCCTTGGTACACAAAGATCTCCTCGATTGGTGGCCATTCATCAGGTATCTCGGAGTGCGTATGACACTTCTCAGGGTTATCGACGTCAGGGTCAATTCCGCGTTCGAAGATAGAATAGTAGTAGGCGGGATCAGTTGGGGTTTGTCCCGTGGTCTTAGTCAACTGGATATCGAGAAAGGTTGGGATGTGCCCTAAATAAAAGATGCAGGCATTCCGCAACTTGATGGGCTTCTCCTGAAGCTCTTCGTGAGGAAGCATATCCTTGGTCACACTGTCCCATGCCTTCCACAGAGCCTCCCAGTCTTGGACTGTCGGCAGAGGCCCAGTGGCATAGAGTGATGGAACCAGGCTAAACGGCATGGCTGATTTCTGTAACATGTGGAGTCCTGTGTAACTGTTAGTCTGTGTCTGATGCGATCTCGAAATATCTATCCTCAAAAGAACCCCCACGTCATACTGGACCTCCAGTCAAGCCAGTCTTACACCTGCTGCCCCTGAAGCTAGAAAGGGAAATCCCCATATGCAGTATATGCAGTCGTCGGCTCAGAGGGCTGCATGGGTCGTCATATTTCGCGGGGTACGCCGGGTCATGCCCCAAGCCCCTGGCCTCAAAATACAACTGTCCGGGGTAGGAATATTGATCACGAGGGGATGTTTTCTTACCATACTCGTCTTCCCGACTCCAACGACCCATCTCGGTCAGACCCGACACTGCCCAGAGCTCCGCTTTCTCTTGATCGGAATACTTCAGGCTCTGTTCGATCTCGATCCGCTCGTGAGGCATCACTCTTGAGCCGAGGACGTCGGTGGGGTGAACGGGTGCAACAAACGCCTGATGTCGGCCGCCCTCGTGATCGTACACATACTCACCAATTACCCGCCATTCATCTACCTTGAAGACTTCTTCGCCAAAGAGATCGTTGGCATTGGCAAGCCCATTGAGGATAAATCTACATATCGTGTTAGTCTTTAAGGGGTCATCCAGAGCTATGATTGGCTCACTGGTGGGTCAGCCCCTTTGAGTCTGTATCCGAAAACTGCCGCATTAGCATAGACTCCTTCTCATCGCTATAAGTCACTACACACCGTTGTACGCATGGCTGCACATTGTTAGAGAGTTTTATGTTCAAATGGAGCATTTGACTTACTAGACTTTGGCCGGGTTACTGCAAGCATCAACACCAATGATCATGGAGTCGGATGGCCCGAGAACATCTGCGAAACCTCCCAAGAAAACTGCCGCTTCGCTTCGAGTGAAATTGCCTGCGATGATTGAATTTAGCATTGTAAAAATTCTGGATCAATTAATTTTAGACATACCGATGCTAGAACCCAAGTGCAGGATGCACTTAGAGCGCCCAGAAAGAGAGGGATGCTGCAGCCATTCCCTTCCATCATCATAAGTGCCCCAAAGACCATGGCATGAGACGTATTTAAAGTCAGGGACCTGGGCCAGAGTGCGTTCGAGTTCTTCGCGAGACAGGTCCAATGCAAAGTATTGGATAGACTTCCTGGCCTCTTCAAAGGCTTGCAGAAGCAGGCAAACCTTGCGTAGATTTCTTTCATCTTGTTAGGAGCCCGCAATTGACATTCCTGGGGGGAAATTGACTGACCCGCTCCCCAGTTCAATCACCATGGAGCCCTCGGGAATCCGACTCGCAATATCCGCAGATGAACGTTGTAGAAGCTCAATCTCATAGTTGGTCAGGTAGTACTCATCCAGGTACGTGATCTGTTACCTGTAAGCAATGGCAAGGAGAAGCCGTCAATGGAGTCAACCCACGTCCTCGAACAGCTGCAGCCCCTTCTCATTGTATAAGAGAAGTGTGGGGAGCTTGCGTGGTCCATCTTCAGGGTTGAACATGGAAACCACCTGGTCCTTCAAGTTGATCTCGACATGTTCACCACGAATATCAATGATATTTGGTAGAGCCGGCGGCGGCTTGTTGACCGCCGGCCTTGCCCTTTGGGAGGCAGCCGGAGATGTGGTGATGGAGGGCATTGTAAAAGCAAACGCAGATCACGACGAAACAGAGAGCACGCTTCAGCTTGAAACAGGACGTGCTCGAAAGGTGTACTGATGGGAGAGATTATGATTTATAGGGCATAAAACCAGAGGCGCGTCCACGGGCGTACGTCTGATCAGTAGTCCATCCTCCAATCCAACAGCTCGGAGGTACCTGAGGATCTCTGCCTCCTTAGTGGAGAACATCTCGGGCAACTCCTCCTCTTGGGGGGTCAAGCGTCTGAGCCGAACATGCGGCCATAGCCAAACAACGCGGGGGGAGCGCCACACTATTCTTAGTTCAGTGAATCGTCATGATACCGAAGGGGCAACGATGAGAGTCTGGTCCAGGAACAACGGTCCACTTGGAGGTTGCACATGAAGGCCCGGCTGGTGCGCCGGACAAAGTAAATGCACCTCCGTTCCGCAAGTTTCGGCGCGGCGGAGGTTGGATCCTGGAATCATATGTTTTCGGGCCTCTCACGGTGAACCATTTCGAAATAAGTTTGTCATGGACTGCAGCTCCAGATTTCCAAGCATCAGCGCTTGTGGAGTGAGAGTGGGAGAGCTTTGGAGCTGGCAAATCAGGAGGGCATCAGCTTCACGCCCCACGCCCCACGCGCGTGGGAGGTAGATGCTCCAAGAGCTCACGAGGCCAGCTCCGAGGTATCAGCTTTGCGGGATGTCTTGGGGAGGGTCGCCCAGGGAGCTTCGTCAAGAAGGGATCGATGGAGCTGCACTGCGATGTGTCGTGCCGCCTGTCTGCCCGTCTGTTGGTTGGCATCGGGTATTTAAGGCCATCAATGGCGCTCGCTGTTGTGCATGATGCTTCGGAACTTCAGCCTTATGTTGCGTGATCCAGACAGACAACCTACTGTACCCCGGAAATTCCCAAGAGATGGGGATCCGGGAAATGGGTTCAGCATCTTCGTCCAGTACCTCCCTACCCACCACAACAACATACGTACCATCTGCCCCGATCTCCCCGAGCTCCCAGCATTCCTGGACCCGACTCAACGATCCCCTGCAGAAGCCACGGTTACCTGGTACATGCTCGTCTACGCCGCAAGCCCTGCCTTTCAGGGCGACGAAAAACCGGATTGTACGGGTCATCGACCTGACAAAGAGGTCGTCTGTGGGTTGCACGTGAAACGGGGTTCGCCGATCTGGAGATAAGATGGAAAGTCTACTCCTGTCTACCAAGCCGGAAGTCGTCGCGGTGCTGTACTGGTGTGCTGTACATCAACAGCTCCCCGCGAAGCTTCCAGGAGAGCCAGATCGTGGCCCTCGCGGTGCCTGGACCATCCGCTAACGCTCAAGCTACGCCCTTCGATTTGGAAACAATCTGACATGGGGTCAGCACTTCTGGGCTTGTTGACATGCATTTTCCATTCTTGGCGATGGTGACCTGGAGTGACTCGATCCCGACGTCATGCAGTCATGCTTGGGAAGCTCTCCCTGTTGGTTTCACAAGCCTCAAGCTGCCGTGCAACCTTGGTGCCGGCCTCAGCCTCTCAGCTCCAAGACGGGCGGGCGATTAGTGAGAAATCCCACGCCGAGAGACCCGCCCCCAGCGTCTAGACTAGTGTCCAGTGTCTCGGCTCCAGAGGGTCTGGCAGGTCTTGCCGGCTGTCTGCGTTGTACAGAGTACCGGGCCGGTCGATAATCGTACGGGCTCATCTCAGATGGCTCAGTTGATTGCCAATTACTGCGGTCTTGTTCGCCAGGGCGGTTGCCGTAAGCGCATCGATGGGGCGAGATGCAACTGGTCTGCATAACATCCTTGGATGCAGCGCGGGGGTGGCTATGAAGCCATTTCTCGGTCAGTCCAAGCCAAGTGTGGGTTGGAGACGCCAAGATGGTATTCCCGAAATGGAAGGGAAACGAGGTGGCCAAAGGCATGATCTCCGCTCCTTCCTTTTTGGCTCGACATCATGACTGCTCCTGCAGTTGCCATCCACAACTTCAAACCTCCGCTACAAGAAAGCCCTGCAATCGCTATGATAGGTAATTTCTGTTTACTAAACCAAAGAATTCCTTTATGCGACACCTTATTCGATTCTTTTCTTCTCCTGTCTTTTTATTCTAACACTAGACCGCCCAAATCCCAGCGGATTGCTACACCCTTCAATGCCTTTCCATGTTCAAATACACCAACGCCTAAGCCTCACGTCCATAACCTCCGTACACTCATGATGCTATCGTTAAATGCGGCCGTTAATTGCATAACATCCATCCCAGTCTAGCAACTCTACCACTTGAATCCAGCTCGTTCAAGAGGAGCCAGCTCCCAGCGAACCCGCACCAGAAAACTCCTCTAAATCGTTCAACACTTTTCCGATTCGCAGCCACTCGATAATCTCAAGCCTCTCTGTCGAAAATTCCGGCAAGCTCTTCTCTGGAAAGGCCTCATCAATACCTGGCAGAAGTAATTGGCTCTTTGATGTCGAGGCAGCTAGCTTAGCTGATTCCTCCAGGCGCGTTCCCTTAAGAGATAAACCTTCTCTTCGAGATTGGGAAGCATGCGGAGGAGACCCTACTAAACCAGATCGTAGGCTAGCTAAACTCCCTGCTGCTTCAAAGGGCGTGGCTGAGCTTATGCTGTGGCCTTGAGTGTAATCTGATCTTTGGCCATGCCCCTCTGGGGGGCCCGTAGAACGAAGGGGGTCACAACTACTGTTGCGCGACCTGTCGGATTCCTCATCTAGCTGCGACCGCCTTTCATCATCTAAAGAAGGCGAAAGAGCTTCTCTTTGGCTCTCTGCTCGTGATTCTTCTGTCTCGTGGCTGTTATCACCCCCAAGCCGTATGCTCAGTCGTCTATCTTCAAACAACGGTTCAGGTGTAGGGTCGTTGGCGATAGCTTGTTGATGAAACTGGTTCCTGGCTTGGGTGAAATATTGATTCAGTTCTTCGAGGTAGGCCAGGTAGTTTTGCGCCCCAGGAAGATAGGCTCCCGCCTTGTTTAATGCCTGATAAGCCGTCCCTGCGCCTGCTCCTTCAAATACGCCGAGGTTCCTCAAATGCTGATCCATGGTTGTTGGGACTGTGATGCGTTGTTGCACGTCCATTAATGGGAAGTGATGGGCATATAAGGCCATAAACCCTGCCTGCCAGACAGCAAACACGGCCAGAGATGACAGCGGGAGCTTGTCCTTGCATATTTCAATCAAGTCGAGAATATCCCGAGCAGCACGGAAGACAGTATCGGCACTGCCTTCCCGAAACTGAGTTGCCACTTGATCATGTGTCGTCCAACTTGAGCCAACAGGGCATTGTGGTCCAGTGCACCGAACAGGAAGAAAGGGGAGGCACTCCCGGCCAAGAACAATCTGACACACCGAAGCCAACAAATGTAGCGAAACATATGTGCTGGTAGCCTGATGGTTGTCGTGGCGATAATAGTTTTGCCGTGATAGCGTGAAGGTGTCCGGGAGTTCCATATAAAACCGGTCCAACTTTTCTCGCAGCCCATGGAATGTCGACTCATTGTTCCGTGGCGGTAGAGCTTCTAGCGAGCGGCCTCCTGCCGAGCTATACTTGGAAATATCACCCCAAATTTCGACCAGCTGTATGAATCGGCTCAAGGTGCTGTCGTCGTTGATATACCGCGATGATAACTCTTCTGGTGGCCTCAGAAATCCGGTGTACACATCTAGGGAAAGGTCAAATGCCATCTCAGAACATGGCAGTTGTATATGGATGCTCTCCACAGGAATACTCGCAGCCCGCTCGTGGCCAGAAGCCATCATCCGATCAAGAACTAGACAACTGTACATGGTGCGCCGTCTGGATTCCCGTATGATGCCAATCTCGGAAGACACCACACGTGTCTCACATGGCGGAAGAGTTCGATTCAATTGAGATTGCACTAATTGATCATCGAGCCCAAGCTTCAGTAGCTTTGCCATTCGGATTGCAACGCCGACGTACATCCAAGCACCAAGGCCATGGAGGCTGTCACGCTGGCTCCATTCAAAAAGTCCGAGCATTAGAAATGCTTGGACTCTTTCGATGGTGATGACGGTCATGGCTGTTCTCAGAGGACCAAGGGCTATCGTAAGTGCATGGGCGAAGAACTCGGACGCGGCTAGAGGGTCGGACTTGGACTGCAAGGTTCGCGGTCGTACGCTTGTATTCTGTGAGCCTGATAAATGCGTAACATACTTGACGAGGTCTGGGTGAAAACGAGCAGTGAGCATTAGAACGCCAAGCAGAATCAGGTTCAACTCTGATGACTGTCCTTGACTCTGACCTTGTCTGTAACTCGTCTTTTCTTTCAAAGTTGGTAGATGAATAAAAGATAGCTCTGTCGTATAGTGTTGCTTGTAGATGCCGAATAGCTGGTCCCAAAGCTCCAACGTCAGGAAGGGATATGCGAGAATCTCCTCTGCATAAGCTGTGGACTTTTCGTTATCCAGACCTGGTGCTTCCTCCATTCTTTTTGCCTTCTTCCTCTCATGTGGACCGTCCTTTTCTTGCTTTCCGGTTGCTGGAGGGTCATTTCGTTTCGGGGGAAGAGTTGTCGCCTCAGGATATTGACATTGGTGACCTCCCTTGATACAAGTATCACAGGGGCTGTTGCCTCCATCATTGTCGCACTTGATCTTTGATCTGCGGCATCGCAGACATGCAATACTAGATCGCATCGGCTGCCTCATCTTTGGAGCTTTTTTCCCGTCCCTATAGCCAGTATGCAGCATCACCCTATGCTCCTCGGGGTGGCCCCCGGACGGCTCGACGCCACCGACATCAGGTCCGGATTGTCCAACTGGGATACCAGTCCGATGTGGCACCGATGGCGCTGCCTGGGGGGCAGAAGAGACCTCTTCAAACTTGCGTTTTGGAGTGGATTGGTTTGAGGATGCGTTGGACAACTCATCGGCCTCAGGGTCAGCTGGCGAGAGTATTGACTGAATGCGAAGTTGGGAGGCTATTGTGGCGATTTGGACTCTGCGCAGAGCCCGGGGTATTATGTACTGCAGAATGACCCGGGCTGTCTATCACACCAAAGAGAGCTAGGGTTGAAGAAGACACCCAGCTTTCGGATTTGAGTTGCAACCAAGGAAAGAGGGATAGGCTGGAGAAACCTCCAACGGTGGCTCGTTTAAGTATCGCAACTTTGGGTTGGAAGGTGCAAAGTAATGAGTCAAGAACACTCTCGACTTTTCCGTAGCAATCCCCTGTCCGAGGAATAAAGCTGTTGCGATCAAGTTCGGCGATATCGACAATCCCTTAAAGTTCTTGAATGATATTTTCGACGTGGCAGACGACAACCAATACAGGCTTCAGCCAGATCTAGTTTTAGGAGCACATTGCGAAGAAAATGGGGAAGATTGTCTAGTCAAGGAGAAAGATGATCGCCAAAGAAGTTCAAATGGTCAAGGAGAGGCAACGGAATATCGTGGGCGTTGGCGAAAAGAACCGCTGGCGAAACTTCCGGGCCGACCGCGAGGTTCTCAAAGCCGACTTATTAGTTCTCATGTCCGGTCCACCGCCTCCTGCTTATTTCCCTACCGTACTCCATATGCACCGAGCTCCAGACCTCATGGCACATTAGCCGCAAAGTACACGCCCTCCTTGTCTCCCTACCTCGAGTTGCTAACCTTGCTGAGGAACCTGCATGCCAGGCGTGCGTGAAAGATGGGAAAGGGAGCGGACAGGATCCGCTGCCGAAGCGATCCGATGGCTGACCCCACAATAGAAACCGACAGAGCTGAATTTGAAGTCCGTCTATCTCTGCCGTACCGCCTCTTGTAGGCGCCGAAGGAGGGTGACTAGACCAATCCGTCTGTCGAGGCCGTGTCTGCGACCGCGGGGATGTCGGGAAGCAGGGGAACTATGTTCCTTACAGCAGGGGTTCACGTTGTCCACCACGCGGGTAGCTGATCCCGCACCTTGGTGCGTACGGTGAAGAGTGAGATGTTAACTACTTCCTCAAGAGAGCTTCGCAACCCAAGCCGTGGCCCTGGCTCCCTGTCTGGGTTGAAGATAAGAGAAATTGCGAGCCTCATGGCGAGTTAGAGAAGGCTGACTGAGAGGATGACAACGGATAGCCAACAATGGCAATTGAAACATCCCGCATTCTTGCACAAGTGTCATCCATGTTGTTCACAAAAGAGCCACTGCAAGGTATTCGGGTAAATCAGTGGCTGTCAGAAGCCAAAACGCGCCATCGGAAGGCCACCCGGCGTATCCCATAGTATGCCCTAGGTATAGGTGAGCAGAACCAGCCAACCACATTTAGCCAGGCCCGTGGGCACAACGAAGATGCTGCGTCCACAACAGCACGAGCCGCTACGTAATGATGGGGTAAAACCAACCAGCTCTCATCGCGAAGAGAAAGATGGGGGTTTTTTTCTTTGGGCGTTATTTGACCAAGTCTGGAACCGACTTGAGTTTCAACAGGGCTCAACGCAATATCCGAGGCCGCCGCCGGCCGTTTTTCCCCAGCCGTCTTGTGGGGGTTGGGTCTCTAGTTCATGTTCACCGAGCGGGCTCTAGGATCGGCACTCAACCTTCCGCAAGTGTCAAGAAGGGAGAACTGGGAGCAGACAAGACGTGCAGTAGCTGGCCCACGAGCTGTCCTTTCTTTGTTGTTCAAATCCAGATATGACAGGCACATACAAAGCTGAGATCATACTGGGAGCACTCGACATGTGGTCAGCTCATGGGTGTGTAAAAGCTTTGTTCATGATGAACTAGTCGTGGGTGGCCATGTCAAGAGCAGTCCCATTAGGAAATGCCAAGGGCGACCAGGATACTGACAGGCATTCGGAAGAGGGCGTCGTGGAGGGCTTTCACAGCTTGCTTGGCGATCTCATAGGTCTCCAAATGAGGCTAGGTCTAGATCGGAGGGTTGCCAAGGTGTGAGTCGGTTTGAAGGTGCTCGAGACACCAGTTAACCAAAGACAGCATCGTAGTCTAGGAAAGTCTCCAGTTAAGGACCTAAAGTTTGCCATAAACACCCATAGTGCTAATTACTGGAGAACCACGCACTCTTGAGCGACATCGGGGCCCCATTTTCCAATGTTGGCTATGGATTAGCGGGCAGACAATAGTAGCGATGTGGTGAAACCTGCTGTTCTGTTAAATGGTGCGATGATGACCAAAAGTAATAGTCAGGGACCCTTGGATACAAGCAATCTGCTCAAAAGTCCAGATTCTAGTCTGGCCGAAACGTAGAAATGGCAACCAGCAGCCACAGCAAGCAATGTACTTGCTGTAGTGTCGATAGAAAGGAGGGGCGTATCATATTGCACTGCCAAACATTTTGGTTGTTCTGGACCGGATCATGCTCCGTAGCGGCCACATCGATGTCATAGCGCGAAGCCTGTAACTGGCAGCTAGAGTGAGAGCAGCGGCTGGACTAACCAACCATAGCTGGTAGAAGGGTCCCGTCCCAGAAAACTGGTAAAGGCTCCTGTGATGGGATGAGTTGAAGTCATGTTGAGTGATGTCCATTTCTGAGGCTCAATGGAACGGTCCGAAAGTCTTGGCTTGGCTAATGGATGGAACGGACTTCGAGAAAGGCCTTCGGGGAAGGTCAAAGGAGAGCGGCCACGGGCTCACGTGCATCCTCCGAATGTGGTTGCTGACAGTTGTAGATGGGCAGGAGCTAGACCTGACTCTGTCATCTTCGTTTTCCACTTCCTCGTCTAATGGCCATGCAGCTCGCGCATGCTCCTTGACATTCTCTTGCTCCTCGGCGACATTGGAGTCGACGTCCACCTACTGTACTCCGTACAGCCGGTCTCGATTACGTACCACCGACGGACCCAACCACGGGCAAGGAAGGACTGCGCACACTCAGCGGCCACCATCACACAATGGAAGCGACAGAGTCACCGCACCTTGAACCCCCACCACTCCGGCTGGGGTGACATTTCGGTACGCAAGCGCCAAGCCGAAGCCAGCTTCACCTGATGCTTAAGCCATGCCAGGGACACTTTAAGCTTAAATTGCTTCGCCCTGTTGCATACGCAATCTCAAGCAAGCTTGCCAGTCCTCAACAACAATTATTCGCCTTTTCCAAGATACGGAAGGGAAAGAATGGTCTCGATGCTCGCCGCTGCGATGGGACGGGACTTTGGATGATGGTGCCAAACCCAACAGCCCAACACCATTCGCTCGTATCCCAGGTGGCGGCACCATCCCTCGAATGTGCCCACCAATGAATGACGTCGGCCCCTCCCAGAGGCCTCACAGCTCGCAGCTCACCACACGCATAAGCGCCGACAGGCGCCCTCCTCTTTAACAAGATGGATATTTTGCGACCAATGTCCCATCGCGATCATTTTCCCCCTTGACCGCTCAAATCAATCGCCTGTGTCAGCCGCCGTATCCTTTTAGCCGTTTACTTGATTGCTGTTGCATTGCCGCGCATCGCGCTTGTCTGGATCGTCTCTGGCCTGAGCGGTGCCATAAAACTAACCCCTCCATCCCTCAAACCTCGCGAGTTCCAAGCTTTGAGGTCCCTTCCCCCTTTTCCTTCTCTCTTGACCTGCTCTTGGTTTTTCCTTGATCAACCCATCAGGACCCTATTGTCTTTTCAAAGGAGAACGAGATTTTAGCAAATATGGCTTCCGGACACAACGTGAGTTGACTACTATCCACCCCGCCAAGCGCATCATGGCATCTATCCATGACGTCGCCTTCGTTTTGGCCGCCCCTTCAACGCTAACAAATACTTGCATAGGATCCGAAGCTTCTCTATGCCATGGAAGGCATCAATGCCTACCACATTTCGAATGGCAAAGAACGGTCACTCACCCCTTCGGGGCCGCAGACCCTATCACTGCTCATGGTTCCAACCTCGTCGGGCTTCGCTGAGCCTTCAGGAGTTGGCTCCGACGGGGAAGAGGACTTCTACCTCCACCTGCACCTCCCTCCCGAGCTAGACCTTCCTCTGCCTGCGACGACACAGATCTACCATCAACCGCCTACCAGCTATTTGATCCCACGCTGGGATCTCGGACCCGACAGCGGCGCCTTCACTCGCATCGAATTCCCATCTGCCGATGTCAAAAAGGGCGTGCAGGAGGATGTTGACACCTTCGAGACCATTCTCGCCCAGTGCACTGCATTTCTCGAGCGTGCTCCCCCGCCTCAGCCAAGAACCTCCAAGGCCGCCGAGGCCAAGGAACGTGAGGCTTCTGGTGAACAACTACCCGCTTATAACCCGGCAGATTACAGTCCTGGAGAAGCCTATGTTCAAGGCAGTCATAGCTCGCATACTGGAGGCAGGATTGTGCTCGTCGATGAAGAAGATGGTAGTGTCATCGGAGAGCTCACAGATAGCTATCAAGTTGTCGAAGACAGCAAAATCCGCCCAGGATCGAAAGGTATGTGCTGAATCCTGGCCAATGTATGCGCAGCTGCTAACTTAGTTTCAGAGCCCGTCGAGATTTCTCTTCCGGCTGATGGAGGCCAAAATATTTCTGTGCAACCTGTTTCGCAGGCATATATGGAGATGGACATGCATCCTGCCTACCAAAAATCCTCGATAGTCTCGAGCGCCAGCAAGGCGTCTCGCCTTATCGTCACGACATCCGATGTCGTCTCCAGGACACTCCAAAGCCAAGCCGACAGCTTTACCAAACGTACTAAGCCAGTGACCAAGCCGGTCACGTTCGCCCCAGCTACTCATGACCGTATTCGTCGCATTAATAATTTCTCCACCAAAGCTGCCACATTTTCGGCCTCTACCGTAGGCACGATCGGAAACCTGGCACAAAACTTTGGCGCCAACGTCACGCGTCGCAAGGATGGACGAGCTCGAGGCTATGACAAGGACGGAAACGTGATCGACACCTATAAGCCAGGTGTGCTCAACAAGAGCTTGATGGCGTTCAATACTGTTGTTGATGGTATCGAGCAAGCCGGTCGCAATTTGCTCACGGGAACATCATCCAGTATGACGACGGTGGTTGGCCATCGTTGGGGAGACGAAGCTGGTGAAGTATCACGGCATCTGGGAGGTGGCTTCAAGAATGTGGGACTCGTCTATATCGACGTCACGGGAGTCTCGCGTCGTGCCATCCTCAAGAGTGTTGCCAAGGGTATGGTTGTTGGTAAGGTTAAGGGAGGCGGCGAGATTATCGTGGGAGGAACTGAGAGTAATGCTGAACTCGTTGCGGCGAGGGATAGGAATGGCAAAGATGCGCAGAGCACCTATGGCGACACGGCGAGTATTGCCAGTGGCTATGACCCGAACGGCAAGAAGCCAGCCAAGGGTCCTTACTGAAGGCTTGGGGTATGAATGTCATGACATTGCTTTTTGGTGCGGCTTAGTTGAGTACCCTTTTTGTTAACAGGAGTGGAAGATTCAGGCGCTGGCAAGCTGGTAGGAAACTCCGCTTTGTATGCTAGTATGGATTAATGGCAGGTCTACCACGAAGATGCCAAATTAATTACCGTATAATACGAGCCTCTGGTTTCGAGTCCATGGATATCATGGCAGTTTGTTGAACTTGCCATTATCAAGAATATTAGGGGATTAGACTTACATGAGTGCCTGCCTACTGTATCAGAACGAACTGGAAGCTTAAACTGACGTCACGTGCGATCGCGGGGCAGTCGTACACCGACCGCGTCGCGCCAGGACAGGCTCATCTAACTCAAGCTCCCAAGACAACTGAGGTACCTACCATATTGTAACCTCGCCACGGTATGGAGAGGAATATTTCTGGCCAGACTCTAGAAGAGCCGTTAAAATTCAGCGTCGAAGAAATTACTCTGCTTCGATCCTCTCGCACCTTCCTCTAAGCGACCGTGATAACGAGCATTACACAGCGCCCTCGAGGGGCTGCTTGGTCCTCAATCTTCAGGTCCCAGACGATATACTACTCGATTCATGTGCCGATTCGAGCTAATTGGAGTCATCATTCTTACTCTCCGTGATCTTGGCGATTTCATAAAATCTAGAAAGGCTCAAAAAAGGTGTGTACCAGTTGTGGCCAAGCTGTCAGGTGTCTTGCATCATCGCTAACCGTAAGGTGAAGCCCAACTACCCAGAAGCCATGCTCCACGAAATCTTGCTCTCCCTCTCGGGACACCCATCCCCTCTCTTGCGAACCGATGCCTCACAGCCCCATGCTCTCTCCGGCGTGTCTCCTGCCGAGCGCCAGCTCCTTGCCTCGGCTGCCCATCTCAGCGACGTCCACATAAAGCTCATCAGCTACACGGCCCAGATAGCCAACTCGCATCCCTCGACCATCTGTCGCGCCGTCGCTACTGCGATAGACTCCATCCACCTATCCGCGTTTCAGCGCAAAGTCCTCGAGGTCGAGGCGAGCATTCTACGAGACGACCCGGAGCTGGTTGGGGCCTATAATATTGTGCCATTGACTGCTGTGGTGGGAGAGTTTAAGGTCTGGACTAGGAGGATGGAGTGGCTTTGGGAGATGGTACAGTTCATGCTGGTCAAAGACAAGAAAGGCGAGGTATGTCATGGAGCGCAGCTTATGGATCGACTTCGCGATGAGCTACAGAGCGGGTATCGAGATGTGCAAGATACCGCCATGAGTCTCGTCACGGTGGCTGAGACGGCCTGGTTGAAACAAGTCTCAGCATGGATATTATACGGCAGACTTCCAAGCTTTGGAAGCGAGGACTTCTTCGTGCAACAAGTCGAGGAGTCGGATGAGGTTGGCCTCGTCCCCAGTACTAGCTGTCCACAAGGCATTGCTAACATTAAATCAGGAGTATAGATCTCGGTCAAGTTTGCTACCTGCCTTTGTGACGCCAGCCACAGCTTCATCTATGCTCTTCATCGGCAAGTCATTAAACCACATCAGAGTCAGAAGCAGCGTCGATTCGGGGCTACGTGGACTGGACCATTTGTCATCGAAGCTGCAAGAGTTATCGAGCCTTTCCTTTCCGCTAAAAAGCACCAGTTTCTCGAGGGCAATCATGGCTGTTCGCGTATCCCTCTCCGAGAATACATTACAGAAACTACTACCGTTGGCCAAGGTGACAGAGATGCTGCAACTGCTGAGGGATTTCTTTCTGCTGGGCCGTGGTGAATTTGCCATGCAACTGACCCACGAGGCAGATGAGAAGATACGCAGTCGATGGAGGAGAGCGGACAATCTGGCCTATGAAAAAGGCGATGGACTCAAAAATGTGACGGTCAAGGAAGGCGAGGTTGCGGCAGTTCTAGCCAGGACCTGGGCAGTTTTGGCGTCGATGCAGGGCCAACATGCCGAAGAAGATGAGCAGCTTGAGCTTGCTCGAGATCACCTACGACTCAATCTCACCAAGACGAAGATGACCACGCCCCTTGGCGCTGGATCCGGCCTGAGCCGCCATTCTGCTGACTTATTATCTGAATCACCATTTCGAAATCTTCTCTTCTCTGTCCCTTCCTCCTTATCCCTCCAGATCCCTCCGCCTTTGGACATGGTCTTATCGCCTTCGGATGTTCAGATATACTCTTGCATCAACGCCTACTTGCTTTCCATGCGCAGAGCGCACATTAGGCTCACCGATTTATGGAAAATCACTTCTCTCAGGCGCCATCACCCAACGCCTCGAGGTGACCGGGAGCAAATAGTTCTCCTTCGAAAACGGTGGACGGCGCGCTCATCGTCCATGCGCAGCTCTTGGACGACCGCCAGTGCTGCCATCTTTTTCCTCGCGGAAACAGAGGCCTACCTGCAGACGGAAATTGTAGCCGGGCTGTGGGAGGGTTTCCACGAGTGGCTGACAGCCAATGATCCCAGGCACGGACGATCTGGAGCATCAACACCAACCAAGCCTGAGGGCAAGACCGGAGGCGATAACGATAGTGATGGAGGGGAGGATGAGGATGAGGATCTATGGCTGCGGGATGACGGCATCAAGCCTGGCACCCAAGAAGATGCCCCCAAAACACCAGACTCCTCGCCTCCTCACGACCCTCAAACACTATCTACAGCACATCGCCTCTACCTTCGCACCCTCATCCACCGCCTCCTCCTTACTCAGCCCACCTTCACCCAACCCCTGTACAACCTCCTCATCCACATCGACCACCTAGTTGCCCACCTGCACCGCCTCCACGCTATCTACACCTCCATCGACCTTGAGACGGACGCCGGCGTAGTCGACGCTTTTGTCGACCTCGAGTCCGAGGAACGCGACGTAAAGCGCCGTCTCCACGACATCGAGTCCCGGGTCCGCTCCGGCATCGAGGACGTGGTTGCTGCACTCCGCGCCCTCGAGTCTGACCCCGTCTTTGCTGCCGAGTGGGAGGGTGACGCTGCCGCCGATGAAGCCCCCGCTACAGAGTATGTCGATGGAGACGACGACCGCGATGAGCAGCAACGTCATTACAGAGCCCGGGACGCCGATGACGCCGAGGAGCGTGGCGGTTATGCAGCTTCGCGGGTCGGCGGCATCAACCGCTTGCTCATGAAGCTCGACTTTGGCACATGGTTCGGGAGAGCGGGCGACCACGAAGACGAGCACCGCTTCTAATCTTTTTGCCTCCTTCAAGTCCAGAAGTGAGAGAAATGCCAGTCAAGTTCATTTCTAGAAAACCAAGCTCGCAAACCAAGGCAGATCTGCAGAAGCGGAAAAAGACGGACTTTGTTCCCCGCGTCTCGAGTGGGTTAATGTCGCGCATCTGTGGCGTTACAGATGGCACGATTCTCGGGTCCGGGGTGCGTCTCCAGCTGGTCGAACAAGGGGTTTGGTTGGTGGTGATGAGGATTTCTGAGAGCAAGGAAGACAGATGGATGATACATAGGTGGGATGAATGGATGGATGGGGACCGAGCATTATACCATTGAGTTGTCCACACAGAAAAAATATATGCAGGTGTGCGAGAATTTTGCGCATATCAACAAGAAAATGTCAATTTCGCGTTCGTATCAGGTCATGATGGCGTCTCATCCAAGCGTGTACCTAAAAGCCTGATCATGCGTGGAGTACTTTTATATCTGCTCCAGCCCAGCCAATAATTTCGTCGAGCCATACCCAATTCATATCTGGGGTAAAAAGAGCAACCCAATTCCGGGGTAAAAAGACGCCGAGTAATACCAAATCCCGGGGTTTCCCGTTGCCCGTGGCCCGTGGCCCGTATCCATGAAACTCCCAGACACCTTCGCATGCCATGATACCGTGGGGATGTTATTTCATTACCCCGTAAATGTCCAATCAATACTCTCAAAACACCACCGAGCTTGCGGTGGCTTGAAATAGATAATACCAATACCATAATCCACAATTCATATTGTATAAATGTCGTTCGTGACAACAAAAAAAAGGGGGGAAAATGTTAAAACAGAAAGAAAGAAGAGAAAACTGGTATCGTAGTCTCGAGGCAAGGAGTGGTGCGCATAACATCCCTCTTTCGAAATAGATGGGGAAATTCTGTCGTTGCTTCTTTCTTTTGAAGAGAATATCGTCGTCAAGGTCTTTCAGCATAGTTCAACTCTAAGTCGCAGAGCTTGCCATCAGTATACCGCCACAGGTTTGCGGCCGAATTTGAGGGAGCCACGGCTGGAGGAATGTTCCTCGGAGTGGCGGCGTTGGAAGAAGCTCTGCATAAAAGAGCGCGGATTTGAGTGGTTAAAGTCCCCAGTGCGGTTGCGGATGGCACGATGCGAAGGCTTCTTTGCCTGCCAGCGCTCCTTGATGCAGTCATCGACTAGGGAGATGAGGCCAGTGGCGATAATGACACTGAATATGCCGGTTAGCTAGGATCATCGTCCAGGGGTTCAAGATTACTCACTCAGCCACGTCGGTGATGGCGTCAATGATGCTGCTATCGCTGATCCACATGTAGCAGGGGGTGACCCAA
This sequence comes from Fusarium sp. JS1030, assembly GCA_000966855.1. Lineage (NCBI taxonomy): Eukaryota > Fungi > Ascomycota > Sordariomycetes > Hypocreales > Nectriaceae > Fusarium > Fusarium sp. JS1030. The sequence goes on along the minus strand of JWIW01000016.1, from coordinate 107,242 downwards.
GCACCAGCCATCTCATCGTCGAGAACCTGGTTAGGGCTGCGCATCTCAGGAACGATGTGTGCCACAGGAGCACCATGGCCATCGCGGACCAGATGAAATGAAACCACGTCCAGGTTCTTGTCAATGACACGCTTCCAGGCGTAAGTGTGGCCCCACCACTCAAACTCGTACCGCTTGTTTGCCCGTCCTCCTCGCCGAGCGACATCCACGCGGGCATAATTGCTGAACTCGAGCTTGATGCGGTTGGTTGGTACCAGTCGTGGCTTGGCCTTGGTTGCTTGTCCCTGGTTGTGGTCCGAGGTCGTAGAGTGATGTGAGCCAGACCACACCGAGGCGTTGTCTGAAGCAGTGGAGGCATTGGTAGCGTTTCCATGCTTAAACATAGATGTAGTGCCGGATGTGGTTCGGTGGAAGGACGTCGTCATGGTGCGCATGGCCGAGCTCATAGATCGTCGCAGGGCCGGTCGGGCAGCAGCGACGGTGCCGGTTGGTGCTGGCGCGTAGGCGCGCTTGGAGTTGCAGACCTCGCGGCCAGAGTCGCGACAATAGCGGCGCAATGAGAACTCCCGGCGAGCGAGGTCATGCATTCGCAGATGGAATAATTGCACAGCAAGAGATCGCCGCCCATGGCCGAAGGGGACGACCGTGTCAACGCGGAGGTTCATGTTGCCATCCGAAGTGCAATCATCATGACGGACGGCGAGTCGATCGAGCGAAGGAAAGAGTCGTGCGAAATCTTGGGGTGTAGATGGCCGGCAAGGATGTTCGTTCGAGGTGCCACGATAGGGAGGCAGAACTGGGGGGATATGAAGGGATTCTGGGTCAGACAGGATGAAGTCCTTGTCGGCATCCTCCCGGTCGTCCTCCATATCGTCGTCGTCGTCGTCGTCGCCACTCTCGTCGTCCTCTTCTTCCTCCTCTTCGCCTTCTTCATCGCCGCCGACGGGCAGATCCCGGCAGAGCGGTGCCATCTCGGAAAGTACCGAGTCGTAGGTGGCAATGGAAGAAGATGTAGCGTTGAACATCAGCTCGGGATCTGCGGGAGTCTTCATTGTTGCTGTAGGCTTCTTGCTTTGAGACACATCGAGAGTCTTGTTATGAGAGCCGGAAGCTGAGTGGAAAGATGTGGGAGCCGTTGATTGAGAGGCCTCTGAGAAGTAAGAGTCGCGAAGAGAGTCGGACTCGGAGGGGGCGGGAGATGTGGTAATGACAACCTTTCGTTGCCGCCGTGGTGACGAGTCGGGCGTCATTTCCATGTGGTAATTGATTGTGTAGAGTTAACTGCTGCAGTTTGTTGAATTGGTAGGCCAATTTCTGTCAGGGCGTTGGTATAAGTGAGGTTGGGAATTTGCGTTGCGGAAAAGGAGCAGGTGATAAAGTGCTCTCTTGATGGTGTAGCGGGTTGTCTGTAATATAAATGTTGCTGGTATGATGGTGCATAACAGGAATGATTCAGCCAGGTTATATCGGATCGGATCAAGATCAGAACCACGAGACAGCTAGGGTCGATATATAGGAAACAGTCAAAAGATATATCCTTCAGGAATCGGTCGTCTGCCTTGGTATAGGTAACTGAAGGTCGGCGGGTGGTGGGGAGGGGGGCTTATTTGGTACCGCAGCCTGACCTTATACGCAACCAGTGGAGTCCGAGGCCAGGGGTAAGAGACTGGGGGGGGCATGGACTCGAGGCCACATCAGGAACCTGGTCGGTACAGTACAGTAGCGTTTTGGCGGGACGGACCACCACCTGTCACCTCGCGCCACGGCGGGGAGAAGTGGAAGAAACGCCTCGCCCCGAGCGGCCGGCTTCAGGCGCCGTCGCCTTCAACGTTCAGCAGCCACCCCCCAGCGCCTCTGCAACACAGTAGCCAGTCGAGTCGGTTGTACAGTTTGCCCTTGGATCTCTATGCTCGGTGGTCATTGGCTGGAGCAAAGCCATGGGCGAGGGTGAAGCAACATAGCATGGTCCCCTCAAAGCTTGATGAACTGCGCTAAGGCTCGTGGTGGGCAGACAGTCACATCGCCTGTGAAAAGTTGGCCACGGCGGATAGGTGGCTGATGAATCTGAGCACTACTGCATTCCAACTTTTCACCATCTTGCCTTGCGCGCAAGCATCTCGAGTCTCTGGCTCTGGCTCTGGCCCAGTGGACCGCGGCTTCGTCCGTGGGGGCTGCTTGGGGGACGAGAGTCCCCGGATGAGATCCGGAACCGGGAGCTGGTGTCCGCAGTGTCCACCAGCCGCTGCTCGTCCACTGGAGAGTGTTAAAAGTGTGCGTGTGAGGGCGTAGTGACGGTGTACCGCACGGTGGACAGGCCACGACCAGGGGTGTAATAGCTGTTTAGAGCTCATTCCAGGCTCATAGTCACACCACGCATGGGCTGTTGTCTCGTCCCGTCGATACGGTCCCTCTGGGGTGACGGGTGACTATCACTTCTCCGTTTGGGAGACGGATTGTTGTGCACGGCGATCGACGGGATCTCATTCAGTTGATTGACGATCCAGTGCCGGAGTGCAGCATAAGCTTGATTGATCATGAACGAGGTTGGCGCCAGGCATGGGCCAGATTGGTCCGACTGAGGCGATCATGCCGACAATATCCAGGACTTTGCTCGGTGCAGCTCCGAACGGCAGCGTCTCGAAGCCATCTCTCAGCAAGCAGGACCCTTTGCTCCCCTCCACCAAGATACTGATGAATGCATGGGAAGCATCAAGATCAATGACTTCAATGTCTTAGACCCCGCCGGCACAGCACGAATACATGCATGCCTCCCCTCATGGTATCCGGTGGGATGGGGGAGTTGACGCTGGCTTCTTCCAGAAATGACCAACTCGGAGTCAAAGACTCGTCGTGCGCTGGCTCACGGCCCGTTCATTACTCACCATCGACCGACCAAACAGGCAGTACGTCCCAAAGGGTCCAGCAGAGCCCTGGACGCCTCGATATCGTGACCTCTGGGAGAGTTCCCAAAAGAGGAGTGTCCCCGACCGTCTGGCAATCGGGGCGATTGGCATCTGTTCCGGTTGGATCTGCCAGAGCCTTGTAAGTGTGCATTCGCGTGGCAGCGTTTGTTCGAAATAGGCGCTTGCACCAGAATTTTCTTGATCCTGTAGATTTTCGTGATGGTAAGGTTGTGACTGAGCACGAGATCTAATCATTCTGATCAAATCCTGAGATGATGCCATATTCACGTTACCGGACTGATCTTGGAATCTCATCGATCAGAAATGAAGAGTTTAGGCTTATCCGGATGAAATGCATGCCCGTTCCTTCCCTCTCACGCCCTGACTGATTTTTTACTGTCCATGGCACTGTATGTACTTTCTCACCTGAATCCACAGCAGTTGAACCCGGGGTGGAAGGTGCGTGACTGTAACTGTCTGCGACAGCAGGTGCCGCCGAGCGCCCCCGGGCCTCTCCGCTGCAGTTGCACGTTGCACGGCGGCCCAAGTACGCCCAGTTGCACGTTGTAAGTGCAAGTGCCACCATCCACGCCTCCCGTCATCCTTTCCTTGCCCGAGTCCACCCGTCCGAATGGGTAGGTAGGTGCAGGATTCTCACTGGGCATGCCTTCCTGCCTTGCGTCCCGTCCTACCGAATTCTACTGCCGATGGTCCTACCCTATAACCAGGCCTCGATCGTGGATATTTCCAGCCTCCCTCAAGGATGACCTGGTCATCTCACCTTCACCACCCGTACATGACCAACCAGCAAGAGAGCCAACCATCCAACTCGTGCCCATCACACTCTCGCTTGGCCTTCTCTCCTTCGTCCAGAATATCCTCGACCCCCGGCGGCCCCGGACCTGATGCACTCCGCAGACGCACGACCGATTGGATCCCACGCCCATCTCGCCTCTGGGCCTCTTCGTCTTCTCTCGCCTGGGGTTGCACAGATGCTCATTGCACATTGCGAATCCTTGCGCAAACAGTCTTCAATCGTTGGCCAGCACGAGGCCTTTGCCCATATGCCTTCTCTGCCTTCTCCGTCTTTCTTCTGGCTCCAGCTGTGGCTTGTCGACGATCCTGAACACGTCAGCCTTCTTTCGCCCACCGTGTCTGCCCTGTTGCACTGACACTAGGGCTCGCTAACTATGACATTGTACGCCTACGGAGTCGGTGACGAGGCTGTTGTGACGAATCCCTCAAACTACGCCTCACTGTCGAGAGAGACGAACCCAACGATGCCTGGCTGGTGCTGTGGATGGCCTTGCTTCGCCGCCTAACTACCAAATGTGCTGCTTCTATTTAGGGAGCTGTCATGAGCCCCGCTAGGCGGGGATGCCTGTGCTGGGCCGCAATGTTGTATCCAGACTCCTCCCCACAACATCGGCTTCAGCCTTGACAATGACTGATTTGTTGGGCCGGGGTAAGTTGAATCGCCAGCGAATACATTGACTCACCAAGGAGGACAAGACGAAACCCGTTACACCAACAGCGGCAGGCAGTGACGTTCGAGTTCGCTGGCGCCGGCATGCGTCATGCTCGAGTACACTTCTCGTGGAGCCCAACGACTGCACGTCACTTTGACTCCTAAGCCCATGTTCTCGCGGTCCAGTACGAGAAACAGCTCAAGTGTCAGCTGCAGCAATTGCGGTTTGCCAGGTCGCGAATTACAGAAATCCCCGAAACACTCGACATCTGTGCTCAAGCCGTAACATGTATGGCACTGATGTAGTTGCGTGTCTCACTTCAGCCCATCCATACGCATTACGTACATATCCAATCCAACCTCGCCTTAGCATGCCCAGGTAGTCGAGAATTCGGATGTCATGAAGCTGCCATTCTGGTTCTGTATATACCCATGTGTTACAGTCACAGATGGAATACTGCAGCATCCGGCCTACACGACCAAGACGATTGTTCGCTTGGTCTCTGGATAAAGTGCTCTACCCTGCATCCCTTTACACCTTCACACTAGTACCGCACGCGCTGACATGCAAGCCGAGCCGAATCCTGATAGCCAAGGTCACCCATCAAGCTGTAGCTCTTGATGCATGTGGTGACCTCTAATTCGTCCTCATCAGATGTCTCGACCCTCCTTTGTCTTATAGGCTACCTTTTCGGTCAATTGTAAGACCAGTGGTTCTTCCGCCGCCGCCGCTGCGTCTTTTTCTTCCAGAAAAACAAGCCCCTGCCCTTGAACTCGACGATTACGCATCAAATGATTGGGAATTACTGTTCGCTGGTCAGGTTCTCGAGGCCAGCATCCTGGGCCGCCGTTGGTGTTCTTCGAGTCGTGCTCCACGGTACTGTGCCTGCATCTCCGCCCATACCTCTGTCTGGCTGCCATATGGCTTGGGCCATCACCCCCACGAAGCTATAGATGCTGTGTTGGAGCTCTCGGAACCCTGGGGCGTATCTTCCGCAGCCTTGGGCAAAGGCGGTGCCTGACTATCATTCAAGCCGCCCGTGAAGCAGGGATATTGCCCTTTTCGACCAGCTACACGAGTTCCTTGTCCTCGTGTCGCTAGTACCACCAACCACGAGGGCCTTATGCCACCATCTCCCATAACCACCAATCTTTGGAAAGCCTCAATCTGGAGGTGCCCGAGCTGACCTCATCCTGTCTCAGTGCTTCTCCAATCCTCTGTCAACTTGACTTAAGTCGCTTTGTTAATGCGGTCGATCTGTTTTCTCGCGCATCTCCTTTACTGCACCTATCCGAGACCAACATGGTCGCTTGACGCAATGCTACGCGGGAACTATTCAGCTGCAGCGGCTTAATTGAGGAGTTCATAGCATCATTGTGCCAACTTCAACCCTGGGCTTAGGCTCGTGCTGATGGCTGCCACCTGCCCGAGAGACACTTGGACTTGAAGCTCTGTCGGGCCTCAAATGCTGGACAATGTTGACGACATCACGATACTACAAGTCCGCCCATTCATGGAAATAGCTTTTGGGCCAAGTAACGGCTAAACGCCTCACTTTATGCCGTGCCGTCTTTGCCCTCCACGCCTTAGTTTCTCGCATAACGACGCGCTTCAGTTAGATGGGTTCCGGCCTGTCGGCGACGGTTCAAAGAGTGATTATCTGTATTATCAAGCTCTTGCCACAGAGCGCACCAGCAGTTGAGGGGCGGCCTGAGCTTTTGCGCCAATGTCGATGTTTTAAGACCCTCTCAGAGGCAATACATGGATCAAATTGGGTGTGATCCGAATGGAAGGCCGCTGACTCTTTGGAGTCTGGGCCATTTCTCCCGCTTCACCCCACGCGCTTGATGCCTAAGTGGCTGATTGCTGGGCCACATCTAGGAAAGCATCGTCTTGATACGTAGTAATTCACCTATCAATGGTGGACTACCATCTATGCCTGCCGGCGCGGACCCGCGCCTCCAAGACGAGCGTCAGTTATCCGGCGATAGCCTTTCTACGGGTGAAAGAATGCATGAGACTGGGCCGCCCACGATAAAGCCATCCTCTCATGATTCCATTGCTTTACTTAGGTAAACTAATATTACAATAAAATCTAAGTCTTTATTAGAATATTCGACTTTTTCTCCTCAATATTACTGCCCTCTTAGAGGAGTCTAGCAAAGGATAATAGCAGATACCGAGTCTTATGTTTTATTTCACCCTGTAGCCTTTGTTCCTGTTGCACCTTTGGAGAGGTCCGATCCGGCGGTCACGGAGTCTTTGCCCCTCCCTGCTCGATCTCTCGAAAGGGTGACCTGACTTCTTCACCAATCGTCCCACCTCGCCAGTCACGAGATGCGCTGTGTTTAATGAGCTGGTTTCTCTACCTAATCCTCGATCTCGTCCATACCTTACAATCTGTGGTGGCCTCTCGTCCTTCACCATCTTTTTTATGGTGTCGTCTTACACGGCGTTCTTGGGCTTGTCATACTACTAACTGTGACTTGCCTTTTCTGGCATCCCGTCCTAGACCCCATCTGACCCTAATAGGCATGAGGTAATTGACGTCTTGATCGGTCAGATGCGTCACGACGTCACCGTCGAAACTGTTCGTTGCTTTTGTCTTCACCGTTGGAGATCTTGTCGATCCGGAGGCATGGGATGGAGGGTTGATGCTTGCCCCATGCCTGACACTGTTCCCTCATAGCTCTTAGACCCAATGTCCAACATGGATAAAAACGTGGTCATCAAGGTCTTGCAAAGGCTTACAGAACATGCTACGTACGATTCAAGTGGACCGTCTCAGATTGACTAGGCCTGTCTCGTAGGAACAACAGGATTTATTATGCTGGAGCACATACACATGTGGAACCGCCAGTCGGAGGCGACGATACAAGACAGAGCTATCGGTCAATAACATAACCTACTGAATCGAACTGCTTTACAACCGAATATCTCTCCCCCAACACCTCCATGTACCTCGTCACACGCCCATCCATTGTAGTGCATTGTCTCTGCCTATGTCCCTCTCGGACCCCTATCCCACCACCTGAACGTCTTGGGAGACGACCGTGGTATGACACCCAATCCTAAGCTCCTTCTGTTCATCATCGTCATCATCATGGTCATCCTCTTCCACAAGTCACCGTCACCCTCACTGCGCCGTCCCCAGCACTACTAGGGCTGGCTGCTCCAGCCAACCCAGCTCCGCGGCATGACGCGCCAGATCTTGACCTCTCCGCTGCGCAAATCTTCGAGCTTGAAGCTCTCGACCTTGACCTTCTTGCTCTCACGACCTTGCTCCCATGCGCGCACCTTCTTCTTGGTGCCATCCCATTCGGCTACAACGGCGACGTGGTCAGGTTTGCCCACCTCGACAGAATACTTTGCGTGCATGGGACCGTGCTTGCCCTGGAAGCGTGCGTTGCGGACGGTTAAAATATCTCCAGGCCGGATCATGTCGTTTTGTTGTGTTGAGGCGTTGGCCATGTTGGAGTAGACGAGGGCGCCGTAGGCACGGGTGCCCACAGGAGGGAGCGCATCCTTAAAGGGGCGGAGAAGCTCTAGAACGAGACCTTGGGGTGTGCCATCCGCGACGACAGAGTCCTTCTTGGAAGACACAGCATCAGAGATGGGGCGACCGAATCGTTCGTAGTACTCCTCCATCTGGTCTTGGCGGAGGGGACGCGGCGGGGGCTCGTGGCGTTGTTCGAGCTCAACGTCAGATGGGTCATAGGGATCGTAGCGGATTGTCAGGAACGTCTGGGAGTAGTCTTGATATAGAATGAAGATCTCGCGAGTGATAATGGTCTTTTGCCCGCCGTTGGTTGAGGTGGACTCTTCACTCTCGAAGAAGATGTCTTTGCGGCCCTGAAGCACGGGGGGCACTTGGTTAGCCTGCTTCCACCACCCGCTCTGGATAGCCAGGTCGAGGTCGTTGGCGATGAAGCCCGACTCCATCGACATTGACGGCCGATGAAGATCCACGGATCGCCTGTTTCCAGCACCCGCCCTTGACACATCTAATGATTGTCGGCCAGAAACGCGGCCTGCAGGAATAGATGGTGGGGGGGCTCTTCGATCGACAGGAGACGAAACAGAGGGCGACCCAGGGAAGATCGCCTCCTCTTCTATCTTAGGAGTTCGAGGAGCATATGCATGCCCAGGAGCTGAATAGTTATACGGGTCATAATCCTCTTCCGTCTGCGGCGGCTGAGGAGGGACAATAGTTGTAGGAGGGGGAGGGGGAGGAGCAGCGCGTGGCACATCGACGGACCGTCGCTTGTTCTCCGGAGGTGGCTGCGTGGGCACAGGTGGAGGAACAGCTCTGGGAGCTGCAGCCGTGGGAATAGGTGGTGGTATATTAGCAGGAGCTTCAGCAACCGGAGACTGGAGAGTATTATCTTCCAGGCTTGAGTCGCGAGCGTGGGCCTTGAGGGCATCCTTATGAGGGACCGAGGAGGCGATATCAGTGTCGTAATCGCCCTCATACTCGGTGACCTCCTCATCCTCTTCTTCACCAGCCTGAGGCGGTCGTGTGGGTGTTGGCTGTTGAGTGTCCTGGGTTGACTGTCGTCGGAGCGCTCCCGGCGGCGGTGGAGGTGGGGGTCGGCTCTGTGCGGGAGGAGCTGGTGCGGATCCAGGGATTGGAGGCGGCGGCCGGCTCAGTCGCTTGTTGGCCGTAGAAGCAGGAGACGCAGGGCTGAACTCCTCGGCAGGAGACATAGGCGGAGATCGTCCAGGGAGGACAGGAGGCTGGACAGGAGGTGGGGGCATCGGGGGAGACCTTGCAGTAAGCACAGGCATCTCCCTCTCACTATCTCGGCCACCGCCGGAGAGCTCATCGCCAGACTCGGAACCCTCAGTCTGAGATTTCATGTCAGAAGGGGGAGGGGGAGGGGGAGGTCGAGCTGCAAGATGGTGAGCTTTTTGCTTTCTTGAAAGGTGAGATTTCTCTTACAATCGGATGGTACAGGAGGCGGCGCTGGTCGACCGCCAGGAACAGGGGGTGGCGGTCCTGTAGCATCTCGGGGAGGCACTGGAGAGTGGTGAGTATGATAGACGCGTTATCGGACATATTGATACATACTTGTCGGGGCGGAGGGAGGAGCAGGAGTAGTCTCGCCCTCTTCTTCTTCCTCGCTCTCCTGTGCTCGAGGCGGTAGAGACGGTACAGGAGGCGGCGGCGCTCGAGCAGCTGGTTCAGGTTCCTCCTCAGGACGAGCCAATTCCTCTGATTTCCTTGGACCTCCCATTCCGGGAAGAGCTATCATAGTAGGCACGGGGGGAGCGGCGTGGGAGGAAGGCGATGTCTCCTCTACGCCCTCATCGATCGATGTGCGCTCTGGCTTGGGTGCCTTCTTCTTTTTCGTTCCAGCCCCTAGCATGGGCATGGGTGCACCAAACATGGCATTGAAACCCATGCCACCACTCATCTTGGCCATTCTCGCCCTCAACTCTTCCCTGCGCCTGACTTCGGGGTCGACGTCCTCTTCCTCCTCTTCCTCCTCCTCCTCCTCTCCATCGCTTGCTTCTCTCTTCGGTACCTCAGGGGGAGGACCAGGATGTATAGGCAGCGTGGGTGCCCTTGACGCACGCCGGGTTGCTCCGTCACTATCCTCACGCTCTGTCAAGTCGTCGTTGCCTTCGGTTGTATCACCGGCCCCGGACATGTCCGCCTCGTTACCATCATGGATGGGTTCCGCAGGTCCCTTAGACGACTTGCGACGAGGAGGAGGTGGCATGCGGCTCGGCCGTGGCTCATCTGTGGATGTTCTGGCACCCGTATCTTCTGTATCTCTGCGCTCAAGAGGGGCAGGAGGTTGCTGTGCCTCCTCCGCCTCGCCCACGGCATCGGCATGGCCAATACTCTCGCGCTTCTTTTGAGGCTTTTTGGGTTTTTCTTTCTTAGAAGCAGCGTCCGCATGTCGCTGCGCCTGTTCCATCTGCTGTTTTTGTAGCAGAGCAATACGCTCCTTCAGACTAGTAGGTTTGGGCTGCTCCTCGTCACCACCCTCCTGACCCTCAGAGGGTACAAGGCCAGCCCTCTCGGCCTGGCCCTGAGTCTCGGCTTCCCTCTCCTTGATTTCGGGATCTTCATCGCGCCGGTAGACCTTGGCCGTCGGGGTCTGCTGTACCGGAGGCACATATGCATGCCGACTCGGAGGAGGGGCTACAAACGGTTTCTTAACGAACCCCGACCCCGAGCCACCGAGACCACTAGGCTTGAACGGAGTGACAGGAGGCGCTGCGGGTTTATTAAAGGCCGCAATACGGTCCTTAAAGGAGCTGCTCTTAGGCTTCTCTGAAACGGGGGGTGGTCCGGCGGGTTTGGGCTTTGGAGCAGCAGCTGGAGCTGGGGCTGGACCCGGGGCGGGGGCCGGAGGCTCAGCAACTTTGGGAGCTGCGGGCGGGGGAGCCGGTGCTGAGACGGGCTTCGGCGGCGCAGGATCCGGGACAGCCGGGGCAGCCGGCTCGGGAGCAGTAATCTTCTGGACGGGCTCATCGGCCTCTTCGATCTCGGGCTCGGGCTCGGGGGCGGGCACTGGAGGGGCTTCTTGCTGCGCAGGCGGCGGTGGGGGAGGAGAAGCGATATCTTCGGCGGGATGGGCAGCTTCAGCCTCCTTCTTGGGGCGAGTTCGAGTTGGGCGAGGAGGTGCGGTAGGCTCAAACTTCTCGACAAAGTTGCGGGGGAAGATGCCCTCCTGCTTCACGCCATGGTCGTCGAGGTATTCCCCGCCATACCAGTCGGCGTCGTCCTCATCAGTGACGGTGATGATCTGCCCAGTACCAAAGTTGAGGTCGTCCTCATGGGGTGACGAGTACTCGTAGAGAGCCTTGACCCTGAATGGCGCGGCCATGTTGCTGGTGAATGATCCTTGGGGAAGCTGTCTCGCAGGACGAATGCTGCCCGAGGCCGGATCAAAGCTGCTCGGGGTGTGTGGCTGTATGGAGCACGAAGGTACGTGTATGTTCGTAGGTCGACAGCTCTCGCTTGGGCTTGGTTGGATGTGGGGCACGACAGGGGGGCGTCGTCAGCCCGTCGGATGGGACGAGGCGGGGGAGGATAGAGGATGAAGCTATCTGGAGGGCCGCGGCGCAGTAGGGAGGGCGATTGCTCGAGCTGTGTTCTGGGATAAGGGATTACGGGCACGAGATGCTCGAAGCTCCCTTGAGAATGTGAGCGAGCAAGAGAGAGATGGATGCGGGTTGCAAGGAGGCGGCGGTGGTAGTGGTGTTTAGCGGAACCTAGGCCCAGCTGGGGCGTGCGTTTGTCGACGTCAGCGCTCCAAGGTCGTCACTCCATCCACCCACACGGCTAAAAGTGCTAGGCGCGTGGACAGCGGTACATACAAGAACCCAAGCTACCTACCTACCTAGGTACAGTGGGTTGGTGCCTCCCGAGGATGATCCGTTATAACCCAACCAGTAAAGGCGTCGACACGTTGGGTTGCGGAGAGGAGGCTGAGCCCTTTATCATATGGAGGAAGTGGGCAATGACTCAAGACGGACACGGAGAGTAGGTAGACAGTTGGTAGTTGAGACGTTGCCATTTGTCGTTGGCCATTGGGCCATCGTTGTTGGTTATATGCGTGGCAGAGCCCCTGTAGCGGACAAAAATAACCGGACGAGGTCATTGTGGCATGGAATAAATGCCTTCCATGATAACTCTCTGTTTACCTAGTTTGACGTGTAATTTAGTTCCAAGAGCAACTTTACGAGGTACTGATTCAAGTCATATTTACACAACACGTGATGTTTATCAAACCAACATGCTGTCTTATACGGCTTTGTTTGAGAAGAATACACCACCGAACCTCGCCTTTTTGACCCCTCCAGCCCGAGCTGTCCGGGAGGCGCATCGAAACCTGGGGCAGCAGAAACACTGCCTAGCTCCCAAAGCATGCCAGGCATAAAGCATCTCCAAGCTCAAACATCAGCCTAAAAATACCTCGAAACCGCTAACTTATCTCACGTCGTCTGATGCAACCCTGCTAACTGAGCTCGCCATGGGCAAACCCTTGCTTTTCTAGCTCCTGCAGAGGCTGTCCTCTGGGCTGTGCAGCGATGCATCATCCATGATAGCACCAACAGCCACAACCTCAAACGCTGCCGTTTTGCCTTTGCGAGGTTGCGCCGAGTGATTGGTCTGTAAGCTCCCTAGCCCCTCTTGTTCCTGTGGAGTGTGGCTTGATCCCTTGAACCACCGCTTTTTGGCCATCATTGTTGCGCCTCGGTGGCCAACTGTGGCGGCGGGGTACACTCTGTCATCCCAGATTGCTAGGCTGCTGAGAGCTCTGTTTCTCATCCTTCGCTCACCACTTGGCTTGAGTTACGAGACTACATACTGTCGTTCTGTGCCTTCGAAGCCCATCATGGCGCCTGCTGGCAAGCAACCGGCCAAGGGAATCTTAAAGAAACCCAAGGCTCCCGAAAAAGAGCCTGACGTTGACCCCAAAGAGATCGCTCTTCACCATGCCAGGATCATCCAACAACGCAAAGATCTCGAAGCTGAGATCCTTGACAGCCTGGTCCTGCTTTCCGAATACCCTCTTGTACGCGATCCCCCACACGACGCTGCCAACCCAGCTCCATCCGACATCGCCGAATTCAAGACCCATGTGCGTCTGTTCCAGCCCTCAGATTATGACGATCTCATTATCGAGCGAAACGTCAATGAGCTTTGCGGATACACGCTCTGCGCACGACCACGACGGAAAGTTGGACCTGGCGGCGAATGGAAGATCGCTACCAATGGTGATATCGTCAAGCGCAAGGATCTTGAGATGTGGTGTTCAAAGCAGTGCGCCCGTCGCGCTCTCTGGGTCAAGGTTCAACTGAATGAGACAGCTGCTTGGGAGCGCGCAGGCATCCCAGACATTGAGATTGAGTTACTCGACGAGGACAAGTCAAAAGAAACAGAGGTTGACAAGGCTGCCCGGAAGCTTGGCGATCTAAAGTTGGAGGAGCAGCGGCAAGCGGCTCGTGATACCGCTGCTTTAGCGCTCGAGCGTGGCCAGCGCAACCCGATACAACCAGAAAAGGTTGCGGTTACGCTCAAGGAGAAGGACGTTGAGGCACCTTCTCCTGCGACAGGCACACCCGAGGTCTACGATGACGATCATTTAATTGTCGAGGGCTACAAGAGCAAAATGAAGCTGGAAAAGGATGAACAAAAGTCGTAAAGTGTGTCTTGTGTAGGCGTTGCAATAAAATTTGGCGTTGGACGGGCGGCATCTACATCATTGGTAGGACCGTGGGCATAAAATAGACAGAGATACCCCATGGCGAAGTAATGCGATCTTGAGACGGAAAGCATAGAGGTTCCTCTGGCGCAGTTCTCAATGATGCGAACTGGCCTCGGGCAAGGTCACGTTCACAGACGAGAGGGAGGTAACTTGGCGATCAAGCGTCATCCCTGGAGGCATCCAGAGAATCGGCGACACCTTGGGGGTTGGAAGATCTTTCTTTGAGACCTATGCACTCACTGTCCTAAAGACGCCAAGTAGCAAACCCATGTAAATGCCAGACACCCCATATTCCCAAAGCCATTTTTTTAGTCGCGGCGAGGGCGGTCGCCGTATCGTCGTCCGCCACGCTCGGGGACCTGCTGCTGAGAGACGGGGATGACGTTGACGGGGATGGAGTCGAACTAGAGGCTCAGTTAGTATGCTTCGGTCTGAATCGTCGGATATTCGAGGTGCACATACGCCAAGGTGCTTGAGGAGGTCCTTGGTCTCGCCATCGACATCGAGCTGGCCGCTCTCGGAGTTCTGGGTGAAGTCCAGAGCGGAGACCTCAGGAACGTACTGATCCTTGCGCTCACGCTCCTCCTCCTGAAGCTTGAAGGAGATACCACGGACAGGGCCACGCTGAATTCGCTTCATCAAGTGGGTGGTGTAGCCGGCAATCTGTAGTAGAGAAGAATCCCTCGGTCAGTCGCTGTAGTCCTTCGAGCTTCGCGAGCCGGCAGTTCTAACCTTGTTGCGCAGGCGCTTCGAGGCAATGATGGCGATCTCATCACAGATGCGCTTGTTGGTCTCGAAGTCGAGGGTGAGCTTGGGGTAGTACCGCTCAATGATGACCTTGGCGGACTTCTTGACGGTCTTGGTACGGACGCGACCCATTTTGGCGGTATTGGACTATTGGACGTTGGGCGATGGGTTGTAAGAGAGTCGCTCGTGGAAATCCAGCCGAGTATAGAAATTTGGTGTTGAGCCGGATGGGTGGGGTGGGGTGCACAGGCGATTAGGGCTCAATGTTTTTGCTCACGTGATGAGATCAACCGCCAAAGATTCCGGGAATAGCGGGGCGTGCCTACGTAGGTTGCTCGCTGACCTAAGCAACCAAGCGTTTGGCTGCTTGCGCATGAGATGGTTATGAAGCTCGATGCCCAGGTGATGATCTATGATAGAATCAATCTTGCTCTAATGGGGAAATCGATCGGAAATTTCTGTATAGGAAAACAATTCCCATTTATTCTTGCTTTCATCTACTTGTACAGTGTTTGGTACAAGGTTTCTCGTATGGAGAACCTGGAGTCATCGATATACAACAGCTTCAATTGCTTTCCCACAGCCCAACTTCTCTATTGCTGACGGTCTAGACCGTAGCTGCTGGAGCTTCCTACAACCTCCGTTCCGGATTCAGCTGCGGGAGCTCCATCCCCCAGAAGCTCATCGGCAACTCGATCTGTCCGCCAACCATCAGGCTCACTGACCAGCTTCACGGGTCGCTTCTCGTCAACGTACACCTTCTCTCGCCCCTGGCTCTCCTTCGCAATGAGCTGGGACTCGGTGCTAGCTTCCCGGAGTTGGAGCACAACCTTTCCGCTAGGGTCGACGGTTGCGGTCTGGGGATCGATGAAAGCCTTGGCACCACCAAAGGTTGTAGTATCGAGGTGGTTGATGCCACTAAGCATCTTTTTATTATTCGAAGCGCGGTTTCGCATAACTCTTGTGGCGAACTCGTTGTCACCCGAGGGCGTATCGGCGACGAAACCACCCACACCAAGCTTGGCAGGCGACGGGCCAGACCTGGGGGATACAACTCGGGCCAGAACGGGGGAACGTCGGCTTTGAGGACCATAGACCGGGTGGTTTTCCATGTACGAGTTCGTCCTCAGATAGCTGATACCAGCCGAGGGGTGGCTAGGAGGAGGCCCAGCCTTGCCGTAGGGGCTCTCAGTGGCCGCCTTCTCTCCGCCAGTCAAGAAGGTCTGAATGATGCCCACAGGCTGGCCAAGAGGAGCAAGGTCGAGGAACTTGGAGACGAGTGCGTAGAGTGTAGCCCGGTCGCTTCGTAGAGAACGCACATAATCCGTAAACTGATCCTCCGTAATATCTGAGAGGCTAAGCTTGGGGGGTGCCGGGTTACCCTGATCCTTGGCAGCTGTCGCCTGTCGAGCATTCATAGAGTTGACGAGTCTCTCCCTGAGGAGCTGTCGGAACTGAGCACGTTTCGGTCGCACATTCTTGTCGAGATAGCTAAGAAAATCGCCCTCGGTCATCCTGGCCAGCCAAGGCCCCTGGAACTTCCATCGCTTGTCATCCGCTCGTCCTTCCCGGAAGTCGGTAAAGTCCATATCCTCCTCGAAGACTGACTTTCGCCAAATATCGGTTCTCTGTTGTGTAGAACTGGCAGTCCGCTCATTTCCCTTGGGAATAGAGAGAGGTACCCGAAGCTCTTGGAATTTCTCCAAAGACAAAGTGTGGTCGGCGGCAGAGGCGAAATCCGTAACACTCTCGATGGCATCGACTTGCTTGACTCGAATGAGGGGTGTCGAGGTTGACATGGTAGACTTGAGAGGGAACGGTCGCTTGAAGCCCCAGTCACCCTTCTCTCGCGACGAAAGAGGGGAGGTAATTGACTGGTACTGCGGGTATTGTCGTGTCATAGTCGGGGACTTGTGATCGCCAATGTGCAAGTTCGTCGACTGAGGTTCGGGTAGAGGCTTGGGAATGGAGAAGAGCCGAGAGGATCTCAGCAGCGCCCCTCCGGGCGACACAGTTCGGCCCCCCATTGCGACTCGGAGACCAGTGGGCGAGCTCAATTGGCTTGCCGATTTGGTGGCTTCGTGATGGGCAGCCGGCGTTGAGCTGAAGTCGAGCAAAATTCGCTGGCGATTGGAAGCTCGGGCGGAATCTCCCGGTGATGACCCGGGTAGACCTTATTGGCTAATTGGACTCAGCGGCGGCACCTGTCTCTGATAGCGCTGAACCCCACTGGAACCCTGTCTGTTCAACGCTGCAACTTTGAGGCTCACATATAAAAAACCAACTTGACGAAGAGACGGGACGAGGCGAGGAGGAAGCCTTTCTTTCCTTTTACTGTAACCAAGAGTGAGATGCAAGCGGTCAAGAGAATGGCGTCATCATCAAACATTTACAAGTCACCAGCTCTGACCTTTGAGCTTGTCGCAAAATGCTCCGTGAGTTTTGCTTAGGGACTACCGCCTCACTCATCTTGTGCACTCTTGACTAATAACCGGCATTCCAAGATAGACAACTAGAGCGCGTGCCTCCATATTAACGCTGCCCCATGGACCAGTTCAGCTTCCCATGTTCATGCCTGTGGCTACTCAGGCGTCCCTCAAGGGTATTACTCCTGAGCAGCTTGAGGAGACAGGATGTCGCTTGTGTTTGAACAACACATACCACCTTGGCTTGAAGCCAGGACAAGAGGTGTTGGATGTTATAGGTGGAGCGCATAAGCTTCAAGGTTGGAACCATAATATTCTGACTGACAGTGGAGGGTATGTTCTTGAAAATATGTATGAGTGTCATGTGCTGATGCTATTCAAGCTTCCAGATGGTCAGCCTGCTCAAGCTTGCGACTATCACTGAGAAGGGCGTCGAGTTCCTGAGTCCTCACGATGGCACGCCTATGCTACTTACCCCAGAGCACTCCATGTCACTGCAAAACAGTATTGGCAGCGACATCATGATGCAACTGGACGATGTTCTTGTCACAACTTCGCCCGACAAAGCCCGCATGCGCGAGGCTATGGAGCGTAGTGTACGATGGCTTGATCGATGTATCGTAGCACACAAGAAGCCCGACTCACAGAACCTCTTTTGCATTATCCAGGGTGGTCTAGATCTCGAGATGCGCCGAGAATGCTGTCGAGAGATGCTTGCTCGCGATACCCCGGGCATAGCCATCGGCGGACTCAGCGGTGGCGAGGCTAAGGCGGATTACTGCAAGGTCGTAGAGGCCTGCACCGCACTACTACCCGATCTGAAGCCCCGGTATGTCATGGGCATTGGCTATCCCGAGGATCTGGTGGTGAGCGTTGCGCTTGGTGCAGACATGTTTGACTGTGTGTGGCCCACGCGAACAGCACGATTCGGCAACGCAGTCACGAAGCATGGCGTTCTCAACATGCGCAACAAGAGGTATGCGGTTGATTTTGAGCCCGTTGAAGAGGGCTGTGGCTGCATGGTCTGCAAGCCAACCGCTGAGGGAGGGATGGGTGTGAGCCGAGCCTTTGTGCACCACAATGCGTCCAAGGAGACAGTGGCTGCTCACTTGTTAACCATTCACAACGTCTACTATCAGCTCAACCTCATGCGACAGATTCGCGAGGCCGTGATTGAGGATCGTTTCCCGGCATTCGTACGGCAGTTCTTTGCATGGCTGTATCCCGAGAGGACGGGCTATCCAGAGTGGGCGGTTGAGGCGTTGAAGGAAGTCGGTATAGATCTGATGTCGGAAGAAAAATGAACATTTTATGGACGAATCATCAACCGGGAGCGAGGCGTTGGTTGAGTCGGAGAACCAATTGGGGGTGGGATATCAAATATGCATTTCTATATACGGCGGCTTTCGCTTCTTTAGCCCAACAAGGATCCCCCATCGATGCTACGCATTGTCCAAGTGTTCTCCAATAAAGTTCATTAAACATCCCTGACAGTCATTAGAACCAACATGCATTCTCCTCTAGTTGTCGAACCAACAATTCGACTTGGAACATCCCCATTTCGTCATTACAGCGCTGCGCTTACAGAGAAAGCGCGACAGCAGCAACGGCAGCGAGAGCGGCGCCGATGCTAACACGGAGGGAGGCAGCGGCGTTGCCACCGTCACTGCCTTCGGTGGCAGTAGGCTGAACGGTGACGGTAACAGCGTTGTTGTTCTGCTCGCTAGTGGTCGCAGAGCCGCTGTCGCTGTCGGAATCGGAGCCAGAGTCGGAGCTGGAGTCGCTGGTTCGGCGAGAACCATCCTCCTCGGTAGAGCTGGCCTCCTCGGTCTCGGTGGACTCAGCATCCTCGGTCTTGGAAGCAGCATTCTCGCAGACGTCGGTGAATCGCTGGCAGAAAGTGGCGAATGTCTTGGCGACTGCAGGGGATGGGTTAGCATGAAATGTCGTTGATTCAAGGGGTGCCATGACGGTTGTCTGTGAAACACGTACCAGGGTAGGCGGTATCAGGCTCGCCGGTACGGGCCCAGTTAGCGCAAGTGGAAGCGGCGCTGTCGATCTCATCGGTCCAGGTGAGGTCGCTGCCAGAGCCACGGCAGCTGCGAAAGGGTTAACCATGGTGTCTTTTTTGATATCGTTGCTGTCGGGGGCTTACCAGTAGCACTCAGCCTGCTCCTTGAAGGGGAGCTCGGTGAAGTCCCGGTTGGCCTTTGTGCACGAAGTGAAGATGTCGAGCATGTCTACACAGGCCGCAGCATACGTCTGTGAAGAAGGGCTGGCGGTGATGGTGGACGAATCCTCATTAGCCTTGATAGTAGATGTAAGAAGACTGCCACCACCGTTGCAGGTGGCCTCGGCCGAGCAGGCCATGTACAGAGTGCCGTAGGCTTGAGACTTATTAGAACATGTCCTCGATTTGTCCTGAAAGGGCGGAATACTCACCATCATACTGGGAGCTGGCATCGGGAACCTCTTCCTCGAGATACGAAGAGCAGGCGCCGTAGATGGGAGCGGCGTTGGATCGACCATCACAGCACGCGCATCCGATCAGGGCCTGGGGGTCGGCAGTCGCAGCAGCATCGAGGCCACCAATAGAAGAAACACAGTCCTGGACCAGCGAGACGGCTTCGGTACAAGAAGCATATCCGGGATCGTTGGGGTTGGCAGCAGCAACGTTGAGCAGGTTGGGACCAAGATTAATCTGCGCGGCGGCGCCGCCAGCGAGGAGGGAGAGGACAGCAGCCTTCATGGTGAAATGGGCTCGTCGAGTTCTTGCTGTGGTTCGAATGGCGAGAATGGGAGTAAAGCAAGACAACGGCCACTTATAGACAGTCGTGAGCAAAAAGGCTGGTATCAATTCCCCAGAAACAGAGCTCCGGGGGGTGGAGGGCAAGGTCTCGGGTCTTTATTATCCACGACCTGATCCGAGCAATCTACCCTCCTCCCAGCAGAACGGGTCGGGTCATCGCTCATTGAGCAATCAACACCATCACGCTAGAAAGCTTGCGGCTGGGGTGAGCTAGCTCCGGAGCTGTGCGGGCCAAGCACCCACGAGGCAGAGTCTCAAAGTCCCCTGGAGACAAGCAGACCAATAAACAAGTCTGCCATGGTGCGGCTGAGTCGAGATTAGGCGCACCTTACTCCACGACGACGCCTGGTGGTAACGTTGAGCCGACTTAGACCAAGTCACAACCGACGGATGGTGATGGGAGGCGGGCCAGGGTACCTACGCTAAGGGAAACCAGGGGGATGAAGACACCACCAGAGTGAGCCACTTAGACGCCTCTTGTGGACGAGGACTAACCCAACAGAGCGTTGAGGCGTGCAAGGGCTTTCAGCATGTCCAAGCGAGAGCCCCAGCCAAGAGGCCATGGAATCGCAGTAAATGAGGACGAACAACAAGAGGAGCAGCTAGGTTCAATGCCGTTTTCCGTTAATGTCTGGGCAGACGTATGAGATGGGGCCTTGGCAGTCCAAGGGGATTCGACAGCTGCGGTGACACAGCAAAGCCCTTCCCGATCATTCAAGGCGCACCCTGACCTGATCCGGTCGAGGCCCAGAGTGAATGCGTGTCTCTGGCGTTTTCTGCGCCGTCTTGTTGGACGCCGTTGCCGTCAGGCGGATTGCACTTTTGAGAACTGGCGGGTCAACATCAGGTACGTAGCCACACGTGTGCTCCTTTCGGCTTCTGCTTTCACGAGAGAAGAAGGATGCCATGGTGCGGCTGTCCAGCTTTCGTTTAAGTCTGCCTATCAGGTGCGGCCCGTTCCAATAGTTGACTCGAATAAGAGATATCCCACAAATCCGGACTGACTATAGGTAGCCCACCTGCCGACATCCCCTCCCAAAACTGCCAAATCGCTCGCTCACACGCACAAGGCCATTCAGCCCTGCCAAAGTTAGTCCGTCGTCAATGGAACCTTGTTTGACCCGCCTGGCAAAACACACACCGCAGCTCATCATCTGCAGGGCCTGAGCTGAGGTATGCTGCATCTGAGATCTCGCCCGGTCTCTATGAGCACGTAGTAGAGCCATGCACATCATAGAAAGGGGAAGGACTTGCTGTTTGTCTGTTTGTCTCGGACTACGGCATCTCTTGACTCGTCTCAGTTAGCCCAAACGGGGTCAAATAAACGGTGCAGGGCGGGGGATACCCGCGGCATCAATCCGCGCCGTCGCCGTCTCCGCAGTACTCAAACGCCCAAACCCTGCGGAACACGCCGTCAGGGTCGGCCAGCGAGCTTCAAGCACGAGGACTGCCCAAGTGGATCGTAAGTTTTTTTTGCCAACAGGGGTAGTGGTCTTTAACTTTGCCTCCGTCAGGGCCGAGGCTAGAGGGCTGTGATTGCTCAACGTATCAAAGAGCAGAGGACAAGACACAGGGCCCATGTACCTGTCCCTGAGAGCCACGAAACATGGTGGTGAATCGTCACCGGAAGTTTTGTATTTAGGTGAAAGTGGGAAATGGCCGCTTGCCCTTGCTTGCCAGAGCTGCGGTGAGAGTGTTTCCCCGGAACCCTCTGGTTACCAAGGTGTTCCAGGCAGCCCTGGTGGTTGCATGCTTCTCAGCCGTAAAGTGAGTCTAGACTCTGTCGACAGCGAGGTAGGCAAGACAGGCCATGTGCCCTTGAAGCAGGCACCATCACTTCGTCACAGTCTCGTTGTCGATTTCAGTTTGCATTGTAGTCTGTGAATAAGAACTATGTAGCTGTTGAAACAAGGTTGAACTCAGATCTCGAGTTAATTTATGGCCAACAATCTCACCCATCCTACGGCACCTCCCGTCCCCAACCAACATGTTTGTTGGTTCGTCCGGTGATTAGAGTGTTTGTAAGTGCATCTCCCTGGCAAGGATCAACAAGAAACATGCATCTCGCTTTTTCGCGAAAATTGAGGAAACGAGCATGTAATACTTTCCATGTCGGCCTTTTTATTCCACGGATACAACCGAATCTCATCTTGATCCTTGTTAGTTACCCTCTTTGCCCTTCGCAATCATCCAGGATTATTAGGGGCGGCATAAGGGTCCCATGAGGCATCGACAAGGGGTACAAATCCGTGCGGACTGATGAAGCTATGCCCAACACGGCAACTCCCCAAATAGGAAGTCGCCGTAAAAGAAAGAGAAATCAGGACCTGCGTCATAGCTGATAAATCACGTGATGATGACGACGCGTCCCTCTCGGTTGAGACGCGATCTGTGTTTTGTCCTGAGCCAGGGGCCCAAGACGTCACCACATCTCGATCAACAGAGCAGTCCGCCCGAGGCCAACGCCGCAAGGAGCCATTCCAAAAGGCGACAAGGGCAGCTGGAGACTAGGGCTGACTGACTGTAACTTTGCGTCTTTGCGTTCAGACGTTGAGACCCCGCCTCTTGTTTCATCCTATTCCCATCTCGTCCCATGAGTCTGGCCATATCTCACCCTAATGGCATCGTCGTCCCGCCCATCGCTGCCGCTGCGGCGACAATCGTCTACACGGAGCCTCCGACACGATCATGACGACTTGGCTCAGTCGCTGAGGCAGCTCTCCATCTCTACCTCGCCTGCCCGGGCTCCGGGCTCGCCACTTCTCTCAGAACCTACTACTCCGTTCCGTACAACGGGGCGCCGCTCTTCACAGTCTCCAGCGCCCAATGCTCGGCTCCCGTCTCGTAGCCCGTCGTCGCTGGGGCGCGATGCTGGCTCAGGAACGCCCACGTTGCTTCGAAAGGCCTCCATGAACTCGTTGCGCTCGTCGAATGGTATCGGATCTGGTCCAACTCCCACACGACGTGCGAGTGCAGCGCATGTTATGTCACCGACTCAAGTCAGGTCACCTCTTTCAGCTACACCCCCCGTGCTAGAGGCACCTCGACCGACCGCTAGTTCAATTGCAAAAGACATGTTGGAGGCCGAATTGCAAGTACACCACGGGCCCTCCCCTACGCGCCAAACGCAAACGATCGTGGTTCTCAACGATGCTGTATACGGCCACCGATTCTCCCGACCGCGAACTTCCCGCGCCGCCCTCAGCACCATTGTCGAACGTCCAGAAAGAATAAAGGCAGCTGTATTAGGCGTCTCTACCGCCTATGTGCGTCTAGGCGGCCGACATAGCGAAGGCGCATACCCCCTTCATCCTAAGAGGGAAGTCGAAGATCTTCCGGGAATCCCCTTTCGAATACACAAGACGGACCGAAAACTTTCGCTTTTATCGCCAGCCGTGGTCAACGTTCATGGAACTAAATGGATGGAAGAACTCAAGATGATGTGCGATGCCGCTGAATCCAAGCTCGCAATGGGAGGGAAAGAGCTTCAGAGACCAGACTTGAACAGAGGAACCGAGAAACCCGAGAAGTTTCACGAAGGCGATCTATATCTCTGCTCGGAATCGCTCAATGCTATGGAGGGTGCTCTGGGAGCTGTTTGCGAAGCAATTGATATCATCTTTGGAGCTGGGCCTCAACAACGAGCGTTTGTGGGGGTGAGGCCCCCAGGTCATCATTGTTCTGCCTCCTACCCCTCGGGCTTCTGTTGGGTCAACAATGTCCATGTTGGCATTATGCATGCTGTCCTCAACCACGGACTCACGCATGCTGCCATTATTGACTTTGACCTTCACCACGGTGACGGATCCCAGTCTATCACGTGGCAGCACAATACTCGAGGTACCACCGCTGCCAAGAACGCTGCTGCATGGAAGAAGTCGTCCATCGGCTATTTCAGCTTACACGACATAAATTCGTACCCTTGTGAGATGGGTGACGAGGAAAAGGTTAAGAATGCCAGCCTTTGCATCGATAATGCACATGGTCAGACAGTTTGGAACGTCCACTTACAGTCGTGGAAGTCGGAGGAAGAGTTCTGGCAACTGTACGAGACCAAGTACGGCATTCTTCTAGAGAAGGTTAGAAACTATCTCAAGAACCAGGCAGAACGGCTGAGACAGTCCAACCAACCTCCCAAGGCTGCCATTTTCTTCTCTGCTGGTTTTGATGCGAGCGAGTGGGAGAGCGCAGGGATGCAGCGCCACCAAGTCAACGTCCCAACTGAGTTTTACGCTCGAATTGCCCAAGACGTTATCAAGCTTGCAGCCGAAGAAGGACTTTATGTCGATGGTCGGATCATTAGTGTTTTAGAAGGCGGCTACAGTGACAGAGCCTTGTTCTCTGGCATCTTTAGCCACCTGAGCGGCTTGGCGGGTGATCAAACATACGACCGTGAACCACAGAACGTCGGTCGTCTGGGTGTGGAGATGGGGTACAAGATCGGAGTGCTTGCGGAAGAAGAACAAGATGGGCCGGAAGGAGAACCATTGGATTCCGTTCATAACTACGATCCTGCATGGTGGTCAAGCCCACGACTTGACGAGCTTGAAATATTGGTGGCCGGTCCTGGAGGCCCTGCGGCGAAGCCGCAAAGCAACACTCTTCCCACCTATTTCTCCCCGACACAAGCTTCGACAGCCAAGGTTACTGACCCCGTTAAGATGCGCCGCAGTCTTTCCAACCTGGGCGCGTCCTTGTCACGGCCTGCCACTCCCCCACCTCCAGAAGTCCCCTGGACAATCGCGGCTCATGAGCTTAGCAAGTTGCTCATCCCTTCGGCCCGTCAAACGGATAGCTGCAAGCCCGAAGAGTTGAATGCGGAAGCGTCACGGGCTAGGCGCGACCGTCAATCACTGCTCATGGGGATTGATCCCGCTCCTCCTCCTGCCCCAGCCTCGCGTCCGACATCTCGCATGTCATTGCGCGAGAGGAGAGCCAAGCCAGCCCCCCCTCCCGAGCCAAGTGCAGAGAGGGCAACAAAAGGCCGCCGGAAGACGGTAGCTGCCACGACTATATCTTCAGACAAGGCAAGTGCTGGATTTGTGTCTGCCGGCGAGCCAAGGCTAACCCTCACCAAGGCCGTGGCCCGAGGCATACCCTCGCGGACTAACAGCGACGAGCCTGCTGCGAGGCGAACGAGTCGGCGTCTTAGTGAGGTGCCAACTTCTCTTGCATCCAGGGATACTTCACAAGCCTCCTCCAGCACCGAAGCTGACGTCCCCGACGCCTCTGAGAGAGCCGCTCCCGCTCCCCCCAGGGCCTCCACCAGTAGCAATCTTCAGGCTACCAGGCCACGGACCGCTGCTGCTCCCCGTAAGGAGACAGCCCCTAAAGCCCCTCGGGGTTCCAAGAAGACTACCACAGCCCCAGCTTCACGACCTGCTACAGCCATGTCAAAAGCCAAGTCCCCAGCAAGGCCAGCCTCCCATGCCACCCAACCTACCACAACAAATGACGGCATTGACGGCATCACTACGGGCATGAAGAAGATCCGTATCAACTTGATCACTCAGTCTCAAAAAGAAGCCAGGGAACGAGCCAAGCTCCAAACCCAGAGGGCTACGTCGGCCTCTACCTCTGCTACCAGCAAGCCGAGCGAGTCTAAGAAGCCTGCCGAAGCGTCAGCTAGCACACGACGGGCGCCAGAGACCAAGATCTCTGCTCCGTCGGTTGTTCCCACAGAGTCAGAGAACATCTCTCCCACTCAGGTTACACCCCATGACCCTCATATCCCCACACCACCGGCTACTATCCCATCCAGTGGCATGACAACTCCTTCCCAGGATCAAAATCCCTTCGAAGCCACTGCACCTAAGCCGCAGCTGGTCTCCCCACCTTTCAGTTCTCCTCCCATTCCTTCTGTTGCCATCCATTCTGGCGGGGACAGCGAAGATGTTTTCATCCCGTACCAGCCCGAAGGTCCTCCCCCTGTACCCGTCGCTCAGCAGGAGGAGCCCCTGAAATGGCTGCCTCCCAATGTGCCAACCCCATCTGCACAGACACCTGCGGCTACTCCAAGCCCTATCAAGAAGACCAATCTTTTCCAGTATAGTTCTGGGATCCCCTTTGCGCCACGATCAGAGGGAAGCACGGATCAAAAGCCGACAGAGAGTACAGTAAAGCCGGAGTCGAATGCCCCAGCCTCTGTCGAAAAGATTCCCGAGCCCCCTCAACATTAAATCCAACTGTCAGCTACTGCTTGTTCTTTTCCAAGGTTTTTGGATTCGCAGATAGCTGGCTATCTGGTTCGCTTCAAGCCTTTGCTAGAAGGCTAGAATGGGGTTCAAAGTCAATACGCTGTTGTAATTGTTCCTTGATCTGTCTTTTTGCTCTATACTACCATGTTTCCGAAACATCTAATCGCTATCGGTTCTTGGATGTCAGGTCCCCTTTCGACGATACCCTTTCTCTCTACTTCTCGGATCTGGTTTCCGCCTCGTTCTGTGTAGCTCTAGTTTGTCTAATTCACGATTGTACGGTTGCCCTCTTGTTCTGTGCCCCCCATCTTTGGAGCAAGTGTTGTTTCTTTAAAGGTCTTGAGAAGGAAAAGTCTCACGGAACACGCTCAATGGGACGCTGATGTCTTTGACAACCGACCTAGTTGAGGCGTCGATGCCGGGATGAGGCTTCCGCTGAAGAGTCCAAACTTCTTTGACGCCCAAGCTCTCGAGATACTCGACTGTGCGGGCATAGTTTGTAGCAACCTGTGCGACACCATGGCTGTCATCAGAGAAGGTGAACTTGCCGCCCATGTTGATCCACTCCTAAGATACTTGTTAGCATAATTAGACCCAAGAGGCTCGGGGTCGTCTCACCTCGGCGATGATTCTGCACGGATAAGGCTCGGCAAGCCCCTTTCGGAGCGCGGCACTATTCACCTCGAGCCATCCCTCCTGCTCACGCACAAGCTCGAGGTTCCTCCTCACACGGTCCCAAACGCCCTTCCACTTCCTGATGTCCCTGGCAGGTGCCTCGCTCATTAGTCGGATGAGGTCAAAGTGCCCCACAACACGCGGCTTCAGCTCAAGAAGCATGTGATACTGCAGATCGTAGTAGTCCTCGTACAGCCGCTCCTCCGTGCCCCTCGGTAGGCCCTCTGGGGCTGCCTTGCCACTGGCGTCCCGCGCCGAGGAGAACATGGCGGCATCGTAGTCGATAGGGATGCCGTGGACGTGGTGCACCGAGCCGATAAAGTAGTCGATAATGGGGTGCTCGGCCAGCGTGCGCACATGGGCGGCAAAGTCTGGGCGGATGAACTCAGCCTCGAAGCCGATCAAGATGTGAAGCTGGGAAGCGTAGGCACGCTGAAGGCGCTGGGCCTCGACGAGGTATGCCTCGTGGCGCGGAGGCAGGGCTTCCAGTGCGGCTTGGGGATCGTCGAGCTAAGAGAATGTAAGAACAAGGCTATGAAAAAAGATTTACAAGACGGCGTAGATCATAGTTATAGACCAGAGATATCAACTCACCTCCTCAGGATACAGGTCCCGTTGATCATACCGAGGCATGTGCTCAGTGAGTCCAAAGGTCTTGTACCCGAGCGAAATAGCATGTTTGATAATGTCCTCGAGCTGGTCTTTGGCATGTCCAGGGCAGAACTGCCCGGAATGGGAATGCATTGTAAACGCCATGGTGTGTGCGCGTGTGTGTGACGCCTCTTTTGTCTCACTCACACCAAAGTTGAGAGCTCAAGTGAAGGCGGGGGCGGGGTTATGAGTGAGAGCCCTGTGAGGACCCTGACGTCTGTTGCTTAGAAATTTGAGTCCAGGTATAACTGAATGCTGCGGGTGTTGTTGAATGGCGTTTCCTCTAGTTGCTTAGAATTGGTTCAAGAGTCAATTGTGCGAGGCTGAAGTTTAAAAGATTTATTTAAGCTATGGACTCGAAAGCTTCGTAATTCCCATCTGGCAGATGGTCAGCTAGTTCTAGTTCCGCCTCCACATTTTCCTATTCTAGTAAGTCTACAAATAAGCTCTCTTCCCAGCTGTCACGATGTGAGAAGCTCAAAGGCTATTGGCCAGTTCATCATACACACATGTATATACATCAGGTATACATTAATGAGACTATGTTGAGGCATATCCACACGCATCAAATGTTTTCCCAGAGACTTTTCCAGCCCCCCAGATCCCAAACCCAGATTGTTTTCTGTCCACCAACGCCATGCAGCTCGAAGTATATCCCATATGCCCAAGCCGTCCAATGCTATCTAATTCCAAGGATGCAGCAACTCTTATGTCTTCTCGTACGACGGAATATCCCCGTAAGAATATAAACCGGGCGCCATACTGATGTACCGCCCGGCCACCAGCCCCCCACTGCTACCGGCAGACGTCTCGGATACAACCGTCGGCCGAGCCACCTTTCCCTCGTCCTGCACAATGCCGATGCCATAGCTTCGGCCTTGTGTGCCGCCGCCTTTGTTCCATCCTAGCTGGAATGTCTTGCGGCGCAGGCACCGTGCAAGGTCCTCGTCCGCCATCCACTCGGCTCCGTCTGGTAGGCGCCACCACAACGTCGAGTCAGCTAGGAGACTTGCCTGGGCTGCAATGCTGCCAGGACTCTTCGGTAATGGGGCGCCTCGGGGTATCGTGCGGATAGAGATGAGGCCGAACATGAACGTGAAGGCCAAGAGGGCGACGAGTACATATGTTTGTACGCTGGACTGTGTCAAGCGCGGGATGAAGTAATCGACAGACGCCGGTATCGTCGTTGTAGCGCGAGCTCGTGCCTTGGAGGACAAGGGGCGTCGCATCAAATCGCTGCTGATAGCCTGCGCACCAAGAATGCCGTGTTGTTGCCGAATCGCCTGGATCACAGCATTCTGTCTCTCAGGCAGGCCAAGACGCTCGAGCGACATCTCCAGCCTCGAAAGCACCAGAGTCCGGAAGAAGCCATCTAGCCCATGGAGGTCGTCGTCGTCTGCGCCAACATCATCCAGCGTCCCGTAAGCACTCGTGATATCCGCTTGCACATCCGACGTCTTCTGGCTCGAGATGTTCACGATGGGAATGGAATCTGTATCTATGGTCAAGCTCTCGGTGTGGAACGTTGCGTGCACGTCCGCATCAACTATAGTCTCATTGCATAGAAGCACCGACATCGTGCTGTCATCAGAGCATGTGCCCCAGACATAGTTGAGTGTGAATTTGGAGGTGAGCTGAGCACACGACGAGGCCACGAGGCCAGTGTGGACTTGGTTCTCTCCGCAGAGGGGCTGCTTCTTGGTGCCAGCCACAGGCACGCATTGCCACCTCGACGCTTGCCGTCCACTGACAGTCAGCGTTTCGCAGGTGAGCTTGGCTTGTAGCGCAGGTACTGTGGATAGAAGCTGAGTGTTTGGCAACGGCCACTTGTCGGGATGATCCACGAGTGAGAGCTCTGGAAATGCCACGTCTTCCCAGGTCCATCTCGGGTACTTTGGGGTCTCTTTGAGTAGAACCTGTTCAACTACGTCACTGTCGATGGCGCTGCTCAGCGACTTGGTTGTCGACTCGAATTGTGTCTCAGGCCGAAGTTCAAGATCCGCCGTCTGCGCAACCTGGGTAATAGCAAAAAGACCGGCGGTGAAGATGGGCATCAGCCAGCCAAGCATAGAGGTGCACTTGGCAAGAAAGACAAACCAGTCATGTTTCTTCATCGCCTTGCCTGCCGTGTACAGGCCAAACTCGTTCATGTAAGTGAGCCCCAGCGACTCCTGAAACCGGCACTTTGCGACCGTCAACTTCAAGAAGGGGGCAAGACGTCGATTGTCAAGATCAATGCGAGTCCAGAAAATAGCGAGTGCAGCAAAAACGAGTGTGGGAAGGCAGGTCCACAGGACAAAGATCTCGCTCTCAGCCTCAAAGCCATCACCATTGCCCTTGAGATTGAAGACGATGCAGACTCCGGCAAGCAGAGCCACCGACACCGCGACGCTGACAATATGGATACGAGCACCCTGAGTCCACGGTCGATATACCCCTGTCGTCTCCTCTGATCTCTCGGAAGGATCAGCGCTGATCGGACCATTTCCTCCACTCAGTTGCTTCAGTTGAAACATATTCTCTGGGCGACGCCCAGGTTGATGAGCCTCGGTCGAATACCATGAGCCCGCAAGCCTAGCAGCAACGACATCCATACCTGCGTGCCCAGTTCCGGTCAACCGTGCCAGAAATTGCTGGCTACTGGCTAGAAGGGCGGCTGTTCCAGCAGGAGAGGTCGGATCTCGAGGGGCGATACCTCGCGGGGGCGGAGCATGGTACATCATCGGGAGAAGAACGCCGGAGAGAATCAGGAAGACGCCGACTACTGCATGGAGAATGCCCGTGCGAATTCTAAGGAGATTTGTCCCGTCGGCAAGAATTTCAGCGTGAAAGATGGCGGTAGAGAGTACGATCTGGGCGCGGAGTAGGAATTTGGCGATGATGGATGCGACGACGAGATGATGTCGGTTTCGAAACGCCTTGTTCAAAGCTTGAAAGCTTCCCAAGCCGGGGTAGTCGAGGAGGATAGTTCGGTGTGCCTGCTTTCGGCGTGTCTCATCGACGGTAGTCGGACGGCGATCGAGAACGATCCAGGGCGTGTAAAGCAAAGCTTGGGTTTCGACTCGTGACCATAGCATGGCCATAATAGAGATAACTTTACGGGCAGTGTGAGCACTTACACGGAAAGATGTAACCACCAGACAGAGTAATGTCTCCGGCGATCACCCGACGATCACTCACCTACAACAGGCCCAAATGTCCAGAGACCCCTGACATTGCTCTCAACGTCACCTCTTGAGAGCAACCACATCACAACTTCACCAACTACCGCGAGCATGATGGAGCAGCTGACAAATATTCCAATTACCCAGCGGCGCAACCATGAGGGGCTCCAGCCACCCCTCAACGATACTTCAGTCGGTTCCACTATATCGAGTCCTCGAAAGCTTGTTTCGCCGCGCGATCCAGCTGTGTTGGGCGGGGTGTCATAGTAAGGCGTCTCGATCAGCGCATCCATTTTAGTTGAAGACCTTAGAAGTCGAGGGTCCGTGGCGCCCGTCGTGCCGGACAAGGTTGTTGCAGTGAAGCCATCGCTGGTGGGTGAACTGGAGAATTGGCCCCTCTGCAATAGCCCTGGACTCGGTGGATAGAATGGACTTAGGGGAAATCCGGGACTCGAGGGACTGTTTAGAGACTGGAAACTTCGAGGACTGGAAGGACTGCGCGGGCTCGTAGGTCCAGGCGATACCCCGCGATGAGAGGGAATCGGGGGAGAGAGTAGCGGCTGGGGAACAAGAGGTGTCGTCGAAGTCGTGGGCTGCGAAGAAGGATATCGGGCAAAGCTGAATCCGGATGATCTCGACTCGTCGAAGGCTCCGACGACGATCTTGTCCTCGCCAGCGGCGGCGGGATGGAGGCCGAGATTATTCCATGACGCTGCCATTCTCTGGCCGACTTGGACCCGGGTAAGTATTTGATGTCGATGGTGTTTCTTTTTCGTCTTCTTCTTTCAGAGGTGAAAGAAGAGAGGCGCCTCAACGCATTGTCTGGTCTGGAGGTCCCTCGCAAAGGTGAGGAACAACGGAAGGAGCGAGTGATTCGATGGATGGCACCTAGGTAAGGTAAGGAAGGAAGGACTACCTAGACGTGACAATGAGTGACAATGAACGAACGAATGAACGAATGAATAAACGAATGGAAGCAACGACAGACAGCTACACAAGGAAAGAAGGAAAAAAAGAGGTGAAATGTCAAAGTTGCAACCGAGTATAACGAGTGAATAGATGTATAAATCGGATGCCTCGACGGCCGCGCCACCTTGGACAAAGTCCTTCCTTCATGCTCCTCCACCTCCATGTAAGCGCTGTCTCTCTGACACGCACACGCACACGCTTCAGCTCTTCCCCTCAATAGTCTGCAGCCCACGTCTATAGTTCCCATCTTAGCTCCCCTCCCCTCACCCATTCCTACGCTTAGCAGGTTCCCAGTCTGGCCATCCCGGGCACGGTACCCCTGACTCCGGCCCCCATGAGGACTGTCCGTCGGCCCACCGCCGCCCACACACCGTCCACCACCAAATCCAGCGGGCGAACCACGCGGCCACACTCGCACCATCGGTTCACGTCAAGACGCGCGTGTATGTAAGCGTCTTCATCTGATAGCCCAGAAGCCTTCACAGAGTCTCGACATGCTCAACGCAAAAGCCAGCCGCCCTCGCTAACCGCCTTGGCGCCGCCACGGCTGCTCTCCCAAGCGCCTCGTCTCTGCTTACACGATCGGCCGGAGTGGCCGATCCGCCATGGAACCTCGATCAACTAACTCATCTCCTTTTTTTCTCTTAACTTGAAATCATTCCTTCATTCTCCATTTCTTTTCCTCAATATTCATATCCTCCAACTAGGTCTTCAACTAAGAGCTTGCCGCCATCGTCCGTCGCCCTCGGTCCACCACCGTAATGCCGCGTTGCCTACCGTACCGGACCTACCTATCTACTACCCAAGCCAAAGAGTCTGGAGCAGTTGGTGACGAGTAGGAAACCAGCACAAGATACCCACCTCACCTAACTTGCCTGACGCGTCCAGATGAACCATCCCCCTGTCTTTAGCTGCTACTCCCGTTCCTCCCTCCCCCCATCCGATCTCTCCCCATGCTCGGACTTGTGTGCCAAGCCCTACCAAGACCGAGCTTGTTTCTCAGCCTAGACTTGCCGTCCGTCTCTCTTCAAGGTTCCCCTCCAATTGGTTCAACTTCTGTGCCTCTCTGAAGCGCTCCCATTAATAGCTCCTCCGTCAACCCCCTCGATAGTCTAAGACGCCACGCGCCAGAAGTGTGCCCACTACCGGCCGCTATGCGCACAAGCCCAGGGGTAAAACCGGACGAAGGTCCAGCGGACAACCTAATGGAAGCTAGCAGATCCCGTCGACAAGCAAGAACGGCAGGGAAAGAACAGGAAGAAGGAAAAAACCTCCGTAGCCTGCGTGAGGCGCCACTCTTCAGGGCCAGGCAGGGGGGCTCATCTGGGACTGGGCGTAGTCTAGACTCTTCTCTTATGACCATTTTTGGATGGCCCAGGAAAACAGATCCTGGTCCCCGAATGCAACGCGACGCCGCACCGTTGGCGCCGCCGCCATAGTCCGGTCAGCCGTCAGGGTTTCCTGCAAGGGGAAATTACTCGCTTCTCCACTTTGCTGCTTGCTTGGTGCTCTGGCTGAAGGACCTGGTAAACGCGGGAGATCGATGAAGAGCTCGAGTCCATGTCTGACAACTGACAAGAGAAACAAAAGCTAGCAGCACGACCAAGTCATCAAATAATGTGTTTGGCATTCATAAGATGAGCAACTAAGCCATCCACCCAGATAGCCGATGGGGCGCACCAAACTACTACCTCCATTGCCAAGGAGGACCCAGGGGCACACACACATGGTCGAGCTTCACAATGCATGCCATGCCGTGCCAGCCTAGCTAGCCCAGCGCGGGCAACCCATACGCTCGGCAAATCAGCCTTATCGAGACGTCAATGCAACCCACGCTTTGTGCCTTCTAGCTAGGCCAGAGAAGCAGTCCGCCGAAAGGGGGAGATCTGCCCTGGCCAGTACCCAACCCCGTCTTCAGCGCATTAACCACCCAAGAGATGAGCCCAAACTGTCGACCGTCTTGCAAGCATGCAGATGAATCAGATAGAGTCGATGAAGTCAACTGTGCCTTCTGCAGAAGTGCTGTGGTTGCTACCTAGATAGATACCATGGCCAAAATCCTGTTAGAGTTCCAAGCAGCACGGCTCCAAGACATACCACCCATTACAAAACACACAATGCGCATCCATACACACATTTATCGTCGGTCCATCGTGTCTTTTTTGGTTTTGATTTTTTTTGTCTTCTAACTTCTTGAATACGCTGGACCACAACACCACCACCACCAACGATCATCGTCCTTGTCCTCACTAATCATGGGTCTCTGACTTCCTATCCTGTCCTCTACAGGCCACAGGCGGCATGCATGTCACCTCCCGAGGATACCACACAAAATCCTCTCTAATGTACAAATCGACATGCATCCTAACCTACTTCTTGATCCCATCTCTTGTCCCCGAAACGCCCGGCCAGGTAACCAAGGCTTTCAAGCTGTCTGAAATCCTTGTTCCTGTGCTATCGGACCATTCAATCCCATCTCTTTCATACCCACTTCCCCCTTTTCTCCACGAGAACACAAGAAACGACAAGAAGAGAAAGTGAGCTGAACCAAAAGCATTAAAATATGCCCAGGTCGCCAGGATGGAGCCGGAAGAACAAAATGTAGGTGCGTGGGGGCTCTACCCCTTTGAATGGCGCCAGGCGTAAGAAAAATATGATGATGTAGGGTCGGGGCCACCGACCAGCAAGTCTATATCGAAGATCAAGGCGGATGTCGCGTCGTCTTCGTGAACATGGTGAAGAAAGGACGTAGGTAAGGAAAACATTTCGAGTCAAAGAGCTCATGGCGAGCGGATTTTCTAGTGGGACCAGCCGCCATGACAGCAGCGCTTCTTCCCACGATCCATCGATTGGTGCCACCGATGGCCACCGCGTCGTAGTGGTCGGAATAGTCGTCACAGTCCACCGGAAGGGTATCGAAGGGTAAAAAAGAATTGCGCACTAGCAGAGAGATGTGATGATTTTGTTAAATGACAAGGAAAATCGGCCGTCTGTCTTGATCCGGGGTCGCTCAGTTCCATCCCAGCGAGTTCTCCGCGGCGACGGGCGCAGAGATGTACGCCGTCCGGGCTGAGTTGCCCATACCGCTTCGTCCACTGCCGTGGCTGTCACGACCGCCAGGGCGGACAGCCGCCGGGTCAGTTGCTGTACCACCGTAAGCAGAGAAGTCTCGGCTCATCAGAGCGCCTCCCATAAGAGCCGGGCTTCCGTTGCCTGTGTACCGCATCTCGGACGAACGCTGGCTACTGCCAATGGAGCTGGTGCGGCGGTGACCTTGCTGTCTCTTGCGCTTGTACCTTCTAGCGACGAGGAACATGGCAGCGCCGTACATAACACTTAGGCCGACGGCACCAACAGCAATACCAGCAGTGGTAGCCTTCTCCTTGGCACTCTTGTTTCCATCACCATCGTTGCCGAAACCGTCATTGCCGCTGTCATTGGGGTAGTCCGAGCCACTGTTGTTGCTGCTCGACTCATCATCCTCATCACCGAAAATGTCAATCTTGGTATTGATGACTGACGTCAAGTTACGAACGATCTCGTACTCATTGGTGTACAGCAAGGAATTGGGAGTGATAAGGTCCGCTTGGAGACTATCAATCATGTTCTCGGGATAGTGAACCTTAGCAAGAGCTGTGATGTATCCCCACTTGCTCTGAGTATCATACGGAACAATCTTGCTAACAAGAATGCGCGCCGGGTCGAAACCACCGGCATCACCAAGCGCCTTAGGAAGGTACTTGAAGATTTGGGCGGCAGAAACCGTGTTCTTTGCGACGAACTTGTAGTTGAGAGGGAACAAGAAACCAAGCTGGATAGGAATAGAGCCCTCCGGGATAGGCTTGTTGGGGTCATCAGGAAGAATGACACGGGGGATATTCGGAGGGAGACCAGTTGATGTAGTCGTCTCTGTTGGAACGGTGGGAGCAACAGTGTTGGATGTGGGCTCGAAAACAATGGTCGTGGGCAGCCAGGCATCGGTGTTGGTAAGAGTAGCAGTAGGTCGGATACTGGTGATAGGATCCGCGGATGGGACCAGAGTTGTGGGAACAGGCTCAGTGGGCTCGGGAGCTACAGACTGGCTCTCAGTCTGCACAGGTGGCTCACTGGTCGGCTCGTATGTGGGCTGGTCCTCTGTAGCGGTGGGCTCAAAAGCAGAAGTCTCCTCTCCATCAGTCGCAGGCGCGCTCTGGGTCTCAGCATCAGAAGTAGGCTCTGTGGGCTTGTCGGTGACAGTGCCTTCGGTCTGCGGCTGTGTCTCAGTAGCGGGCTCATCAGTGGGCACCGACTCGCTGGCAGAGCCGGTAGGCTCAGAAGCTGACTCAGTGGCTGGCTCAGTAGCAGGCTCGGTCGTGTTCAGGGGAGGGACATCGGTGGAATCACCGGTAGTCTCAGGGGCATCTGTTTGAGTGGCATCCGATCCAGTGGGCACGTCAGTGACGTCAGAGTCGCTGGTGTTGGTCGGGTTGGGAGGCTCCGTGTTGTAATCAGTTGTGGGCACAGGTGCCGAAGTGTCAGGCGGGCTTGTGGGATCGATGCCAGAGGTAACATCCGGAACGCTGGTGTTGGGCAAGTTGCTTGGGTCAATCACGGTAGTATCAGGGAACTGAGTGTCGACGGGAAGTGTGGTATCGTCAATGATCGAGGTGAGGTCCGGAGAGCTCGTGACTGTAGGGTCAGGAAGAATCGAGGTCACGTCGCTGATATCTGTGGGGTCGGGGAGGACCGAGGTGGGAACCAGATCGGTGGGATCAGGAAGGACAGAAGTAGGAACAATATCCGTCACATCAGGAATAATGCTGGTGGGGTCAAGATCAATCAGACCAGTGGTCTCGGGATCAGTCGAAGGGTTGGTCGCTGTCTCCTGTGAGCCACTTCCATCCGTAGCGGCAGACGTGGGCTCAGCTCCAGGAGCCACTGTAGCAGGCGAAGTCTCCGAGGGGTCCTGGGCACCATCGGACTGGGTCTCCTCAGGAGACGTCGTTTGGGCTTCGGTCGGGTCAGGGAGGATCGAACTGACGATGCTTTCGAGAGGGTCCAACAGACCGTCCTTGGTGGTCGGTGCAGCATTAGGCGCCGCAGTCGTAGCCTCCTCAGAAGGATCAACGCTGAAACTTGGGAGAGTCTTCGAACCGTCGGGATTTGTGTTCTCGCGCTGAGGCTCCTTCGTCTGAGTCGCGTCAGTCTCCTCGGGCTGAGACTGGGATTGAGTCTGATCCGGCTGGGGGCTCTGAGAGTTGGTCTCCTCAGACTCGGGCTCTGTGGTCTTCGTGTTGGCGGGATCAGGGAGAATTGAGGATACAATGCTCTCAACGGGGTCCAACAAGCCGTCCTTGGTTGTGGGAACTGCTTCCTGGGGTTGCGTCTCGGTCTCAGCAGGCTGGGTCTGCTCAGGGTTCTCAGTCTCTGTCTCAACAGGAGCCTGAGTCTGAGTTTCGGCGGGATCAGGCTTCTTCGTGTCAGGCGTAGTCTCGGTCTCTACTGGGGCGGGCTGGGTCTGAGTCTTCTCCGTCTCAGGCTTCTTGGTGCTGACGGGATCGGGAAGAATGGAAGATACGATACTCTCGACAGGGTCCAACAAGCCGTCCTTGGTTGTTGTGGGAGCCGCTTCCTCAGGCTGCGTCTCGGTCTCAGCGGGCTGAGGCTGAGTAGTCTCCGTCTCAACAGGCTCGGGAGCTTGGGTCTGAGTCTCCGAAGAGCTGGGCTTCTTCGCTTGAGGCTTTTTCGTCGTCTCAGTCTTAGCAGGTTCAGTCTTCGTTTCAACGGGTTCAGGTTGACTCTCGGTCTCAGGGTTCTTGGTGGCAGGTTGGGTGTTGGTCTCCACAGGCGCAGGCTGAGTCTCGGTTTCGACGGGGTCTGTCTTCTTTGTCTCGGTCTTGGCAGGAGCAGGCTTCGTCTCAGTTTCGGCTGGAAGAATCGAGCTCACAATGGTCTCGACGGGGTCCAAGAGGCCATCCTCGGTGGATGGGGCTGGCTCCGGGTTGGTTGTCTCGGTTTCAACGGCAGGCTGCGTCTCAGTGTCCTTCTTGGGCTCAGACTTGGGATCGGAGCTGACGGGGGCAGTGGCAGACTGAGCCGGCGCAGTATCCGTGTTAACGGGCTTCTCCTGCGTGGATTCCTTCGTGGGCTGCTCGGCAGAAGGCTGTGTTGTTGGTTGAGCGACTTGCTTGTTGGAGGTTGTGACAATGCCGGTCGGGGCAAGGAGAATGCCAGTGTCCGTCTCCGAGGCTGCCACAGTGGGCTCGGTTGCCTCCTCAGTTGTTTCCGTCTCTTCCACAACAATGCTCGAGGTTGGTTGCAGGATGAGTGCAGGAGGAGCACTGCCAGTGGATCCCAACTTTAGACGCTTCAGGCCAACATTGACAGGTCCGGTAGGGTCGGCGTCAGCGGTATCGTCATTCGAGTCCTCCTCGCCGAAGATGCTGGAGATGAAGTCGCCGAGGCTCTCTCGCTTGCCCGCCTCGGAGGTGGCTAACGTGCTCTCAGGAGCTGGCAGCTCTTCGGAAGACGTGATTGTTGTGTTGTTGTCGATCTCTCGCCTGATCTGACGAGGGAAGTAGATCCGCGGCCGGTTCGCCTCGACAACGCTAGACGAGGCGAGGGCGAAGGCGGCTGCCACAACGAGGGATTTGGTGTGCATTTTCGTTTCTCTCTTGGCTATCCTACTTTCTGTATGTACAGGTATGGCGGGATGTAACGATGGTTCTCGACGAAGACGTGGGAGTATGCTATCCTGTTGTTAGTGGATGGGGATTCAGCCACGATGTTGATCCAACTGACTGTCAGGAATTAGATGCAGCGAATGTACTTGACAGAATGTCAACGAGTGTGATCTGGGTTCCATTGTTAGTTATTCATGTCTACCCGCAATAACCACTTGACGGCGTGACCGATGATAATCCAGTTTCGACAATTGTAGATGCTGGCGTCTATCAATTAAGAACAGACGCCACTACCACAAGCCTTTTCCATGCCACCCGCGGTCGCTGAACAACACGAATTCACGAACTACTCACATATAGTTTGCGTAGAGCGTAGTATATGCGTTTTTGAAAGCAATAAATGAGTGACTGACGATAATTCGTCAAATGTGATTCAAAACAGGCGCAAGTCGTTCAGATGAAGCAATATCCGTCACGGCTTCCTTGTTGTCGGTTCCTGGTCTGGTAGAGGGAGTGTCGGTTTCGCGGGGGGGTTCAAAATTAATCGTTACGCCGACATTTGCTATTCTGCTAGAACCTCCAGAGGTCCTACGGACGGCCAGGCATTCACCGAGGCGAGGGAAAGGACGCAGACGGGTCTCGAGAGATCGGCTTGCACGCGCGGGAGCGCTGTCGAGAATCGAAAAGGACGGTCGACGACGCCTTGAATCTTGTCGGAGGAGGTGAGGTCGGTGTGGAGAGGGAACGAGAGGAAGGGGAGTAAAGAGAAGGAAAGGGCTGAGAGAAAAGAAGGGACAGCGACAGGGCCAACAGCGAAAGGAAGGAATGAAGGCGAATGGGGAGATGGGAAGGGCATGGAAACACGACAGGGACAAGGGGACGAGGGCGCTGGAGGGAGTGTGTGAGTGGAGGGTCGGAGAGACGAAGGGGGTGAGCCAGCCTGCCCTGAGGTGAAAGTGAACCTGGGGGAGCGTGTCGACACACCCGGGGCACCTTTTTTTGGCAGCTTGAGCGTTGGAAACGCAGGGCACATGAGAGAGGGTAGGGTACAAAGGTACACGGCTTCGTACTCCCGTTAGAGGTGGGCTTGGATCGAGAGGAAGAGAGGCGCAGGCCCCTGGTCAAAACGCCGACGCTGTGTGGATGTGAGCGGGTAACTTCCAACAAAGCAGATGGAGCTGCTTGTGAAAGACCCATCCACATTGTCGTTTAGTTCGTGCAGGTACACAAGGGCAGCCCGTTGATTAACAGCAATGCCGTGCGATTCAGTCCCACAAACATGTACTAGTGCTTGCTCTTGTAAGTATTGCACTATCTCGCCGAAGGTGGGATGGGTCGATTCAACCAGCAGCGCAGGGATGTCAATGAGATGGTCGCCCTTGGGAATGCTTCAGAGCCGTCGTCTGCTATGCTTTCTCTCCCACAGCAATCGTGTTGAATAGATAGGCCATGTTCTGCGTTCATGGCTGCTGCTTTCGCTGTTGACTGCGCGCATCGACATGGCTCGCTCACCCACATTCACACTCGCGACGCCAGGCGCAGGCGCAGGCGCCGAAGGCAGCTTGAACTTGAACCACTCCACCCAGCTCTTGGTCAGGGACAATGGGCAAGAATGGGGCACGCGATTTGAGATGGTGGTGGGTGGGCGGGCAGAACCCGCCCAGGCGCCAGCCTGGAAATTGCGCAACAAAAGGGGGTTGGCCGCCGGGTGCACCACTGCGACATCCCATCTGTAGGGGGGTTAGTCCGTGAACGAGCCAGGGCGTGGCTGAGATTGCTTTGTTACGGCGCCGTCACAGACAGAATAGCCATGATGCTAGGCAAACCAAACCAAGGCACAATAACCGGACGAGATATTGTAACGGTTACCTCTGGGCGGCGTGGCACCTGCAAGAGATGGTGAGAAGAATCACAACTGGCATTGGGTCCAAATCGTGTATTCCTACCTCTGCTCCCCTCTCCACCGAAATCTCCTTGAAAGCGCGTAGACATACGTAGCACGAGGGGAAACCGCGCTGGTGCGGCAC
The DNA here is from genome assembly GCA_000966855.1 of Fusarium sp. JS1030. NCBI lineage: Eukaryota > Fungi > Ascomycota > Sordariomycetes > Hypocreales > Nectriaceae > Fusarium > Fusarium sp. JS1030. Next base: position 67,313 of record JWIW01000016.1, on the reverse strand, counting down.
AAGAAGGGAACAAAGACGGCGACATGACATGCCATGCAACAGCGGCGTCGTTGGTGGAAATCGACGGAGCCAGTCGTAGTGTCGGGTCCCAAACGCTCGCTGTGTCTCTCATCTGCCGGAGAGCTGGGTCGGGAGTGGTGAACAGTGGGTTGTGGAATGCGATTATGCTGTGGTGGAGGCGGATTGTGCAAGTTGTGAAGCCTAAAGGGGCTGTGTTAGATCATCCAGCCGCACGTGCTAATCTTGTTGATCCTGCGAGATGCAAGGGGAAGGCGCTGAGATGGCGCTTGCCAATTGGACAAGCCAGTGATTTGTGGACAAATGCAGGATGGAGTCGCCTGATCTGCCAGATCTCTGCACTTTAGCACTTGTCTGAGTTCCTTGTACGGCTGTTTTGTGCAGAGGATTGCGTGTGCACGTTTTACTTGACTCCAGTATTTTCTTCTTCTCCCTTGTTCTACGGGAACCGTTCCGGCTTTGAGGACCTCAGGTCAGAATCTGATGCCGCGTGCATCAAGTTCCATTTCCATATTACTGCTCCTTAGAGCCAGCTAACCAAGTCCCAAAACGATAGAACAAGACGAAAGCGCAGCATGAAATGATGGAATTAGCACCAAGTCAATGTGATCTCGCTTGGAACTCGAGCCTTGTCGCCGGCCTCGGGCGTCTGGTACTAGACAGTACAAGGCCCGGCCAGACCCGCGTAATGGGATAATCGTTCTCCGTGGCTTGAGGGTGCAATATTTGACGGTGGCTGATGCAGGTGAAATAGCAGAGGAAAACTTTGAACAATGCGACGGCAGCGCGTGGATGTGGTGATGCAACAACCACGCGCGGTTACACAGACGGTTCGGGAAGCAAAGATACCAGCCAGGACCCTCGGCGATACTCCGATTGACGGTATTCTTTGCAAGAGCGTTCAAGTATCCAGGGTCGACAGGCTCTGTACCCTCAACTAAACCGCAACAAGCAGCCTGCCGACTGCAAGTCCTGGCACATCCACTGGTCCCCTGTTGATAGTCAGGGCCCGTGATGAGAGTCCCACTCAACGCCTTGCCGAGGGCCACCCCGTGGCATGGCATCTCAAGCCAGGAACGAATCCGCGAATGGGACCAGCGGATTGACGACAGGGGCACGCACTCGGTTGGAATACCAAGTACCTGACTGACATTGGACTGGTATTTACCGCGAGCCCTCGGCCATGAATGTTCACCAACCATTAGAGGGAAATTAAGAGAAAAAATTGCGTGGCAGCCACAGTTCTCATTGCTTTGGAATGCGCTTTTCAATGGGTATTTCGCTCCCCAAACCTTGGTTGATCCCCCTGTCGAAAACTTGGAGCAACCGCTGTGCAACTTTGAGGGGACACCACCAAGAAGGCGAAGAGACCCGCTGGAACAAGTCTTAGCAAGACTTAGCTTCGTCTCGGAGCGCCACTTGGGCCACAGAGGCTTGGGCCTTTAATTATCTCTCCCCTGTTCCCTGGCGTTCCGTGGCATGGGAGACGATAATCCCTACTAGTGTTTGGCTTGTCTAGGTTCCCTGGTCGCGGGTGCTACTCGACAAGAGTCATCAGTGTGAGAAATTGAGGACCTGGCAAGAAGGAAGAAACAGGCATGAATTTTGTGTTTTGTACAAAGAGAGCTGAAGTCAAAACTCAATCATACTTGCTGTTGATTGGATACTCTGGTCCTCTAGCATTGCTGAAAAAGACATAGCTACCCTACGGATACGACTCTGGGCAAGAAAGCACGACAACTGAATCCTCCAGGAGCATTCTTTGAGGCTGGACAAGTCTGTAACTGTGGCTTGACAGAACAGATGAGCAAGACATTGTTGACGAGCCACCGTCATCATGAATCGATTACTCGGCCGGTCACCCAGCGAATCCGGTACTCGTGTCTGCTCGAAATGTGTCTCACTGCATGTGGCTTGGTGCAGCGAATTCCTCGACTCCACGTGGACGCTCAGCAATGTAAGCTGGAGACGGGAGCAATACGGCTGTTCGGTTGGTCGAGCGCCCCGAGATTGCGCGTCAGCCATGGTTGGCTTTTTTATGTCTCACACAGTTCGACATGATGGCTTTTTTCGTGTTGTGTCGTGCCGTATTCGATCGGCTAGCCTTTGCCCATCTTCTTCAACACGCGGGTCCATCGGGCTCCTTTGGCTGCTCTCCCGGCCGCTTCATCTGCCGAAGACTCCGAGATCCATCCTTTGCTGGAGCTTATTGCTCCCGGAGCCTAGTTGACGGACTCCAACAACGATGCAACGCATGAGATCGCGTTGCTTTGCTGGCGTCCCGTTTCATCTCAATCTTCATCTCATATTAGACTCCTCACATCATGTCCACTAACAGAGCCTATTTGCTCATCACCATCTCCGATTGCAGCTCAACACCACATTGACTCTGGTTCATTTCACTCCCGTCCGACGATGTCACCATGACATTTCCCCCTTTGCCAATTCTCTTGGCTGCTACTGTACTCGTGCTGAGCCCCCCACAACCCGTGACCGCATCTGGCTGCTATACATAGAATATACACGTGCTGGTGCCAGTGCATACCCCGTAATGTACGCCTCTAGGAGTTGCTCCTGTGCAGTGTTTGTAGACTATGCATCCTGCTTCTCCCTACGCATCCATCCACATGCCCTCACCTCCCCTCACGATGTGCACCGTTCAGGTGCGCTCAGCTGAATGCACCACCACCACCGTCTGGCCGTTGACTTGAGCAGCCCTTGGACTCACCTGAAGCACCCACTGCTTGTTAGTGCCTCTGGTCTGGCTCGTCAAAAGCAGTGGCCATGCGCCCACAATACGAAGAATCGTCCAGGGCCCTCCCCAAATTGGGATGGCCTCGCCCAATCTGGCTGTGACTTGACATGCCTCCCCTGCAAGTCTCTTGAACAGCTACCGTATTTGTCAAGATGTCGTCTTGCTTTGTGATCCACCACCTCGACTACACGCTGCATGCCTGTGAGCGCTTGTTCTCCTGTTTCTTCTCGGCAATTGTACCAACGTATGTGTTAGTAGGCGCCATGACCAAATCTCCCATGCCAAGGAACCATCGAGGTTGATCATATCACATTGGATCACGGCCTATGTAACTAGCAGGCTCTTCTGCTTCAGCTGGCCATTCTAGAAATAGCTCGCAACGTGGAAACCGCATCGGGCCATGGCGACTCTCCCGTGAACGGCTGCATCTCCTTGAGTGAATGGCGTCCGCCACGCCTGCTTGCATCCACAGTTCGCCAGTATCACCACTACCGTCCCGGCCACCGTTGCCCTACCGCCGCCTCCCCACAGGGTCTAATCGAGGTGGTTGCAGGCGCGTGTGTGTTGTAGACATTTATCCCTCCCTCGCATCGGCTCGCGCCAAAGGTCCCATGTCATTACTGCAGCCTGACTCTCCCTGAAACGAAACACCTGGCCCGTTCGAGAGAAACACTCCGAGAATGACTACTCTTTCCTTGGCCGAGCCGGACGATCGCTGCCGGCAAGGCCTAGGGAAAAGGGAATGGCGGACACGCGATGTCCTGAGACAAGGCCGCCAGCGGCTCGTCCTGAATCAGTAGAGCAGGTGGCTCTTGATCATGGGCCCGTGAGTCCCAGCCTCGAGTTCAGTCGGGTCCGAATTGCAGGCCTCCGGAGTCCTGTCCCGTGACGCTCAACTGAACTGGTTCCTAACATAGCCGCGGCTACCTGATCATGCAGTGAAGTACAGTTAGTTGCCAAGTTGAGAGCCGTCGTGTGAAATTCGAGTGCCTGTTCTCACATGCGGAGGCATGATTCTATCAGAGGTTGACTTTCTAGGCATTGTACATACAGCCTTTCCTAGACTCTCCCGTCATATCGTAACGTGGTCCTCTCCCTGACGACGGGGGCGGGAGGCTGTTTCCATATGACGGCGAGGGTAAGAATAAGGCTATTTTCAACGGCTCTGTCTTGTCTCATCTGAAAACGTTCAGATTAACTCAACAAAGTTGAGACGTGGATTTTCATTTGAGTTCTCCCTTCGATCGAGGCAACACTGCACGCAGGACCTTATTTGCATGCCAGACAACCTTCTGATACATGTTGGCAGTTTCTGCTTTGTGACAATGACATTGAACTCGCCAGGAGTGAAGATCAAGGGTCACTTCTCACTGCCGGCCTCTGGAATTGTATTTGAATGAACCCCTTGCAATTCTAGTTTCTCTGGATGCCTTTGGCAAGCAAGGAGTATTTGGCTGGCGGCTGGGCAAGACATACAGTGGCGCTGGAATGGAGATGGGTGATGAAACTAAAATATGACCAGTCGCAATGTTCTATGAGGTGAATGTTCTGTGGGTGTTGTTATTAATGGCATTGTCTCTCTAGCGACCGTTGCGCAGGCGAATTCTCGAGTTGGGTGGGTTGATTCATGGTTGAGACACCATGTTTGGTTTCGAGACAAACCTACTTACCGCAGTCCTTTCATGTTATGGCTAGCTACGTCAGCGGTATGTCTGGCTTAATATTCTCCAGCCTTGCGGTTTGTGTTGAGTATCAACTTGCGCTGGTTGCGGCTCCCTGGGAAACTGATCCGGCGTTGCACTTTCATCAGGGATCTTGTACATCTATTTTCGCATATGATTGATGTGCTTCCAGCATGCGTTCCTTTGCCTAGTTTATCTCCACCCTAGATGTATATTATTCCTTCGATATGGTGATCTTATGGACTACAACTCTTAGCCTCAGAATAGTATTACCCACGTTTGATCGAAAATGTAACTTCAATCAATGCTTTTCAGCCGGGTGTTCTAACGTCAACTCTTGTCAGCTAGATTTCCATCATCTTCTACCTCTTTGTTTTGTCGAAAAGCTGTCGTGTCTCGAATCTATGGCCTTGGTCGTGTCATCGCCCAGGAAGGTTATCGAGAGATGACCTCTTCTTGGTAGATCCCTTGTTTTCTTCTTCCTAGGCTAAATAATCTTTCTGCTTCAATGTGAAAGGAGCATTTGTCTGGGCGGGGGTGGTCTTCTGGACCTGCGTGGTTCAAACGTGTCTCTTTTGGATGTCTGCGACAATGACACTCCGTCGTTAACACTGGCCGGTCGGCGATATCCCAATCCACACACTATCAAACTACATGGCAGTAACTATAGTTTAGAAAACGATTCCGGTAGCCCCTGATCATAATTGCAATATGACTTTGGCCGCTACGCAAATTTGGCTGTTGTCATGTAGGGTAGGTTGCAGGACAACAAACCTCCTGTTGTTGATATTGATGTAATAAATGGAACGCCTCTGCCTCAATACCTTAGTCTAGGTGGTTGCAATCTCCCAGTATCTTGCTACGCCGGTACTATGGTTATGCGGGAAGATGCTCGGGCATGGTCACGGCGCAGTTGATTTGTGTTAATCTCACTACGACCACATTATCTTGTGCACCACGTGTGATCTGTGAGAACACTTAGCAAATACAACCGCTTGAAGCGGAAACAAACCAGGACGTGTTAAGATTCCCATGGAGGACACAAAGCAGAAGCGAGCACAATACATAGACGAGTGTTGATGTATTACTATGGACATGTTTATCTTCGAGTTCCAGGAAACGTCCTTCCACCTTAACCTTGAACACACTCTGCAGCGTCCTCGGGCCATCCAACCCAGTCAATAGACTTTACTGCAAGATAAAACCGACAATATGGGTTCGACACCATACTAAGTAGCCCAGGGCCGATGTGAGGTGCAGATTTATGTGGAAACCAGGTCTACCAGACGACACGAAAGTCTCATCATATCGGGAAGGTGTTACTTGCATGACTCCAAATTCCCCACAGACCAAGGGGAGTTTGCAGATTTGGCTCCTCCAAGGTGGCCCCTCCTGCCGGGGCTTATGATTGATATGGAATAGAAATCGGGACGTTATTCTCGTAGCTATACAGATAGGCATGACATAAGAGGACAGATCCCTCTAGAGCTTCTCATAAAATTCCTCGAGTATATACCGCCTTTGTAGGTAGTACTCCAGTGTAAATATACTCAAGGGCTTGGCTAAAGTAGTAACGCAGGACTTATTCGTCTCGAATTTACTACTTATCATTAAATACCCCAATAAAGAGCATACTCTAAACCTAATTATTATCTATATCACCTAGTCCATTATCAAAAGTAAGCTAAAGATAACTTCTCATTATGCTAAGTAAGATCCCGCAGAGTCGATAGTCGTGAGCCAATTGGCTTAGTCTAACTCTAGAGAGCACACTCTCCAGATCGTCTTCTGGCACGGTTGTCGCTTTGACTTGAGGGTCATCGAGACATTAATACCAGAATCGAGAGTTCCGAGAAAGACAGCATCGATAGACTCAGCTAGTGCTATAAGGAAATCCAGGTGAAGATGCTAATCCTCTCTGCCAACTCCAGGCAATGGGAAAGTTGTTAGAACCGTGAGGTGGACCTTGATCCCTCATATGCCATACGTGAGCATCCTAGGACCACCCCAAGACTTGAACTTGCAAACTCAAGAATTGATGTCGGAAAACCAATATTCGACCATGGGACACGGCCGGAGACCCTAGCCTCACCGGACATCCACTTCGGCGACGGCCGGCCCCACCTACAATAGATCGAAGCCACTCGTGCCACTGTTTGATTGAGGTGAAGTCTCATTTGCCCGATAAGCCTCATCCTACTGCCTCAGGTGTCAGGGGTCTCTTGCCACATTGGGCTAGTACGCAGGGTAGCCTCGTGCGATACCCGTGGCTTGGGGCTGCCCGTGCTGAGGATTTATTGTGGCATCATGAACCATCACCATAAACGGAGGATCAACCTCCATTTCGCTCATTCTTGCTGATCTTCAAACCATGGCGCGCCGACAGCACCTCACTCTGACCTTTGTCCTGGTCCTTGCGGCCTTCTTTACCCTGTCATACTTCTTCTCCGGGCCCTCGCGCAGCACAGTTCCCAAGTTCGACGATGACCTCGCAGAGCCCCTGAAGGATGCCCCTCGATCCGAGTTCGCCGCCGATCTTGACTCCCTCCCCGCGGGACTACTTGGTGGAAAGTCCATCGCCCCAAAGCTGGAGAATGCGACGCTCAAGTATGTTCCACCCACGAGCCCGTTGACCTTCGCAATTGCTAACATCTTGCTTCACCAGGGCTGAGCTTGGCCACGTCACGTGGAAGTTCCTCCACACGATGATGGCGCGCTTCCCCGACGAACCGACCAAGGATGATCGCATGGCCCTTGAGACCTTCATGCACCTCTTTGCCCGACTCTACCCCTGCGGCCAGTGCGCCGCGCACTTCCAAAAGGTGCTTGCGCAGTACCCTCCCCAGACGAGCAGTCGTAATGCCGCCGCCGGATGGTTGTGCTTTGCCCACAACATCGTCAATGAGAGAGTGCACAAACCTCTGTTCGACTGCGAAAAGATCGGCGATTTCTATGACTGCGGGTGTGGCGACGAGGGCAAGGAGAAGAAGGAGGAGGGCGTAGAGGGTGCCCAGGCCGAGGGACCCGACCCCGAGCTGCACAAGCACTAAAGATGCACATACCTAATATTGTATGATTATTTTGTCAAGAAAACAAAAGGGAATGGAGGCGTCCATCTGTTGGCTCTGGCGGGACCAGGCCGCCCATTTTGCTGAGGAGCCGTGGCGTACGCGTTCTTTGAGAACAGGCATAATCTTTTTCCTCAACCAAGCAGTTCTATGAATGGAGACTCTAGTGAATGTAGAATGTCAAGCCGAAGCCAGAAGAATAAACATTCAACTTAAAAAAGGTACATGATGGAATACAACAGCTCCTGTTGAATTCATCTCAACCACGTGACAAGTCACATGACACTCTAGCTGGCCAGTACTGCTGCGCGTTCAGAGCTGCCTTGAGCTTGACATGAGCTCCAGCCTTCCCAGAGCAACGATCAACGACGACGAAACAACACAACCCGCGCATCCGAATCATTCACCTACCCTTTCCCCCGAAATTACGAGAAGAGACGCCTAATATCTTTCACCATGGAGTTTGGTCACGCTGGAGTGCTGAATGAGGGTGCGTTGGAAGCTCTTTCGTCATAGCCCGACATCGTCAATGTAGCAGCTCACCAACATCACTAGATGGGATCCATGTGGACATGGATCGCCTGAAGAAGGGAGAGGTCAAGTGAGTACCGAATGTTCTTGCTGCCTTTTGGCACAGAGCGCTAACTAGCTATAGCCTGGGAACGTCGATGTAGGTGCCTCCCTGATGATGGCGACGACACAGCTTAACCTGTTGATAGCATGGCGGTTACCTTCAAGGACGGTGTTATTCTCGGTATGAACTCCGATCCCCGGATTCAAGATGCAGACTATTGACCCCGCTGCGTATAGGTGCGGATTCGCGAACAACGACCGGAGCCTACATTGCGAACCGAGTGACAGACAAGTTGACCAGAGTACACGATACTATCTGGTGCTGCCGATCTGGCTCAGCTGCCGACACGCAAGCTGTTGCTGACATCGTCCAATACCAGCTTGGACTGTTTGCCATGACAAATGGCAAGCCCCCAATGACCCAGACCGCTGCATCGATCTTCCAAGAGATCTGCTATGCCAACAAGGACCGTTTGTCGTACGTCTTGATACCTTAAAGACATCATCTGGAGGGGTTGGAACTAATGGACATGAACAGGGCCGGTCTCATTATCGCTGGTTGGGATGAGCGATTCGGTGGCCAAGTATACTCTATTCCCTTGGGCGGTTCCCTCCACAAGCAGTCCTATGCCATCGGTGGTTCCGGTTCGACTTACATCTACGGTTACTGTGATGCCCACTGGGAGGAGGGTATGGAGAAGGACGATGCTGTCGACTTTGTCAAGGGAGCACTGAGGGAGGCCATCAAGTGGGACGGTAGCTCAGGAGGTGTTATCCGTATGGTGGTGCTCACCAAGGACGGTGCGGACCGACACTTGTATCTCCCTGACACGGACTATGAGGTACGGCACGAATGAAAGTCCTCATCTGGAAGGACAAGTGAGGAAGGGAATACTCTAGCATGGGTTGAGCTGCTACGTAACTCGTCATGATACAAGCAGGGTGCTAGATGAGGAAGGACTCTCCCATCGGCGCATCAGAAAGGTCGTCGTGTTGACGGACATGGAGAGACCGATGGCCGAACTCTTCAAGGCTGAACAATGAATGATAGAGGCAAGAAGGCTAGACATCACTCGGTGCTGTACACTAAGTAATCGGATCAATGAAGATGGAACGTTCTGAAGTCCCCGAGATTCAACAACAAAGATCCACTGTGAGAGCGGAACGGGAGCGGCACCTAGAGCGGCCCGCGTAGTCTGGGTTTGAACTCAAGGATCCGAAGATCGGGACGAATGACAAAAAAGTAGGTGCGGGCATGAAGGGGGGGATGACGATGAAGCGTCAGATGGCTAGGACAGGGGCCCGACTAACAGAGCAAAACGAGAAACAAACCGACGTTAATCTCTCGTTGAAGTTAGAAATATATCCACGGCTGAGAATTGATCCCAAGATCATTCACCGCTCTTCTAGAAAGAGGCTTTGAGCGCAGGACGAGAATGGTACATGGCGACGTGCAGAAGAGTGTGGGTTTGGGGCGGCGAATGAGGAGTCGAAGAGAAATAAACACGCGGACACAAAGAACCTGCTAGCCCGTGATGCAAGATTGGGAGTTGAGATGAACAAGTGCCATGTGCTCCGGAACAGTTGCTGTGTGGTGGTTTCAGTATAAGTGAGGCGCTCGCTCGGGCTTACTGCCTCGGCAGTCAAGGCGATGCTGGCCGGTAGGCGGTGAAAGTAGATGGCATGAATTAGCATTGTGTCTCCCGCCGCAGGTTCGTATCAGGATGACGGGCGATCCTTTATCACAGAGAGAAAAGTGAGGCAGCTGGATAGGGCACGTGTGCGCGCATAAGATGGAGGCAAGGTGAGGGAAGATCACTGCGTCGGGGTGGTCCTAGGGTGCCACTCGGAGCCCAGGATTGGGCATTATCTGCATGGCATTGTTGGGCAACGATGGTAGAACGGGCCAAGTCGCTGAAAGAACGTGTATGGAGCACCATCGTGAGAGCACAGCCGCCTTCAAAGAGGTTGCAGTGCAGCATCGCTTCCCGCGCAGTTAGTGGCCTTGTCCTGGAGATGGTGGAGACTCTTGCGCAGGGGAAAAGACGCAAGAAATGAAGGGTCAAAGTTTGTTGTCCTTGTAATTATTCTCGGCAGAGGCTTCGAGAACCTGCTTTTGGCGCAATATCCATGGATGTCTAAGGGTGACGATGTTGGTGATGTCCTGTTGAAACGAGACCCTAGTCTGCTCTGCAGGGGATATATAGCCGGATTTCCTGGGTGTCCCTCGCCGGCCACTCTCCGTCTACGAGCTTATCAGTTCAACACATTGTCAGTTGATTATTCTCCGAGGTAAAGTTGAAATGCCACAGTTCTTGGCTGTCCAGGTTGGTTGCATGGCATTCATCTCTATCGGAGGCGAAAGCCCAACTCCGTGTCCACGGTAATGTCCCCGGACCGCGGCTCTTTGTCAGTCGGATCCGGCGCTGGTGTCGTAACAGCGAGGTACCGGTACTTGACCCCGAATTTCGGCCGTCTACAGGCGCCCCAGTGAGGGGAACCTGCCCACGTGCGACGGGCTTGGCTGCGATTTGGCCTTGGCTCTTCGGAAACTGGGGAGCGGCAGGTAGAGAGACTTGGGTGTCCAAACCTCGATTGGGGTTTTCCCCCTGAGCATCTGGCCCTTTGTTTGAACGAAGCGATGTATGGCGATAGGACGGAAGATGCGTGATATATCAAGGCGTGCTTTCCCTGGATCCTTATTTTTAGGGGTGCATTTGTCTCTGGATTACATTGTGTGCATATTTGTTTGGGTAGGTGTGTCCCAAAGTAGCAAGCGTGTAAGCAAGGAAGGACCATGGGATTAAATACATAAAGTAGCAAGCACGAAGGAAGGAAGCGTGGCAATCAGAGAAGGGATGTGATGCCCATGGCAGTTGTTAACTTCTCACCCAAAGATCTCAACGACTCATCCCTTTTCCCTCCCGCCACTAACTGCGCACATCGCAATGCCCACGTTCCCGTCTTTCTTTTCTTACATACCGCACTTTGCTAGGCCTTACGTATCCTGAGACGTGATTACCATACCCTATCAAGTTGTTGATCAACTGTCTCCATCTTAACTCCACCGCGGACAGCTCGAGCCACTATCGACAGGCCACCTGCCAGACCTGGACCCAGATCCAGATCCAGACCATTCTCAGCGGACGGACCGTACGAGTGCCAAAGCCGGCTAAACCAAGCTGTTTTTGTCGACCGAGCTTCATCGCCATCTGAAGCCGTGTCATTCGATTCGTCGCCGCTCCCGCCCCGGGCTCCTCTGAGCGAGGCTTGCGAGGTCTCGCGCCTGGCGCTCGTGGCCGACTTCAGGCGCCAACCTGTCTCTGATGGGCTCTCGCCCGTGTCGACTTTCAGGTTGACATCTATTGCCGCGTTCGACCGCCATTTCCCAACGGCATCCCGCTCGTAGCCCATCTGACTGCCGGCCCGTGCCCGTGGCAGAGCCCAACGTTTGGCAACGGCTTTCATCTGGTTGCATCCTTCAACTTCAAACATTTCTAGCCTCCTGCAGGACAAGAGCAACCGCAGACGCATCGGTAAACCTAGCCCCAACGTCTGTGCCAGCAGCTGCAGTAGTCGACTTGACAGCCGCCGTTCCTGGGACCGCGTCCCTGTGTCGGCTCATTTCTGTCGAAAGCGTTTGATCGGAGGCAGCTCTGGACTTATTCCCCGCCACATTGCGCTCCGCTCCGCTCCTCGCACCTCGCCGACGCCGACGCCTTCGCCGGGAACACGCTCATGCACGCGCAGGCCTGGCGTTAATTTGCTGATTGTTGGCCCTTTGGATCGCGCTTCACTTTCGGAGGCCAATTGTATCCGACCCGTTGGCAACTATTAACCTAGCAATACCTTGACGCCGTTCGGGCACTTTACACCCACAAACACTTATTGGATCCTATCTTGACTGGCATTATCTCTCAACCTCAACCACAACCACAACATCGCTCTGACTTTGTTTCTTCTTCAACTGTGCTTCGACGAAACCTACCAAGCACCTGCATTCATAGAAACTCGAAGCTCTCAGTAAGTGGATTATTTCATTTGCGTTGTTATTTCCATTTGGCAACTGCATCTTTCGACTGTTCTGCCCATCGATCCTTGTTTCAACAGCCGACTTCCTTATCTTTATCCTTATCGTCTTTGCATGGATTGCACTTCTTGTCCCTCTCTTGTTGGCTGGCTTCTCGATTCTGGACACGCGGCGTCTGAATCCCGAGGACGACTGAAGCCGGGTGAGGGCATAAAATATCGCAAAGTCGCAGCCAGCCGTCAACGGAGAGTTACACATGAAGCAAGAGTGAGAGGGAGTCAGGGGCCGAGTCAGCCTGGCCAACCCCCGAAACGAACGTACGGATACAGGCGCATTTGCTGGAAAGGGGTGGTGACGTCGCTGTTACCATGATGCAAATTCACAACGCCACCGCAGTTGCTGGCTGCCCGCTGTGTAACGCCCCGTTTCGCATGCCTGGACATCACTACCACAACGGAGTTCACTCGCCTGCCACCTCCGAGGTCGCTTAGTCTCAATATGCAGAAGCCCGTTTGCCATGCGCCTGCGCAATGATGCTCGCCATGAGTAAATGACGAAAAGCTCATCGAGATGGACCAATATCTGGGATATTCTCTTGTTGACACCAGATGATCGACGGCAAATGACACCTCACCCCACCTGAGAATTCCTTCTCCCTCGACGGCTTCCACGAGGGAATAAAAGATGAACGAACCCGGGCAAGCCAGGCACCGGGAGCACACCCTTGAGAAACCTAGAAAAAGAAAGGACAACAAGAAAAAAAAAAAGAACCCTGACAGAGGCTTGACATGTCACTGCGAGGCCGCACCAATCAGGGGAGGAACACCTAACACTTGAGTCAACACCCTTCGTCTCCGTGGCCTCCCATCCCGAGTTTTTGTCGGGGAGCCTGAGTCGGCGCAGCACCAATTCCCACCAGTTCAGAGTCGCAGAACCTCGAGACTCACCCCCACCACCCGCTCGGCCAGCCGCGCCGGCCACCACACGGTACCCGCTGGCTCACCCACGAGGGCGGAGGGGCGACTGCTGAAGGGACCGCTGGCGCATTTTGAGGTGCTGGGCCACTCTTGGACGGACCACTCACCACCAGCCTGTTGGACGCCCGCCCACTGGACGACGCCCGCTCGACCACTCGCTAGTCATCATTTACCACCGCCGCACCAGGCTGACCTTGCCTCTTCTCCTCCTCCTCTGGCTCTCCCCTCGTGTCCTGGCTGTTCTCCTCAGCCTCCAAGTCTGGCTTGTCCTGGTCACCGTCTCCACCGGGCCGATCCTATCCCCTCCTCTTCTCTGTCCCCTCCATCTTGGGTTTGATCCTCATTTCGATCTCTCAAGTCAACCTGGCCCTTGCTATCGTCATCGCTTCCATTTTCCTCGCCTCGCCCATCTCACACTTCATCTCCCCCGCCGAGCAAACACCACTTCATCGTCTCCGATATCGAGAGCTAATAATACGTTTTCATTTCTCTTGCAGTCGAGTTGCCGTTTACGATATCTTTTATTTTGCACTGCGAGACCAGCGACAGCACACGATACGATACCCCTCTGTATTATCCTAATCCTGCCCCGTCGCCTTGACCCACGACTTGTTTCGCACGATAGCGATGTTATGGCTGCTGTGATCGGCGACTTCGTTTCGGATTCCTCATACTTTCATACCATGATCGCCAACCCCTCCCTCCAACACCAACGCTCTCACGACTCCTCTTCGTCTTATCGCTCCGTTAGTCGATCGCGACATTCTGCTACCCCGCGAGCCCAACGCACAGATCCCAACGCCGACTTCAGCAACCACAACACCAACCCCACAACGTGGCCACCTGCGACCGCGACGACGACGGCGCCCACAGCCGCATCGGTGTCGGGGTCAACACCGGTGCCTGCGGGCAACGGAGCTGCCCACGTGTCGGCCACCGGCGGAGCCTCACGTTTCCCATCCCCGCCTCCATCCTCATCGCCTTCTGCTGCAACCGGTCCTGCTCACGCCGATAATGCAAAGAGCTCGTCTATGGCGTCTGAGACGAGGGACTCTGGTCCCCTAGGTCACGTTCCGCGATCCGGCCCGACCCCCACCAACCCTGCCACACAACAGCAGCCTTCTCCTGCTTCCGACGACTTTCAAATACCAAACCCTTCCTATCCCCTCTCCAGCGCATCATCTCAAGCGCCAGAGCAGACGGTTATTCACATCCGTGATCTTGCACACATTCAGAGCCTGGCAAGCGCCGACTTGCTGTCTGGCAATGGCGGTTCTGGCATCCTCAACGACCCGCCCCTCCAGCAGATGAAGTATGAGATCAGTGGCATGCCTATTGGCGACATCATTGAGATGGTTGCCGCGCTCTTGACCAAGATCACCACTACCAACGACCTGCAACACGATGCGATGCAGCGCAACGTGGCGCATCAACAACAGGCCAACCAGTCTAGCGACACCAGCGGCAGCTCAATCTCGTCCTTGAACCACTCTGTTCTTGCCTTCCATGGCAAAAACGTGCCCGCCATCACTATCCTCAGCTACCTCTCCCGGATACACAAGTACTGTCCTACTACGTACGAGGTATTCCTCAGCCTGCTAGTTTACTTCGATCGCATGACGGAGCGTGTGAATGACATGGTAACGAAGAGCGAGGAGGCACGCAGACAGAGGGAGTCACAACAAGCGACAGCCACCACCTCCCAAGATACCCAGATGCGTGATGAGGGAATGGATGATTCGGACGAGAGTGACTCGGATCTCGCAGATGATGACGATGAGGAGATGGTTGATTCGAGCCGGCCCAGTGCTCAGAGCAGCAACAGGGGGACATCCGCCTCAAATGACCATGCCGCCATGGCAGCTGCGACGTATTTCGTTGTCGACAGCTTCAACATTCACCGCTTGATTATCTCCGGGGTGACATGTGCGAGCAAGTTCTTCTCCGACGTCTTTTACACCAACTCGAGATATGCCAAGGTATGTATTTGTGATTGCAAGTCCCTGAATAGCTGGAGAAAGAGGTTGCTGATATGATTTCGATAGGTCGGTGGGTTGCCACTTGTTGAACTGAACCACCTTGAGCTTCAGTTCCTTCTCCTCAATGATTTCCGGCTCGCTGTTCCAGTGGAAGATCTAGAAGCGTATGCGACGATGCTGGTTGAGTTTTACGCCCGAGAAGTGGTGGCCAAGAAGGCAGGAACCGGAGCCACCGAATGAGGGAATTTCCCATGGGACTCTCGAGGAGGACTTTCTCTCACAGAGTTTCCAACGGATACGATTCATCGATGTCGATATACCCATGCTACGGGACCCTCACCCACCCGGTGCGGGCATAGCAAGGGAGTCGGCGCCCTAGGGGACAAGCAGCCCTTGGTAGGCCACACACCCACCTGTTGCGTCTCAAGACGTGGGCCACGGCATGGTTGCAGGCCAGCCTTTGAAGGGTGCATCTGTTGTTGGTAGATGGACATGAGAAGGAGATTGCGACGAGCACACGGAATACACCCCGAGGAGCACTGGATGGGTACCTGGAGTGCTCGGCGTGATGTGTACGACTTGGTTGACCTTTATTAATGACTTAACGGACGACGTGGAAGGGCGAGCAGTGGGCTGTCCAACGAACTTTTGGCTTTGTCTCTTAGAATGGGGTTTTATTATACTGGACTGTTACAGCGTGGGGAGCCAGCAGAGGCAACCTGTTGGCCCAGGGGGAATTGGAGAAGGAACATTGCGCGCAGGAGTTGGTAGGCGTTCTGGTAAAGAGGCATTTGCTTTGTTATTTAGTATTAGCATGACTCTTGTCCGGATCCCCAATGGTCCCCCAAGATAGATAAAGATTGGACCACTCATGAGAGCATGCGCGTTACAAGTGTGTATGGTGCTGTTGTTGCCCTTTGAAATATTCGTCTACTGGCTTGTTGTGGGAGGATGCCAGGTCTCAGGATGATCAAACTTGATGACGGCATCATCCATCTTGATACCAAACTGCCACCTCCCCCAACCGGGCCAGAAGTTGTCGAACTCGCCCGTCAGCTTCCCCTCATCATCACGGTGCTGGGCGACGTCGAACCAACCCAAGCTACATCTGGAACTTGACTGCTGCGGAACGACGGAGCACCAGCGGTCGGTGGCGGGGAGCTCGTCCTGGCTCCCTGAGCCGGCGGGCAGAGGCGGCAGGACGAGGGTGGATTCGAAGCCGAGATAGTTGACCCAGGTGGTCTTGAAGGGAAATGAGGGCGCGAAGCGGATGGGCTTGAACGTCGCCTGGAAGAAGGGGACAGGACTGGGAGATGACGATTCAGAGGCAGAGTCTGGATTGGCGACGGTGTCGTGAGGATACACTTGGACGGTTGTTGAGCCGTCGGTATTGCTGGTCCATGTAAACCGGGCGAGGTGTTTGGGGACGTTCCAGTCTAAGTATTTGTGTCAGCTGATGTAAGTGAGCGTGGACGATGCGCAAGTCGAGTTAGATATGGGTTGAGGACAAGGAAAAGGAAAAGGAAAAGGAAACGGCATGAGCATCCAAGCACTGGCAACCTACTCTTCCTCCCGTTGTAACAAGTATCCCTCTGCGAGACGTATATCCTCGTAATCTTGGGGTTTCTCCTCTTGACCCGCCTCCCGCTCTGATCCTCCCTCTCGTACTCGAAGCTCCCCGGTGCGAGAATCATCTCGTCGTACGCACCCACGGGCGAATCTCTGTACCGCAGGATCTGGAGCATGCTAAGGCCACCCAGAGCTCGACTTGACGAGGACGAGGCGTAGTCGGAATTGCCCTCGAGGGGTGAGTACGCCATGGAGGGGAGGCCATCGCGGGCCTGGGAGCGCGGGGTCCAAAAGGCAAGGCTGTAGACGTCGCCTTTTAGAGTCCACGGGGGAGGGACTGAGGGGATGGGAGAGGATTTGGCGGCCGGGGGATCGGTGAGGGTGGCCATGGTGCTTGTGAGCAGCCGAGAGTTGTAAATTAATTTTGAAACTGAGGTGCTGTTGAATATTACGTTGGATATATACTGTGAAGCTCCTCGGGAGTGTGACCGTTAATTATGTCATTCGTCAGGGACCTATTGCCTGTCCCCTAGTGCGCCATGTCTCTGCCGAGGCAATGCTAGTCCAAACTTTAGCTAGACAACGCCTCACATCAATCACTCCCCCTTCAAGATGTTTCCACCTGGAATTATCGCCGTCACATGAAAGGTGGTTACGATACATCCTGGGCCCGAATTGGGATGGCCTCACTTGTCATGTTCATTCCAGGGAGCATAGCAACAGCTCTGACAAGAAGACCAGTGTGCCTGATGCCAAGCATCTAGTATCCTCCATCTTGAATCTCGCAGAGGCGGAGAGGTTCAATAGCTACCACATGATGTGTTTTCCGATGCTCCTACAATTCCTCGGCTTGGATCATACATCCTATGAGACTGCCCTGTTGCGGCTTCTGCAACTCTTTTAGGGAGACGGGACGAGTTGCTTTCCTATTCGAGATGACACTGGAACCTAAAGCACCTAGGTTAGTAGCTAATCGTTGCAGTTCCTGGTAATAGACCCCTGTCAAGCATCGGTTCATGTCTCGATACGCTGGCCAATCAACTAAACCTGCCAGTCTTGAACCATCCTCGGCTGTTGGTTGTCACGCCAAGACGCCGTGCCCTCTTGTTAAAGGAATCAGGACTAAATCGACATTGAATTAGTGCAGTTAAATCTCATACAACCTTGAGCCCTCTCTACAATCAATTCAAGCCCACATCTGTATCCTCTCTATCATCTCTCCCCACTCGGGCAGTACCGTCTCTGTTTCTGGCGCCTTGACTTCTGAGCTGCTAATCCCGATATATAGTCCAGCTACCTCACTCGCATCCACCTTTTCGCCATTGCTTCCTAGCACGCGGAACTGCAGCGTCTCCCGGAGAAAAGGTACTACGACCCCAGGTCCAAGGTGTAGAATCTCGCCGGCCGCTACCATCTTCATCAACGCAGATGTCAACGGTGCTGTTCCTGAAATCATAGTCTCTGACCCAGTTTGTCGGTTCATGGCGAAAATTGCCACAGTACCCGCGAGGTTGCTCGCAAAGTTCCATTGGTTACAGTCGCTTGGGGGCTTTCCAAGGAAGAAATGGATGCCAAAGTTGCCATCCAAAGCTTCGACATTGACACGCACATTCGCAATCCATTCGGTGTACCGCCCATCCTTGAGTACCCAGGAGATGGGCGGGTCTTTGGCATCGATCCTGACATTTGGCCTAGCTCCTGCGAAGTGCTCGCCCCTCGACTTGATGTGCATTATTTTCGGGGACTGAAGTCGAGCTTGCCACTTTTGCGCTCGGAGACCGATCAAGCTTGATCCACCGTACCATTTCGAAATCTTCTTTATTAATTCCTCCCGAAGGTTTTGGCCCTGCTTACCAGAAGCACTTGTGTCAGCGTAGGAGTAACCAAACGCCTCTGTTGTTCTTGCCATGTCCGAGTTCCAGAAGGTACCATTTTCTGAAGCAAAGAATGGAGTCAGAGGGGTCTTAGAATCTTGAATATCTCCCTTGATCGTAGTAAAGCTGGTTTCGCCGGCCGCCATGGGGGCCATCCATGAATCTGGGTTGAGAATCTGCCACATGGCCACTAGCCGGTCCGTCATGGTATGGTGGAGGAGGAAGAGGGGATCAAATGAAGACAAAGGCACATATGTCATGTGGCCCTTGAGTCCTCCGTATATGTGAACAATGTCATGGATTGATTCGATTGAGTCCATTGTGGAGAGATTCTGAGCAACCGCCCATGCCTTGTTGCCAAAATTATTGAAATCCTTGTAGCTAGAGAAGAGAATGAATAGACGTTGCTGAATCTGAGGCAACCTCGATAGAAGAGCCGCGTTGACTTGATCGTTATTCGATGGAGGCGAGGTATCACTGACTGCAGTATCTGGGGCTCGCTTTGTTTCGTCCCATCTCTTTAGCTAGGCCTTGTTAGTGAACTCATCTCAACATGCAGACATGACTTACTGGACTCCAGATAAACGCATCTTCATTCTTTGGGTGAAATTTATAGGAATACAGGGGATTCGTAACAATTTGTACACCTCGAGGGCCATACTGAGCGATGGTGGCATTCCAGAAGACGCCAGGAAAGTGGTCTTCTCCCTCGGGGGCAGCCATTGCCCAGTCCCAGTAAGGCATGCGGAACTCGCGAGCAGCATTCTCATATGCTTGTCTTTCAGTATCATTGGGAAACAAGACGGCAATAGAGTGGGCCAAATCGAATAGTTGCTGCTATTAACTCTGTTAACGAAGTTGTTATGCTCGCTAGAGAGAAGACTCACCTCAAAGAGGGCGAGATATGGCCGATGCCACGTTGGAAATAGAACCGAGCTATGCGTACAATATCCCGACTCGTTAGCCCCTGGAAGAGGTTCAACGCCATTCCATGGCTCAAACGGAACGCCGTGGATTCCTGTCCGAGGGCACGAGCACATTAGCGTGGCTCCTGAACCAACAGCATTATATCCGAGACTGTGTAACTTACCTGCGATCTGGTACCACGACGTGGGATCATCCTGACTGGCGTGCTGAAGCATACTCAGCGCCAGAATGTACAGGTCCCATTTGTAGGGATCGGCCTTCATCTCTCGAATTTCGGGTCTCAGGGGCACAGTGCCATTACGACTGACCGGTAGCTGCTTGACCACAACGGGAGAGTCGAGATCTGCTCTCCGGGCCATACGCACGACGTCGACACCGTAGTCGTATTCTTGTGCCGTAGCGAGAAGGAAGAAAAAGAATATGCCATATAGGCGGACGAAGAGGAGAATGCCGCGCATTGTTGGGGCTCACCGGGATGCAGGTGAATGGCCCTTTCAGAGCACGTTGAAGAAGAAAGAAGGAGAGGAAGAAAAATAAACAAGGAGAACGAACTAGGCTTGGAGACGCCAAAGTGATCACTCTCCCACTTCCAAAGGATGAACAAAAAAAGGTCCAAGACAAGAAGTATCACCTCGTTTCCAGTGACACAAGAATTGAGAGGAAGCGGCCCTGCTGGACAAGGCGACTTGGTCGAAAACCACGCGTTGCTGACTTAAGCAACACTCTTACTTCTTCTTTCTGTTGTTGCTGGAAGAAGGAAGGAGGATCTGAGAAGAGAAGGAGGAAGGTAGGCAGTTGCAGATGTGAGATTAGTTGAGCCACACGGGATGGGACTTCGGGAAGGTGCAGGAGAGGCAGGTGTACTTTCTCGAGTTGTTCATCTGGAACTAGAGGGAGAAACAAGCTGATGGAGCTAAATGGGGGAGAAGAGAATAAAAAAGCAGAGAAGCAAGCGAGGCTTGAATGGATACCGCCATTTGATATCGTGTTCACCCACCTTCACTATAGCAACGCCAGAGGTAACAGTAGCATTGGATGATATTGGACTAAATACAATGCTATCACAAGCGGCTAGTTACATTCCCAGTCTTGCACCACAAACAACCTTCTACTTGCCTACGCTTCCTCTCGATATAGGAATCTTCCACAGGAGAACTCTCCATCGTCCCTAGTCACCGTTCGTCCACCTCCCGGCTACTTGCAGCCGCCCTACACGTTTGTGTCACCCCATTTCCCAGCCAAGAGCATGCCACAATACTTGGCGTTTCACCTTCTGCTCGACTGTTCACACTTCCTCGCCCCGTTTGCTCGGGGCCGACCGATGCGGAGCTGCCGCTGTATGCCCGCCGCCGTCATCGGCCTTGTTGCCCTCCGTGGTGCCGTCTTGGCAGCCCTGACCAACAATGTACCGAGATGATAAGACAGAGCTGGCGTCAGCTCTCGAGACGTCACGGTCCTGGTTTGTTCGTTTGAAGATAAGACGCTGTTTGGGCATGTCGTCTTGAGTAACCGGTGACGAGACAGGAGACCAGGAGCCACTGGTGTGTGACAAACGGCGGTTTTCTCCCATCTACCTTGACAGGCTTGGAAATCATCTACCAATAGCGCACGCAAGGACGGGATCTCACACACAATTCGCTTTCGGCTTGCTGAATCACTGTGGTATTGCCATGCTATACAGTCCTAAGTACATCATCCCCTTCTATAACCACTCCTCGACGAAAATGCGAAAGAGCTCTTCGGCAGATAAACAATTTAACAAAACGAGCCCATCTATTTTCCTACCCGAACGCCATCCAATGCCATGGGCCTCATCGGTCCCTTCCGAGGCTCGTCGCCACGGTCCACGCGGTACTTGAGCTTGACACCCATCGCCGCCAGCTCCACGTCCAGGTACTTGAGCGCACCGGGAACGACAACTTGGGTCGTGTGATCACCGCCCACCCAAGAGTTGCCCTGTCCGTCCTCCCAAATCTCGCCCTGAATCTCTGTGAGATCGATGCCCTCGGCGTCGTCCAGCTTGACGGCGCAGCTGCGGCATCGCACGATGCTCGCCGCCTTCTTCTTGCCAGGCGCAAACTGTGACACTGTCGGCTGCACAGAGAGAAACGAGCCACATCGGCGACAGATCCAGGACTTGGAGTAATCCGAGCAGTTGAGCAGTCGATCCTGAAGCAGGAAGGCTGTTCCGTGTGCCAACAATGCATCGCGCTCCATCTCTCCTACACGGATACCACCACCTCTCTTTCGGCCCTTGATGGGCTGGCCTGTCGTAGGCACCACAGGTCCCGTGGTTCGCACCTGGTACTTGTCGTTCACCATGTGTCGCAGTCGCTGGTAGTAGACCACTCCGATGTAAATGTCGGCCGCGAGCTCCTCTCCCGTGATGCCCGAATACATGGGTTCGTTGCCGTGGTAGTTGTACCCAGCCTTCATCAACTGGTGGCCAAAGTAATCGGCTGCCGTGTTCTCCTCGTCAAACTTGAACGGCGTCGAGTCCTGCGCAAGGCCATGAAGCGCGCCAGCCTTGCCTGCGAGCGATTCCACAAACATGCCTATCGTCATGCGGGAAGGGAAAGCATGGGGGTTAATGATAATGTCCGGCTGAATACCCGTCTCCGAGAAGGGTAGATCCACCGTCGGCCATTTTTGTGAAGCAACACCCTTCTGTCCGTGCCTGGATGAGAACTTGTCACCAATGATGGGGGATCGAGGGACACGGAACTTGACAGAGATGGTCTGGAGAGGCTCATGACCAGACTCGGCTCCGATCAAACGGACCTCCTCAACGAAGCCTGTCTCGGAATCCTTGTACTTCTCGTAATGAGTAATGCCGTCGAGGTTCACCATTTTGCCATTGTAGTCAGGCGTTACGGTGTGCCACGCGCAAATCACATCTCCCTCCTGGATCAGGCGACCCACGTGAGGCAAACCATCATCATCCAGCATGCCCTGGTATGACGCGCTCACGTAGCTGTGAGGCGCGAACCCAAAGGCCTTGGTTACGCTCTTGCTGGCCTTTGTTCGTGAGTCATCCTTGAGCGATATCTTCTTGGTCTTGTAGATGGTGCCATGGCCAAAACCTCGTTCATAGGCGCTCTTGTTGAGGATCATAGCGTCGTCCATGTCGTATCCAGTGTAGGAAATAACAGCAACAACAGCGTTGGTGCCGTTAGGAAAGTTGTCAAAACCATAAGTATTGTGAAGAGGTGCTCGCACGACGGGTGTCTGGCCCGTCTGAAGACGGTATGACTTGTTATCGGTTCGGTAGCGAATGGCAGTGCCAGGAGTTCCCATGGTTTGTTTACCCATCTGACACTGGTACATGTTTCGAGGAGACTGGTTGAAATCGGAGAAAGGAGTCATGTTGGCGAGAATCGATAGCATGTTGGTAGGGTCAAACTCGACGTGTGTCGACTTGCCAGACTCAATCTCCTGGGGCACTACAGCGATGGACATGTAAGGTTGCTCGTAGGGGCCAACCCAATCCTCTTTCTGGAGAGGGAGGTACTTGACAGGGCGCACCATTCTCGCTGGCGTGGACGTCATGTAAATACCGGGATAAGAGCCTCCCCTGGATGGAGGAACATAGCCAATCTCCAACTCGAGGGGAACGCCGTGAGTGCCCTCAACCTTCCAGTACCGGAAACAATCTGCAATTCTAACCGACTCTTTAGGGGTGCAGAAGCCAAGGATCTTGCCGTCCAGCATGACTACAACACTCTCCTCGGTCGAGGCTGACGAGATGTCAACAATCCCAAGCTCAGCAGCAAGCGCTGCGATGTGAGAGACATCGACCGAGTCGGTCATGATCTTGCACTTGTGCGCCAGATGGTTTAGAAGACCGCATGGGGCACCATCAGGGGTATGGACAGGGCACATAAAACCCCATGATTCGGGAAGCAGTTTTCGCACAGCAGTTGTCTTTAGCTGGGCAAAGAAGGCACCTCGATGTACCATACGGAAGTGGCTGATGAATCGCAAAAAGTTGAGCTTCTCTGCCACAACTGTGAAACCAGCCGTCTGCTGAAGATCAAGACCAGAGGGACTCTGCATGTTACCCGTAGAAAGGAAATATTCTAGAGCATTTCCGAGGTTTTCATTGGCTTTTCGGAAAATGTTATTCGGGAATTCCTTGAGGAAATCCTGAGAGGTGAACGGAACAGTCGGATTCCTTCGAAGATAGTCTCGCAGTGATAGGCGGACGTTAACGCTCAAAAACTCATCGAGTCGCTCTTTAAGGATTTGTCCATACAGGAAACCACCCAACAGGATCTCTTGGTTCTGAACAGCATCAGGGTTGTCGACGGCGCAATCTCCGGAGACAAGGGCGTAGAGCTTTCGCATCATGAAGAGGAGTAGCTTGAACTTCTCGGTATCCTGCTCCTCTGTGACATCGACGTTTCCAAGGTGAACCAAGACAATTCTTCGTAGGAACTCAGTACCGACATCAAGGTTGGACATGTTGTCTGGCACTCCAAGTACCACTCGGAACTTCTCACCCAGATAGGCTCTCGTCTCCGACTTGCTATAAAGGTTGTAGGACTTGTAAGTCCGCAAGAGCAACTCGATTCGGTCCGTGAGGAAGGTGTTCTCGGTCGA
Source organism: Fusarium sp. JS1030 (assembly GCA_000966855.1). Lineage (NCBI taxonomy): Eukaryota > Fungi > Ascomycota > Sordariomycetes > Hypocreales > Nectriaceae > Fusarium > Fusarium sp. JS1030. The sequence goes on along the minus strand of JWIW01000016.1, from coordinate 43,259 downwards.
TTTGGACCCAGCAGGCCCAATTAACCCTTCAAATATCTCGCGATCGTTGGTTTCGACTAGTGCCTTGAGAATCATCGTGACAGGGATAAGGTACTCATTCTTGCGCCATGAGAAACGGAACATCATGTTTCCGTCGTTGAGATAGTGGAGGACGTTGGTTTGAGATGTCTCGTCGGGCCGAACAGCACGGAGGATGATACCATAGGGAGTGTAGCCTGGGCCACGGTTCTGGAAGCTGGGTCGGTTGATGGCCATTGGGAAGTTTCTCTTGTTCAATTGCAACATCCGGATGATCTTCTCAATACCGTTTACGATGAAGTAGCCGCCGAGCTCCTCGGACTCCTCTTTTCGCTCGACAAGAAGGGCAGGTGAGTTGTGTTCAAGGTGGCATCGGTTGGACTAAAAGGTGTTAACAATGGGCAACGGCAGCGCGATTGAGGGAAGCAATTGGACCTTAATCATGATAGGCACCTGGCCGAGCTCTCGGACGAACTCAACAGGGTCGCCTCCATTAATTCGGTATTCTAGAGTAGCCGACAGTCTTCCTCTGTATGTTACGTGACGCTCTCTGCACTCAGCAGGGAAAATCTGCCGGTTGCGGGCCATCTTATTAGAAGGCGGAACCTGGGACTTCTGTAGATGAACATCCTTGTATCGAATAGTTAGACGGTTCTTGCCCTCAGGCCCGGCTCGCTCGTTGCCATCGAGAAAGGTCTTGGTGCCAATGTCGGCCAAAGCATGCGCCAGCAAGCCAGGCTTGCCATCGTCGCGGAAAAGACCATTGAAGGACTCGATATGGGGATCGACGGCTAATTGAAGGGCGGGATATGCAGTGTGATCTTTGGGAGGATTTCGGAAGAGGTTTTCGCGGCGAAGAGTGTCATACTCATGATTCCACTCGGTGTCAGTGGCCGAGGGCGCCATGGTGAAGTCGAGTCCAATGTTTTAGTATTTTCAAGACTTGCGACGTCGACCCGAGCAGCTGATGAAACGGTGCCTGGTGAAGAAACAAACAAGTTAGAGGCAGTGATTGTGGCTGCCTGCAGTTTCTTGCTTAGCACATCAATTGTGGACAGTGGTAGACATGCGCAGGTTGAATCGCTAGCAAAGAAATTTGAAGCTATCGCAGCGCAACAGGAAAAAAAAGGCCGGTCGAAAGAATGACCGACCAAAAAATTTGCTGATAAGACAAGATAAGATATCCATTATCGATAACGCTGGGTGGATCTTGGCGAATGAGGGGCAGCAGAGTTGTGGAGAAGAGATGGAGCGTCCCCAAGCCCCTCACTGGATCTTCGGTGTCTAGGAATGTATTCATCAACTGATATTAGTAGGTCTCAGAGACTTAGCTTGAGCTTGAATATTGCATTCACAGCTCGGGCACATTTTAGAAGAGGCCGTGAAACCGTCCAGAATTCACCATTCGGATGTTCTCCCTGCGTCACACCTCGTCAAATTGCAGGCAAAATAGGGGCAAGAAATGTTGCCCTGGGCGTGGCACAGCAGGGGCAATCCGATAAATTGATAAGAGCGCGAATGGCTGCCTCTACTAGTTTGCGAAACGAGGCTCATGATGCGGCGTCAAAGTGAGCGAGACGCCGTTTCAGGTTTCAGCGAGACGATAAGAGACGGGAACGATGACGAATGCATCTGCTCATCTTCAAGTCACGAGGCCTCCCGGATGAAGGCTGTTGTCCCTTTGTGTTGCTCGTAATCGATTCGAAAGCGCTAGATGCCTGGAGCTGGTGCCTGGGATGGTCGTTGGAGCCGTGGCTTACTGGAAGCCGGAAGCTCCAAGATGGGGGCCGTTTTCGACCAACCTATCCAGACATTGCATCCATATCCAGTATCAGCGTAGCGGCCAGCACCGGGTTTCATCTCATTGCTCAGCAGCTGGCAATATGACCCGCAAGATGCGCGCTGATGCAGGACGCGGCAGTAACGCCCTGCAGAGCACTCTCCAGACAGATCAGAGAACGAGACAACGAGAAGACAGGAGGCTCTTGATATCAAATGAGAACCCATTGTTACCCAGCCACCACCTCCATCATGAGAAGACACCAGAGGCACCCCCCATGATGCCCGGGAGCCCAAAGGATGGTTTCCCAACCATGACTCTCCCCCAAGCTACTCGCGAATCACAGCCGGTGCTGGGCATGAGGTACAGGTCGTGGATGCTTGATGCTTGCAGGGACTGCAGCCCAACCTGCGTTACCGGCGGTGCACAACTTCATCCCATGCGTCCCTCGTGCACGCTTCCCTTTTCGGATTCTTGACGCTGGGCGAGAGGAAGAGGCACGGCATTTGGCGAGTAGATGATACCGGAGGCTGATGGATGAGATGCGGGTGCTTGTGTTCGGACTTGCCTGGCTGGTGTTGCAGAACATCTGACACGGTGCCTGGCTTCGGTTAGGCGACTTCCATCATCTTGCCTTACACTGAAGCTTATGCCAATCGGAGAACAGGAACCGGTTGTTGCACCCTGGGGGACGTGTATGATGCGAGTGTTTTTGTTGGCTTCTCAGGTATTCCAAGCCCGCCTACTTTATCCAAACTTTGCTCGCTTCCATTGCTGTTGCTGTCTGACCTGGCCTGGCGGGTTGGTAGGTCAGGTAGGAACGGCAAGAACCCACTTGACTTGGACTGCCATAAACTCGAGCCTTATACATGCAGGATGCATCTTCTCCCCCTCCACTCCCATTACTTGTCCCTTTCTTCTTCTTTCTCCTTCTTCCTACCTACATACCGGGTAATCATTGATGCTCAATACCAACCAGACTCCTCAATCCCATCGTCTGACTCCTCGCCCCAGGGCCCAGCCAAGATCTGCGTCGCCGCTGCTGCCTCTTGCAAGCTGCGCCTCATGGCCGGCGATTGGGTGATACTGGCCTCTCATCGTCATCATTGACCGACTTGATTACTGGTCGCCATCTCATCACTGCGTTTATCCAGACGAGACTTTCTCCGCCAACACTGTACTGTGGCTTTCAGCTCGCCCGCTCCTTGTTTCTGTTGCAGACGCCCTTCTGCCTTCCTGGCTGTCACTGGCTGGCGACGACGGCCCGCAGCTACATGTGCTCCTGCAACACGACGCTCAATCCATTCAGGCACATATCTGACAGGACTTTCACAGCCTCATCGTTTGCATCTTCGGGACAGACGATACGCCGAGGTTCAAACAGACACGCGAAACAGACTACCCGCCCACCCTCAACACCGAGACAAGACCCGCTTAGATCTGGTACTAGATCGTCAAGTCCATCGTTACCGCTGGCCCTTCTCCATCGACTCGGTTTGTTGCCGGTTCCCGCCCAGCAAGGTCCCTGCAGCCAACCGCGACGGGGTTTACCAAGAACTAAAAACAACAACATCAAACATCCATCTCCACTTACACTGTTTCCGTGCCTTTATCCGCTTTATGTTGAGCTCTAACCGCCTTGCCAGAGACAAGGACCCTGGGCATTAGAGAAACAGCAGCCTTAGGCGCCCTGGTTGCGCCCAGCACTGACGTCGACGCTGCTCTTTGAGCCCTGGTCGATCATCGCTCCGCCTTAGCAAGCTCTACCCTGGTCAAGCGAATGAGACGTCGCAGCGTCTAACCCACACTGCTGCCACCTTTGGCTGGACCAGGTGATTGAAGACTGGAATGTCACAACACCCCGCGACGACTGCGATCCCCAATCAGTACATTTTGCGCACCCGCGTACCGCTCATCCCTGCACCGGCTTCACTTGCTTGACTGCTAGACCTGGAGCTTTCCTGGGCGATTCCCTGTGCTCCTGCTATCCATATAGAGAGCTACCAGTGGTGTTTACTTGCCAGTATCTTGAGCTACGGTGAAACCCGTCTTGACTTTTAACAACGACATCTATCTTTGCCCAACTCGACCTAGCCGTCTATCTTGTCTAATCGACCTCTGTCTCAGTGCTCTTTTGGCGCTGCTACTGCGCTAAAAGCTACGCTACCTGCGCCGCCAGGCACGGGTCGTTCCCACCACTTCCCCATTCCTTGCCCCCCTCTAGGGCCCCAAAGGCTCGTGCCCGTTGGTGGTCTCTGTGGTGGCCTCTGGTGCTCCTTGGGTGCCCTTTTTTGGTGCCCGTCCGGCGTCTCTCGACTGTCTCGGCCGTCATCTCGTCCTAGGTGGGGCCCTTTTTGTGCCTCCGCCCAGGCGTCACCTGTGCCAATCTACTTGCTCTTCCGTCGTTGCACCACGAGCCTCTCCTCCTTCTACTCATCCCCATCGCCGCTTGAGCCCGCCTCCGATTCCGACCCCGACGCCCAGACGCTGGCGCGCACAACTAAGCAGGTGCAGATGTTACTTGTCGGCTGCCACCGTCATACAAGTCGCTTTTCTTCCTGAGCCGCCGTCCCGCTCTCCGTCCCTGTCCTCGTCAACTACGACCCTGCGTCTGAGCGCCGACAAGAATTGCCTTTGCCATAAAACACCCCGCCCGCCACATCTTTTGCCGTTCTCTGCGAGATCGAGATATTTTGCACATCTTGAGCCAAAAACAGACGGCCCGTCGGCGAAAGAGCATTTTTTTCTGCATTCACCCTTGTCGTAATAGCTGGCCTATCCAGCCTTCAGTTCGATCAGCACCCCCGCCTTCACCCGACCGCTTCTGCCGCGACCCGAAAAGCGCCTCCGCGACCCGATAGTAAACATGGCAGGGCTTTTCCAGAGGGTCTACAATTGGCTAATGCGCATGTTTTGGTGAGTAGCCATGACGATGGGCCACTTTCTGGGTAACCTGTTGCCGCCTGGCTCTTCTGCCTCGTGCTCTGTTGCTCTGCTTCGGGCCGCCACGATATCCACTGCGCCGACGTACTGACAATGCCTGGTAGGGCGATGGAGATGGAGGTGACCATGGTTGGCTTGCAAAATGCTGGAAAGACCTCATTATTGCGGGTTCTTGCTGTGAGTACCTTCTTGCCGTTTAAAGCTTTGCCTCTTGACCGCCTCGAGCTGACCTCTGTCGTGATTGTAGGGAGGCGAGTTCACTCTTGAGTAAGCGCATTCCCAGGATGGCTTGTACCATCCCCCCTCCTCTCCCATTCCGGATGCGCCTTTCCGGCGCATTCTTGCTGGCGAGGATGTAGCGGCTGACTTGAGATGCGATGTAGCTCGATCCCCACTGTCGGATTTAATATGAAAAAGGTACAACGAGGCCATGTTACGCTGAAATGCTGGGACATTGGTGGACAGCCTCGGTTTCGCACCATGTGGGAGAGATACTGCCGGGGCGTGAGCGCTATCGTCTTCATCGTGGACATTGCCGATATCGAGTTGATCCCTCAAGCCAAAGAAGAGCTTCATGACCTCATGGGTCGCAAGTCGCTCGCCGGCATTCCGCTCCTAATCCTGGGGAACAAGTCCGATCTCCCAGAGAAGCTTTCGGTGGACGAGTTGATTGACGAACTGGACCTGAAGAGCATACGCGGCCGCGAGGTGTGCTGCTATGGTATCAGTGCGAAAGAAGAAACAAACCTTGACGCCGTAGTCGAGTTTCTAATGAAGTATGCCACACGTGCATGAACAGGGCGAGTGTTGCTGGCATGGTGGCCGTGATACGTCTGTCTGCGGATGCAACTCTAGCCATTCCGGGAAGACTGGAGCGAGCCATCCAGCCTTGGCCTCGCAGGTCCAAGATGTTCATCGGACAAGGGTCCTTCCATGCCTGCGTCGGTGACTCCAAGACCTCGGGGAGAGGATGGGAGAGCAACCTCGTGGCGAAGCGAAACGGGCGGACAAAGGGTAAACATATATAAACTTCCTCTCTCACGAGCTCATGACTTTTCCAGATATCTGTCAGCCCATGAGCGGTTATTTTAGCCATGTTGAAGGCTTCTTCGTGGCTTTTCTTGTTGTTATTATTCTGGGCCCTATGGTCCACAAGCACCTTTTTTTCTCACCTTGTTCTTTTCTTTGTTGGGTGACGGAGCATGAACTGGCATGGCAGGGGGAGGATATCAGCACTGGCTAGACTGGCGGAGAGGGCATTCTCCGAGGAAGACGGATATTGGTGCATGAGAACTGGCGCTTGCCATTCCTTGCAGTTTTTGTGTGTTGACCATGGCTGGTGTTACTATTGGTGCTTGAGATGACGATGCTGCTGGTATTGTTGTTGTTGCTGCTGTTGTTATTCTGTTGTTGACGACGATGATGATGATATGATTCTTGGACGTCTTGTTTCTGGATGGGATATGTTTGAATAGTAAAGCATGGGCAATGATTTTCCGGCCATGGCTTGTGTAAGTAGTTTGCAAGCGGCTGAGCGGACACGGCTGACGACTAAATGATGATGTCGCGATGAAATTGCTTGCTCAGGATTTGGCACAATGATGGATGGAAAGAGGCGCGGATCGATAGACGAGGAATTGGAATTCATCAGACGCAGATGCAAATGCCGATGTGGGTGTGCGGTGCCAGTGAGCGGGCGTGTAAGATGCCGTTGGTGGTCTGTAAAGACGGCTCCTGTCCTGGCCATGTCCCTTGAGGTCCCCAAAAATGACGGAATGGCTGAAAGGTCCGTTCGGATGAGATATTCCTTGAAATTTGAAGCAGCAGAAGTGCCGCGAGAGACATCAACAGTACCAGATGACATGGGTCGAGTTCTCAAAGGTGAGGCGGAGGAGTCCAGTCCAGGTGACGGCAGGGGGTGTGGATACTCATCTACACCCATTCCAGACCACAACGCGGTCCTTTGAAGCGGCGAAAAGGCGAAATGGCAGGCCAAAAACAGGACGAGAGAACCAGCAGACGAAATAAAGAGAAACAAGAGCGACAAGGCGAAGTTGAAGGGGGGAGGAGGAAGAGAGAAGAAGGAGAGAGCGGGAGGGGGGTTGTTGAGGGAAACTCTGGGAGGCTACACACGGACCACTTGATGCGTTGGCCAACTCATCGCTGCAGTTGACAAGCGCCGCACGCCGCCTTGGACGTCCATCTCCCATGTCCACGTCGACGTCCACACTCTTTGGCCTGCCAGAGACAGGCCAGTCTCTGCCCTGTCAATCCGTCAATCCGTCAATCCCGCCTCGCATCGCGCCCATCGTGCACATCCGCGTTCCCGCCCGCACCTGGCAGCAGCGCACCCGCACCCGCGCCCACACCCCCCGGCTGAAGCGAACGAACTGGTGGTGAGAGCGCGTCTGCTGAGGTGCAGCAGCGGGACGAGCAGGAGCAGGAGGAGGAGGAGGAGGCTATCGTGGGAGCATCTGACTGGGTGTTGCTGGTCGGCCAAGTTTTGTCTTGCTTCCGATGGGGACGGGTTCCGGTTCCCTTTTCGCTTTTCCCTCTCACCATCTCACTTCACTTCCCATGCCTCTTCTCCGTCGACGCTCTGGTCTCGCCATCAACGCATGTTTGCGGCACATAGGCGAACTGCGATGAGATCATAAGTTGCACCCGGGTCCCCTCATGATCAACCCCTCGGCGGCTCCGACAGAACGGGGACGGCGGTGAACGGAGGCGGAGCGGGCAGGGCTGTCGGAACGGGGGCGGGGGAGACGGGGGGTGTCATAGTGGTGGGTGGTGGTGAGTTTAGCGAACCGGGGGCCACTGACAGATGACGGACAGGAAAAAGGATTCGAACAATGCAAAGACAGAGGGAAACGCAATAGGAACCGATAAAGAACAAAAGAAAGGGAAACCAAGAGAAAAAGGACAGCAACCGACCCCATTAATTAATTCTCCCCTCCCCTCCCCGCCGGGGAGATTGAGCTGGAATTCCAAGTATGGATTTGGCCTTCTCATTGGAGCGCGGCCGGCGACTGTGAGCGAATCGTGACTCTTGCGCTAGGCGGGATGGCTTTTTCCCCCTCTGTGTGAATGGGGCCCTCCCTTGCGCGGCTCGTCTTCCGAATAGGACCGCGAACCCCGTTCCTTCATGTCAGATTCATTCTTGGGCCTTCCCATTGGGGAGTGATTCTGAGGCTGTCGTGACCAGGAGCCAGTGAGGGCTGATGGTTGAAGAGAGAAGAGGTAGGAGGAATATGATGAGTGATCAAGCTCAGCTGATCCTAGTACAGCAGCTTCTGGACAATTGGTGTCTCGAGTCAGACCAGAGAAAGCAGAGACAAGTTGAAAATGATTCAAGAATCTTCCGGTGCGAGAGGGTTGTTGCCATTGAAAGCTCACGTGCTATGTACATTCCATCACTTCAGCTCTTCAAGAATGTCCTCCCGCCCACTTGACGCAACATCTCCCGCAATGGCCCCTGTCTTGGCAGAAGAGCAAGACAAGAGAGATCGCCGGATCCGGGCTGAGGCCCCCTAACCCCCCTCCCCCTCCAACCGTTCGACTGCTTAGGGCAAAGGACCGTCGTAAGGCCGCCCCCGCGGCCTGGAGCTTCCTGTGGCTACGAGGTTTTGCGCCGCGCCGGTTCAATGTCAGATCATTTTGACCTCAGGGGCTTAGTCTGTACCGGCAGAGTGGGCGATTTGGAGTTTCTAAGCTCCGGCAGCTGTCATCCAGTCAAGAGGCCGGATTCGAGGTTCATAACTTAAAGGGATATTGTCATTTAAGTCCCAAAACTCCTAGGTATAGTACACGAAACTGACCCGTGTAAACCCATCCACGTACAGCATACACATTACATTCGTGAGATTTCATCATGGATAGTCGGTAAATCCTGCGTTCTCGCCATCCCGGTTCAACATATACTTGAACCGCTCACTATCTTCGAGCAGACACCTCGGCAAGTCGGCGTTGTTCTGGATGCGCCTAAAGGTATCAACCGACCGCCCCCACACATCAACGCCCTCGCGTACGGCATTGGCAATGTGGTCCGCGTTGCGGAACTTCTCCTGGTTCATCCATGAATGGGAGAAACTGGACATCTTGTTGCGGAACTGGTCGATCGTCGAGAAGCACGAACTGCAGTGCCATCCTGCATTGGCAAGGACGCCCTTCTCCAGGTCGCGCAGCAGTGGCACTCCCGCGTCGCCGGTGCGCAAGTTGCCTGGGAGGATGGTGCCGCGCAGTCCCTTGTAGTATGTCGCCTGCGGGAACGGCCACTCGGGTCCATCGTGGAGGAACTGGAACGAGTAGTAGTAGAACTTGGAGGCGAGGGTCAGGCGGCGGGGGAAGTTGCATGTGCGCAGGACGAGGAGCGTCGCCGGCCGGGGGATCTCATCCAGGTCGGCCACGAGGAGGACATCGCCATCGACGGGGGTCTGGGGACCGTTGAGCTTCGGGAAGACCTGGTCAAACATGGCGTTGCGCTGCAAGTCCTCGCGGTCCCAGTGACGCTGAGGCTTGAAGTCGTCTGGGTATTCCAGCTCATGGTAGATGATCTTGTCATGGAACGGCTTGAAGCGTTCCCAGTTGTCGCGAATAGTGAGGTTCTTGGGGCCGCCTTGGAATGTCAGAGGCGCCTCGACCAGCACAAAGTAGTCGACATAGTCGTATAGAGTCCTCAGTCGGATCTCGAGAAAGTCTAGCTCAGTGTTGACCAGGGTGAGGTCGTATATCTTGCGACGGCCATCAGGGGCCTCGGCGCGAGGGCGAAAGACGGAGTAGCCATGAGCGGCGCATAAGCTGCGAGCTGCATCGGAGGCATAGTACTCGTGGTGCGAACGGGAGAAGTCGAGTCGTGGAAGGATCAGAGAGACACTGATATCGGCGTCGGTGATGCGATGAATGGGTGAGCGATCGAAGAGCGGCTGCTTCGAGAGCAACCAGAAGGCGCAGATGAGCGGTACAAGCAGCACGAGACCAGAACGACGAGGAAACAAGGCCATGATCAAAGCATGCGCCGGGCGATAAAACGAGTGACTGGAATGATTAAAATGAGGGTTGAATAATGTCTATCAGTTCATGGTTGGAAGAAATGGGAAGAGGTAAGCACGCAACACATGTCATCTCCCAGAACGGGCAAGGGGCCTGCAGGAACACAGATGCTTCCTTCAAGCCTCGTAAAAAGGGCAACTTTTGTCCGAAAATCTAATTAGGCTCTGTCGCCCTTACGAAAGGATGCTGCGCTTACACTACCCACTAGGAGCGGCCGCCTCCAACGGCTGTGGCACAGCGGGCGTGATTTATCTGTGTGACGGCCATTGGCTGGACCGGCCGTGCTCCTTGTTGATAAGGAGAGGCAGGGTAATTTGAGGGCATGATGATCCGAGCCAGCGAGGCGCGTGAAATGAATTCGGACAGCGCATCCGAATAGGTTTGACAGCAACCAGCATGAAGCCGGTAGATAACTGCCGCAGGGCACAGTGTGCGCTCTGTCGCTGTCTAATCGCACACGGTGACCCCGCACCTTGCACCGCGCAAGGTCCGTCGGAGTCCGTTCCTTGTTGACACTGTAACGTCGCTAATGTGTATCTGTAAAGACACGGAGCATTATGGCCTTCCATCGCACGAGATATATGCCGCAACGTTTTGTAGCTGGTATATGATGGAATGCCAACATATTCGTCTCGCTGTCTCCGTGCTGCACAGGTCGTTCTCGGCAGTGGGCCTCTGCCGAGACAACCGTGCCTTAATTTCAATGGAGTCCAAGGCTGAGATGAGGTCACCTCTTTAATGGCCAAGACTCTGGCGAGGAGAGCTAAAACAACCTCGCTTCAGCCCTATCTCACCTTGAAACATACATGTCAAAGAGTGGCACTTCAACCAAACCGCGATGCACGCCCTCTTCTGCATTGTCGACTGCGCCCTGCGCGCCCTTCTATCAACACACACAAAGTGGATTGCGGGGATGTTGGCGTTGCCGGAGCCGAAATGGGGCGGCATCGGCTTTGTTTGCGCTTGGCAACGGCCAAGATACTCCAAGTCCCCCTCACTCAATGTCCGGCCAAATCACACATTGATAGCTCCGTGTCCGGAGATAGTCTTTGTCCGCAGTGCATTACCCGCCATAAATCATGATGAGCCATTCATCTCGACTCAGCACCTCATCGATCATTCGTAGCATCTCCCGCATTTCTCGTCCAGCTTCATTGACGATACCTACCTCGAGAGTTACCTGTGCTTCATCCCGGCCAATTCGACCAATCACTGTTTCTCAACGTCTCTTCTCCTCATCTTGTGCAGTAGCAGCCATGGGAGACGCCATCACATCAGGGGAGAAAGCCCACAATGCCTGGATTGGTGCCAAAGGCCCAGCTGCCCTTGACCTGCGAAGTATGTTTCCCTGTCCTGTCGTCAAACTCGTATGTTCGCCTGGCTTAGGTACTAACTATTCCTCCCAAGGTGATGTGGTGACAACTCCCACTCCGGCCATGTTACAGGCCATTCAGTCGTGCTCCTTGCTCGATGATGTCTTCCAGGAGGACCCTGCCACCAATGACCTTGAAGCCTACGTTGCTGAGCGCACCGGAAAAGAGGCTGGTCTCTTCGTCCTCTCGGGCACTATGGGCAACCAGCTCGCCATGCGATCTCTTCTTACACAACCTCCTCACTCAGTCATATGTGACTACCGTGCTCACCTCTTTACATCTGAGGCCGGCGGGTTCGTACTCCCAAGAGGCTACGTTAGACTTGACTGACCAACGACCAATAGAACTTCATCACTTTCGGGCGCCCAAATTCAACCTATTGTGCCCAAGAATGGTAGATACATGACACTCGAGGAGATCATGGAGAACGTGGTCCTGGACGACGACGTTCACGGCTGCCCTACGCGCGTCATCAGTCTCGAAAATACGCTACACGGCATGGTCATTCCCCTTGCTGAAGTCAAGCGCATCTCTGAGTTTGCCAGGGAGCACGACATCAAGATGCACCTAGACGGTGCTCGTCTCTGGGAAGCTGTCGTCTCTGGTGCTGGCACCCTACCGGAGTATTGCTCTTACTTTGATACTGTCAGTCTTTGTCTATCCAAAGGCCTCGGCGCCCCTGTTGGAAGCGTTCTTGTTGGGCCAAAGGCTACATTGAAGCACGCTCGCTGGGTCCGCAAGTCCATCGGCGGCGGTCTGCGACAATCTGGCGTGGTAACCTCAGCAGGCCGCGTGGCAATCGAGCAGACCTTTGGCAGCTCCCCCGACGGCGCAGGCGGACCCCTTAAGGCATCACACGAGACAGCTCGCAAAGTCGATGCGCTGTGGACGAGCATGGGCGGCAAGATTGACGAGCCGACAGAGACCAACATGGTCTGGTTGGATCTCAAGGCGGCGGGGTGCAGCGAGAAGCGGTTCATTGAGATCGGAAAGGAGGCAGGGCTCAAGTTTATGTGCAATCGGCTAGTAACACACTATCAGGTTGCGCAGAACGAGGAGGAGGTGCTGCGGCGGTTGAAGATTGTGTTTGAGAAGGTTCTCAGTGAGAATGAGGACTTGAGTACGAAGCAGAAGGTTGGTAAGGGAAGCGTCTATGTGCCTCAATAAAGATGTGAGCATGAATAATAGACTAGATTGAACCATCTTGCAGCATTTCGCCGTCGGTGACCAACATGAATCGGTTGTGGTGAGAAATCGGCGGCCGAACCATGGGAGGAGACTAAGAATCCCGGCTTCACCAATCTGGGTAGTCATAGAGCTAGAGATTCTCGCAAACGTTTACCGAATGTTGAGAACGTCGAGAAAAACGACAAAAGCAATGAGATGATGCCAAGGGACGGTACGTAATTCGGGTCTTGGGTTGTTCCTAGCTTCGGTGCAATTCAAAGGAGCAGCTCCGAAGAGGTGCCAAGGACCCTCAAAACCTTCTCAATGTTGAGCTATGCTTGTGGGCACCGTTTCACAGTTTCATGTAAGACAAGCTTAACTAGACGGTACCAAACGGCCGTGTTAGCGCATAGGGCTCGAGGGGACCCGTGAAGTGTATCTCAATCAGGTAGGTGAGAATTGGGATCAGAGCCAGGATTAGGGTCCGGCAGTCTTGGATCAGGAGAATGGGCAAACTACCCCAGCTGCGATGTCACCTGATGAAGCTCAATTCTCCACATGAGCTCTGATCAAAGAGAATCAGTCAAAGCCAAAAGAATGAGAAGGGCCGAGTCGGCTTAATTCTGCTGCCTGTAGAAGCAGCGTTATGCATGCTTCAACGGGCATGCCGAAAGCTGAAGAACGTTGAGAAGGGTGGTGGTGCCTTGGAGCTCTTGGCACCGAGACCGGCTTATTTCCTGTTCCACTGATGAGTTTCCACGAGTTCGAGCACGTTTCTTCGCATGCGAGATCCAGGTTTTTCTAGAGATCTTCCCGTCCAGAGTCCAAGATTGAGACAAGCCAAGACGAGCCCGTCAACGCCACTGACACGTTCATGACTGACAAAGTTAGCAGTTAGTTGGAGAGGGTTGCGCACAAATCCCGCACTTGTACACTCAGTCGAATTGACCCTTGTAAGCACAAAGAAGAGGGAAAATCATGAACGTTTTTTCTCCAACGCTTCAGCTGAAAGGGTTGTCCATGTTGTGAACATGGATTCGAGTGGGTGCCCGCAAGAGGTTTATTGACGTCACAGCCAATCGGTCAAAACGGCGGCTTGCCAGCAGTGCGGGGGAGAAGAACAAGCAGGGATCAGGTCAGAAACAAATTGGCAGCGGAAAATGGGCGTTTCTCTGTTTTCCCCACGTTTGACTGTGGCGTCTGGGGGGAGGGAGGGATCTTGTTCTCGAAGCATCACGTCACTGGTCGACGAGGCCAAGCCTTGAGAGGACGGGCCGAATTCGGGGGCATTGGCAGGCAAGCATCGTTCATTTGCTGGGTCGTGTGCATGATGATCCCCTGTGCGCTCTGGCCTGGTCTGGTCCATGATTCTGACTTTTTGAGTACAGTAAACGAGATGAGAGTTGGTGATGTGAGCCGAGACTCAAGACAGGATAGCCAAGGATGGGCAACGACTCGCGGCAGAGGCAATAACCACAAAACTCTATGTGTAACTGGCGCTAGCATCTGTAAAACGTCTCCCCATCAGCAGGTGCATCCGCGTGGTGGATAGAGGTGGTTGCATGCGTCGAGTTGCAGTGTGGAGGAAGAGGGAGGGGATCGTCGTGGCCCAAGCCGAATAGCTTCGCAAGCTTGGCCAGCCCAGCTTCCTTTCTCGGCTGACAGGGCCAAGGGTAAGGGAACAAGTCGCTCCTTACTCGAATTGACGATTCAGGGCAGACCTCGTTCACTCACATCATGTCATGCCGTAGGGTCGGGTGCTTGGCCGAATCACCAACATCGTCACATTGCATGGGTAAGGTAGCTAAAGCTATATATCCGTCGCTCCCCGGGGGTTCCGTCCGTCGAGTTCTTCATCGCGCCGCCTTCTCTTCCACCCAATTCGCTTCTATAGCTCTCTCTTGAGGCTTTGAGACAATAGTTGCGACAAGAAAAGACTTCAATTGGTAGCAATGGCAGCTCTAAGACATGTCGCTGTGGCTCTCGCTGCTTCGGCATCGGCTGTGTCGGCTCTCTATGTCAATGGCTCCGTCATCGCGCCCTGCGACTCGCCAATTTACTGCCATGGCGATATTCTCGAACAGGTCGAATTGGCGCGGCCGTTTAGCGACTCCAAGACATTTGTCGACATGTACGTTGAGTGTTCTGGTATTGCAATTGATTGACTGTGTATACCAACTAACACCCTCGTAGGCCAGCCATTCGCCCTCTCAAAGAGATCCAAGAAGCCTTTGACAAGCTCGACAAGCCTCTCAGGAACAACTCGGACCTCAGTGACTTTCTCGACGAAAACTTTGCCGATGCCGGCCACGAGCTGGAAGAGGTGCCTGACGACGAGCTCGACACAGACCCCGAGTTCCTCGACAAGATTGACGACACGGTCATCAAGGAGTTTACGGAAAAGGTGATTGACATTTGGCCCGACCTGACCCGCCGCTACAACAGCGACGCCAGCAACTGCACCGAATGCCCGAACAGCTTCATCCCCATCAACCGCACTTTTGTTGTCGCCGGTGGTCGCTTCCGTGAGCCCTACTACTGGGACTCGTACTGGATCCTCGAGGGTCTGCTCCGCACGGGCGGCTCCTTCATCGAGATTGCCAAGAACACAATCGAGAACTTCCTCGACTTTGTCGAAGAGTACGGATTCGTGCCTAATGGCGCTCGAGTCTACTACCTCAACCGATCTCAGCCGCCGCTGCTGGCTCAGATGGTCAAGATCTACATCCAGCACACCAACGACACTGACATCCTCGAACGCGCCTTGCCCCTGCTGGTCAAGGAGCACGAGTTCTGGATGACCAACCGCACCGTTGAAGTCTACATCAACAACGAAACCTTTCTCCTCAACCGGTAAGAATACGACATCTCACCCACGTCAACGTTGAAGCTAACCTAAACTCTGTAGTTATGACGTGTCCAACACCCGACCTCGCCCCGAGTCGTACCGGGAAGACTACATCACCGCCAACAACAAGTCCTACTACTCTGCATCCGGCGATGTCTTCCCCGAGGAGGAGAAGCTTAGCACGAAGCAGAAGGAGACGCTCTATTCCAACCTTGCTAGTGGCGCTGAGAGTGGCTGGGATTACACGGCTCGATGGATTGCTCGACCTGAAGATGCGGCGCGAGACAACTACTTCCCTCTCAGGTATCTCAACACCAGGAACATGATTCCTGTAGATCTCAACTCCATCCTGTACGGCAACGAAATCGCAATTGCCGACTTTTACCAAAACCAGGGCAACAGCAGCGCAGCCGACGAGTGGCGGGAGGTGGCCTCCAACCGCAGCTATGCCATGACTGCTTTCCTGTGGAATGAGACGCACTGGAGCTACTTTGACTACAACTTGACCTCCAAGTCTCAGTACATCTACGTCCCGGCTGACAAAGACACGGAATCCATCGAAAAGACCGACGCTCCCAAGGGAAAGCAGGTCCTCTTCAGCGTGTCTCAGTTCTATCCCTTCTGGCTCGGCGCCGCACCCGACTACATTCAGAGGAACCCTTACGCCGTACTCAACGCATACAAGCGTGTCTCCTATTACCTTGACAACAAGGCTGGCGGCATCCCGGCGACCAACTTCCGGACATCTCAGCAGTGGGATCAGCCCAACGTCTGGCCTCCGCTGATGCATATCCTCATGGCCGGCCTGCAGAATGTGCACCCGACATTTGGTATCCTGGATCCATCCTTCGTTGAGATCCGCAAGCTAGCTACACGTCTCGGTCAGCGATACCTCGATTCGACCTTTTGCACCTGGTACGCCACGGGTGGATCGACATCAGACACACCGCAGCTCAAGGGTCTCTCTGACAAGGACGAGGGCATCATGTTTGAAAAGTATGCCGACAACGCTACCAACGTCGCCGGAGGTGGTGGCGAGTACGAGGTCGTCGAGGGCTTTGGCTGGACCAACGGCGTGCTCATCTGGGCGGTCGACACGTTTGCCAACAAGCTGAAGCGACCCGACTGTGGTGACATCGAGGCTGCCGACATTAACGACAAGCGCAGTCTGAGTGCTGTCATGCTGCACGCTCGGGATGCGCGACGTGTAAAGAAGTTTGGCCGTAGAAAGAGGGCCGAGAAGAGTGCTGCAAAGAGATCGAGTCGGCTGTTTAGGTCGTAGATGGTAATGATGCAGATATGAGCAAATGATGGATGAGTGTAGATAGTTTTTATGACACGACCATGATTATTTACTCCTTGGATGGAGGTTGTACTAAATTGCTGCCACTTTCACGTCTATATACTCGAATTTGAACACCACCGCCTGAATCGTTATAACGCATATCCATGTCTTGTCCCAGCTGGGAATGCCCTCACGAGAGTCTTTCAGTCCACCGTTCCGCTCTGGGCGGCCCCACTTCCGGGCACAAATCCCGGACATGACCGGCGACTGCGCCGACAGCGTAAAGACCGTATTGAAGCTCATTAGCAAATCGCATAGCATGGCGAGATGAGCTTGAGGCTCCTGACGGCAGGGCGTCATCACGGGGAGAGCCTGGACAGCCCTACCGGGCGCTTTCCCATGCACCGCCACGGGAACCCGGCCCAAACGAGCATCTCGAGTCCGCCCGTCTGGATCGCCAAGGCAAATCATGTCGGTGGATCGACGTTTTAGTCGAATAGGGCGGTTTCGGTTCGAGGTCGCAGCCACGATCCAGCCACTTTCGGGCCCGATACGACGAATGCGAGAGGGGTCCCTATTGCCGGCATCCGACATGACCCTGTCGTAGCGTACTTGTCGAATGACGGCCCTCAGCTCTTTCCTAGGGATGCATTGAAGATGGCTGCTTATGCTGCGATGGAACAGATATTTAATGTTTCTTACGCCCCGTCATTTTGTTGTCTTCCATCCTCAAGACAGATCATCTACAGCCTAATACACATCCTCACACGGTCGCCCTACCAATATCCTCTTACAAAGCACTGTGTTTATACATACTTCGCACTTATACAACAAGACCGCCAAGATGGGTTTCGGTTCGACCAAGGAGCAGCACGGCAAGGAGCAAGAGGAACCAGCCCACCTCCCTTCTCAGCTGTCTGATTTGCACTGCTGTAAGTCGTTTCCCTTGATGTGGGTTTTTTCCCTTCTCTGGGTAACCCCATCCATTGCGCACATATCGACTTGGTGGTCCTCTGCAACAACACTTTTACACGGCTCCAGGTGAACTGATGCTAACGTCTCGCGCAGTCACGGAGACTGGAGGTGTAATTACCACTAGTAAGTGGCCTACCCAAACTACCCATTGACTCATTGGCAGCTGACAACTCTCCTCAGCCATGATGGATCTTCCTGGATACCGTGTCACCAAGGTCCTCGGGGCCGTGTACGGCGTGACAGTCCGCTCTCGGAACATTGCGGCAGGCATTGGAATGGCCCTCAAGAGCATGGCTGGAGGAGAGCTGAGGTGGTTCACTACCATGCTTTATTCGTGCAGGAATGACTCCATCAGCCGAGTCGTCGACGAGACCAAGAAGCGAGGAGGCAACGCTATCATCTGCCTGCGCTTTGAAACCGGCGATCTCGGCGGATTCGCCCAGGCCAGCGCCTACGGGACCGCTTGCGTGGTTGAGAAGATTGAGGGGGCGACGGTGGAAGCTCCCCAGCTCAGGGCGTGAGCTGAGAGTATGTGCGAGTTTGCTTGTTGACTGTAGTTTGGACGAAGGATACCCTAGGACACTACCTAAGTTAATGGACTTGTTTTCAGTTGTACATGTGTGAGATGTTGGGCTTGGTCGTGAATTATTGTGCACATGGGTGTTGGATCATTGATCTTGACGTCGTCCAAGTCAATGCCTGCAAACTGATCATTACCACAGTGGATGACTGCTAGTGATGTAAACCAAGAACCTTGTAGCATAGCGACATATTCTCCAGATAGCTAACTAGTAGCGAAATCTCCCA
Source organism: Fusarium sp. JS1030 (assembly GCA_000966855.1). Lineage (NCBI taxonomy): Eukaryota > Fungi > Ascomycota > Sordariomycetes > Hypocreales > Nectriaceae > Fusarium > Fusarium sp. JS1030. Next base: position 25,014 of record JWIW01000016.1, on the reverse strand, counting down.
TATCCTCCCAGGCAGTATTCCTCGTATACTTGGAAAACTAGGCCGGTCATCCGTATCAAGAAAGCTCTCACACACCAGGCATAGCAATAAAGCAAACGGAGCTAAGAGTCTGGGGAGGAACTTGTTGCTTATTTACTCAAGTAGTCTCAATCTCTCGTCCGCCCCATTCATTCTGTGAGCCTCGACGCTATGTCCATCCGTCGGTCGGTCATCCCTCTCCCAGTTCCTATCGTAACCGCTCCTCGATCATAGGGCCTTTCGGCCTCCAGCGCGTCCTCTACCTGACCGACCGCCGGTTCCTCTCAGAGATTGATGCACACATCGGACCAAGCTCGGAGTACATCTGGGCCACGCGCCAAACACGATCTGTCGCCAAGACAAGAGGCACAATGTCGCCGTGGCCAACGTGGTCCTCTGGGTCGACTTCTGGGTCGGAAGCTGTCCCTGCGATAGACCACTTCTGGATTCGGCGGCGGGCACAGGCGACGATGACGTCGAGGTTGTGGTCGAGGGTGCGCTTTCGCTCCAATGTGTCGTAGTTGGCGATAGCGTGTATCTTGGCTTCCAGCTGTGTCCAGCCATCTTTCAACGCAACGTACTCAAAGTTGACAAGACTACCCTTGCTGTCTTTCTAGTACCAGTGGATGTTGTCTTGCTCACAGTCGAGTGTAAGTCCCAGAAAGGCCTGAGCACCGATCATCCGTTCAGGCTTCTGGGCTTGACCCTTGGCCTTCTGCTCCTCACTTAGAGGAAGAGTCTCTTTAAACCTTCCGACGAGAATGGCTGTGTCGGCCGAGTGGCGCTTCTTCAGAGTTGGTTTAGAGGTTTCCCCCATGAGACTGTTCCAGTCCTCAAAAATATGGTCGACGAACCGCTCAAAATCAGCCATGGTGATGTCCAGGCGTGGCTCATGCATGCGCGAATACACCTGAAGAAGGTCCATAAGCTTAACCTTCTCGGCTGCCGTAAGGTGCCACGGCTCCACGATTTGTGTGTTTGGGAGACGGCTAGCGGAAACGTTGTAGTCCTGGCGGATCAGAGCCTCGGACATCAGAGGAGCTCGAGGGGGAGGTCCCGGCTGGGGGGCGCCTTGTTCCATGATGAAGTTGAATTGGAGGGGAAGAGGGAGAGAGAAAAGTGTGTGCTTGTGTGGAGGAAATGTCTTGGTGAGAGGGCGGAGGAAGAGATGGAGAGGAAAGAAGGAAAAATTCTTCAAAGAGGGGGCACAATTTATTTTTATACGAGCGTAGAAACCTGCTTTCATTGTTTTGTGCGCTCGCTGCAGCTATTCGGGCTGACTCTATTGATAGTGTTGGCAGCTGTTAATCACTGCCCGTTGCCAACGCCAGGGCAGCAGATAGACTATACAGAGTACACTCTCCATGTTGTCTATGATATCATGATCGGCGGCAAATCCCTTCAGAGCGTCTTCAAGTTCCTCCATAAAACCATAAAGAGGCCCGAGGGCAAGAGTTGCCTCTCCTTCCCCCTCCCGAGTCGCGATGAGATCCTAAGGAGATCCTAAGAGGTGTATTTGCCATCCGCCAGCAACTGGCACGTGTTGAGCAAATAAGAAAAACAGGCAAGTATTGGTAAACATATATGTTTGAAAGAAAACAGTCCTATTGTTTTATTAAGCCAAGTCTTTCCTCCTGGTCCTGCGAGACACTCTAGGAAAACCGAGGACTTGATAACAACGATATGATGGAGAGCGGCTGAGCTGGCTTGGTCATGATATGACCAAAGGCTCGAAGAGCAATCTTTTTCATTGACCTGACCGGCGAGCAATCGCCTTGAAGGTGGTTGTAGAGGGGCCTATAACCGAGCCAACAAAACTCTTTGCACTTCGTAAATTTGACAATGCTTTCAATTGCAACTCTAAGATTGGTATCCAGAGGGTTGGTGACAGTCGCCTTAGAAGGCCAGAGAGATCCCGTGTGAACTTGCCGAGAATCCCACCCACTGCCAGAATAGCCGTAATGGGATACAGTTTTCTTGCATGTTTTGGTAGAGTTTGCAAAGGTTTATCATCAACCACTCGCCAACCACGCCATGTGATTAACTGGCGTTGAGTGTCAATCCCTTTTCTTCTTTTCCTCTCTCAATAAATGTCTGGTTCCATAGTCGAAGCTTATGAGCCCAACCTAGGCAGTCCAGTTTCAAATGTGCGAAGCTCTTCCCAGCAGGTCGCATCAGTCAGGTCATAGTTGAAACGCTCATTTCCCTCCCGCCACGTTGTCACGAAACCAGGCGGGCAACGAAACTGTGACATGATGTTCAGGGACCAGCTTTTATCACCTTCAACCGCGATTCAAGTTCTCCGCTAGCATAGAGACTCGCTGATTCGGAGTCCACGTCGCAATCCTCCTGAAAGTTAGGCTTGTTGCTGGACACAGTCCGACGCCGTCGATATCCAATCACCGATGGGAAGGCGACCGATCATCAGCTATGTCGCCAACACGTCAGGACCCGAAGAAAAGGTTGATAGAACTGATGCTCTTTGGACGTCAATAAGTGAGGTGCTTATCTTGGTCAAGTTTGGTCACGCCTTGGTCCCATTGAGGGACCTTTCTGGCACTGGACGCCAGATTCCTGCAAAACGCGCGTGTCTTGGTGAACCATGCGTAATGCTGCAGTCTCTCGGCCCCCTGGTATACATATGGCGTATCTAATCCCACCTTGGAGGCAATTGCATCCAACTGACAGGCCACAGCGGGAGCAGAACCCGAGGCGACAGGGCGAATTTAATGCTTAGATAAATAAGGCCACTGTGATGCTGAATGTCGGGATTCAAGGGAAGTCTGAAGTTAATTATGCTTAACTCGAGATCGGCGGGATTAATAGTAAATAAGGTGAGATTCGGCTCGGACACTGGCGCGGGAGCGGTTATAGAGGGCGTAGAAATAGATGAAAGAGGCTGCGCTGGAGGAGCAACGTCGAGAGGCCGGAACTTGAGGCAGATAATCAGGCTCTGTCTGGGCTTTGGAGTAGCGAGTATCGGCGGTTCTGTCTGAGCACGTGCCTGGCGGCGCGTTTGGACGGGTATGATGATAATAGTTTGCAATTATGTGGGAGGATTCCGTATTGAAGATTCTCGCCTGCATCTTGCGCTTCCGTGGCCCTGGCTGAGGAGGGTCATCGCCCGCTGTTGTTGGGCACCTCTTTATCGTCGATCTGTTGTGGGAATGGCACACGCTTCGACACTCGAGTGACGCTAGGCCTGTATGTTTTGATCCAATTATATTTGTGCTTCAGGGCTTCCAACACCGGAATATGGTAGATGGTACAAGTCCGTGATGGCCCACGTCGAGTCCGGCGAGACTTGTCTTGTTGCTGCTGGCCAGACGACATCCGGTAGAGCCACAGGAGACCGTTTGCGTTGACCAAGCTCTCGAAGCATTCCTCGTTATCATCAGAGAATGCGGCGACCTCCTTCCTCACCGTAAGACAGCAGATTCGCGCAAAGGCGAATCCAGTGCTTCATGAAGTCAACAGCGCCAGTGTACTCTGTACGGAGCCGAGCCGTATATTGTTCCGCTTCAGTGCGCTCGTCGCAGGCGGCCCTGAAGGTCAACATGGCTTCAACCGCGTCGACTTGGTTCCACTTCCGGGCTTATGTCTGGAGCAGCGTGCTCCAGAAGAGAAGGCCTGGTCGAAGGTGGCCACCAGGCAGTGTAAATTCAACTTGTCATGGTCGGTCTGATGGTCGAGGTCCTCGGTAGCCGCACTCAAAGACTTTTGGGCAGCCGTCGACCCAGCAATGTATCGCTTTGTCTGTCTGTCGTTCAAGAATATGTGTCCTCAGGTCACCCCCTGACACAAAGATTGGGTTTGTATGCTGGGCCGTCACAATACGAAAATGTGACTTCAGGGTGTCCTTCTCCGGGTGCGCGCTCAATTGTTCCTCGGTAATGAAACCCGATGGGGCTTTGTCTTTGTGCGTGACGTTGTCATGCTTCTGTCGGCGCTGGATGACTTTGTCGAGTGTCACGAAGGCACGATACCAATCTTCGTGCGAATCCCCAGATGTACTGGTCCGGCACGGGTGGGTTGGCCCTGCCGGACCTGAGTCGCTCGCTGAAGTGTCGCATGACGGCGAACATGGTGGCGATGTGACTGTGAACGGTATTGATTTGTCGACGAGTGGCATTCGTCGAGATCAAGATATCCTTGAGCCCTGGTTGCTCTCTCTCGGCGTTCTTCCTGCAGGCAAGGAGAAACGAGGTCTGTTCGATCGTGTCGTGAAAGGACAGTGACTTTTGGCCGCTAAACTCCCTATGGAGAAGGTGGCATTGTGACTCGACAAGCAAGGCTCTATAGGCTCGATGGCTGTCCAAGATGTCGTTGATGGTCAGCGGCTGGGCTCCGAGCTGGGTGACAGGCGCAGGAGAGGACGGACCCAAACGTAGACCTGAGTGCCCCTGAGGTTCTGGCTCGGTGGGTGAGATAGCATCATAGAAGCGAGTGACTCGCTTGGTAGCGGGAGGGCTGGGAGGAAAGACATTGTCTATAATAGTTGACACGGGCAGCGTATGCTCAGCCGACGTTTCAACTTCATCATACTGCCCTCAGCAACAACGAGATGCATCTCATACCACAGGTGTAGGTATTACGCCGAATCTCACACATAGTGGCTTCCTGGTCAGGAGGGAACTATGTGAGATGATTGAGGCAAGACTGGTCTGGAGAACCAGAACCCAAATGTCTTCAACGTTGTGATTGCTGACTTGGCCGTATGACAACCATGGCGATTTATAGGGACGAAGGGATAGAAGACATGTAGAGTGGCTGCGCTGCCGGCTTGATTGTTGAGTCAAGCGGGCATTCAATCTCCCGAAGTCCACGAGAGAAAGGCTCCTGAGTTTGCTCCAAAACTCAAGAAGCTGCGGAATGGTCTTTCAAAGATGTGACCTGTATATATATGATTGTGGAAGAAACAAACTCTGTAACTCAGGCGGGCAACCATGAGTACTTATAGACATTTCCCACGCAGGCGAAAGAAGGATTCGTAATCCTTTCCGGTCCAGTCAAGGGAGAGGGGCAGCCAAGTGTCGGTCAGTGTGCATACGCTTGATCTACTTGATTCCATGCATGAAGACTGTGCTGTAATCCATGATTTTGTTTGCTTTGGTTTCGTTTGAAAGGCGTGTCTAGTTAGGTAGTGTACAACTCTGACAACTCATCTTGCGCGTCGTACACTTCCGCCCCAACCATAAGTCTTAAGCACCTTTAATCAACTCTGATTCGCCAAGTTTTGTTTTTGATGCGTCATTCCTAATTTATGTCATGTATGTTTGCTCTCCCATCAGCATCATCGGATACGCATGAAGCTTTCTGGGCAACGCAACATGCAGTAGCCTCCTCGTATATGTGTCTTTCCGTCGGCCACTAGTCCAAATGGATTTTCCCGGCGGCATTCTAGATACCGTCCCGTCGCCGGAAACATAAGCTTCCGGTTGTGTTTGGTTCGTCGTGCTTGGTGGGTATTGGCTCGGCACGGTTGCTGAGCTAGCAAACAACTCAAGCCACGCTCAACTGCAAGCCAGTGCTTGCTACTTGTCACTCAGGCATCCAGCCGTCTGAGTACTTGCGTAGATGACTCATAGCTCTATTCACCAATAATGATGAGTGCTACAGTTTGTTGATGCTGGTTGCCTTCCGACTTTTTCCGTCCTGCGCCTAAGGAGTCGGGTGGCGGCAAGACAAGACATCATCATCAAACGACGGCTATGTACATACAGATTTTTACGGATACGAGCAAGCCAAGCACACAAGGACAAACATATATGGGTTTTTACAGTTGTGTAATCACTGGAGAAGCCTTGATGTTGTCTGAGCTAGCCTGGGATGTGATGGCTAGGTCCACGCAGTCAATGAGCTGTAGGCACAAAATTATGCACACATCTAACCCAGCATTACCCAAACTCACCCAAAGCTTTATCCTCATTTTGTAGATGACACTGATGTCTTGTATTGACCACTCTAGGTCCAGATGCCTTGCTGACCTCGTACGATCCTGCTTCCAACGTAAATACAGCTACTATTCTTACAACTAGTATCCCAAAGAAACTGTTCAAGCAGATTGACACAGCAGGTCCACCTGGCACAGACCTTAGAATCAACACACGCCTTTTTCTCTAATCCCTGTGCCGCAACAGGAACGAACCGACACCTGTCAAAACCTAAAGAGAGCATCACTTGAGCGGATAAAGGGCAAAATCAAAGCTGAGTCAGAAAACTGAACCTTTTACACATGAGCAACATATTTGAGATGCAAGACGAATGAATTATTGCCAGAATGCTTTAACAGAGCCGTTTACGGGATAATTGTCAGTCGGGAATGGATTCAGCGGGGCCGAAGTCGGGGGTTCGGAGCCGGGACCGGGGAAAGTGGATCAAGGACCTTCGGAGCATGGAGTATAGGACTGTGGAAGGCAATGTAAACGGATTGACTTTTGGATGCTACAAAATCATGTCATAGAAGAGACAAGAAAGAAAGCACGGTCAATTCGAGGTAGCTCGTCCATGGCTTTTTCTTTGGCAAGCCCAGACAACCAAGTTAGCTCCAATCAGTCATTTGACCCGTTTCCACGGCACGGGCGCCGGCTGAGACGGGCTTACGTCATCACGACCTGCCCCAAAGCACGAGCGCGCCAGCTCGATTGACGACGCCCTCGCATCCGCTGTCATTGTCATTGTCATTGTTGTTATTGACGCCCCGATAGAGTTCGAATTGAACGCCTCCTTCTCCTCTCCTTTTGTTCAACCTCACGAGCAAAGCCTATCACAGTTGCGCTTTGCAGCCGATCCTTCCTCCAACGCTCGCTTCCCGCCTCCCCGGCAACATGCTCCAGTAGTACCCGCGCCGGTAGCTTCAACGTCAACCAACGCCGTCCGACAAAGCAATGGCTTCCGACATGTCCTCGTTCGCTCCCGAGAGTGACCGTCGCTACTCGGACGACTCGCTTTCCTCCGTTTCTACCACGAGCCTCGTCTTTGAGAGGATACAAGAGAAGACCGAGATGGACTCCAGCAGAGACAGGGACGACCCTCACGCTTTCGATGACGATGATCCGCTCAAGGACGAGGACGACCTGGAGACAGGTCCGTTTCTCGGGCCTGGAGCTTCCCTTCATAGAGAGCCGATGGATAGGGGACTACGCCGCATTCTCCTCATCGTTGGCGCTGTCTTCGTAGGAGGATGGCTCGCCGGCCTAGGTCTCTTCATCGCATCCGGCTCCTACCATCATGAGAGCGACACCGAGCATGATCCTGATGCCACATCGCGAGGCTCGGGCAAGTCCCTCGCTATGGACCAGCTATTCGACGGTACATGGTCCGCCAAGTATCACAGCATCAGCTGGATTGCCGGCCCTAAAGGAGAGGACGGCCTACTTCTCGAAGTCGGTGCTAATAACAAGAACTACATCGTCGTGGAGGATATCCGCGAAGAAAAGGACGCCGCAAAACGACATGGTGGAGACAATACAGCAACCTCCAAATCGCGTACACTCATGGAGAGGCCTGTCTTTAATTACAAGGATAACCAGTACACTCCTGAATGGACTGAACCCAGCCCCGACTTGTCAAAGGTCTTGATCGGCGTCAAGAAGAAGAAGAACTGGCGTCATTCGTTCAGCGCCATTTACTTCATCCTCGATGTTGAGACCCAAAAGGCAGAGCCTCTCGTTCCTGATGACGTTGATGCCAGAATCCAGCTCGCGACGTGGAGTCCCAAGAGCGACGCCGTCTCCTTCACCAGGGACAACAATCTCTACATCCGACGCCTGACTGGCACTAAGGACCTTGTCACCCAGATCACCAAGGACGGTGGCCCCGAGTACTTCTACGGTGTTCCTGATTGGGTATACGAGGAAGAGGTCTTCAGTGGCCGCAGCGCTACCTGGTGGTCCGGCAACGGCAAGTATCTGGCCTTCCTCCGCACCAACGAGACTGGCGTCCCGGAGTATCCCGTCCAATTCTTCATCGAACGCCCAAGCGGCACAACCCCTGAAGAGGGCGAGGAAGCATACCCCGAAGTCGAGCAGATCAAGTATCCCAAGGCCGGTGCCCACAACCCCGTCGTGGACCTGCAGTTCTACGACGTCGAGAAGAAGGCTGTCTTTTCGGTCTCGATCGATGACGCCTTTGCCGATGACGACCGCATCATCAACAACCTTCTCTGGGCTGGCGACAAGGCCATCGTCAAGCAGACCAACCGTGTCAGCGACATCCTCAAGGTTGTCCTCGTCGATGTCGCTTCTCGCAAGGGCAAGACTATCAACACTATCAACGTCGATGACATTGATGGTGGCTGGTTTGAGATCTCTCACAAAATGGCATATATCCCTGCCGATCCTGAGAACGGCCGTGACCACGATGGATATGTCGACTCTGTCATTCATGATGGGTATGACCATCTGGCCTACTTCACGCCTCTCGATAACCCTGAGCCTATCATGCTCACCAAGGGCCGCTGGGAGGTGGACGACGCCCCTTCAGCTGTCGACTTGGCAAACAACCTTGTCTACTTTGTCGCCGCCAAGGAGTCGTCTATCCAGCGTCATGTGTACTCGGTCAAGCTCGACGGCAGCGATCTCAAGGCCCTGACCGACCCCAAGACTGAGGCTTATTACGGTGCCTCCTTTTCCAAGGGAGCCGGCTTTGTCCTCCTGTCCTACCGCGGCCCCAAGGTTCCCACCCAGAAGGTCATTTCGACGCCGTCAAGCGTCTTCTCCTACGAGCGCGTCATCGAGGACAACGCCGAACTCGCTGACCGCGCCCGTCGCCATGAGCTTCCCATCCTGAAATATGGTACAATCGATCTCGGCGATGGTATTGAGGTCAACTATGTCGAGCGTCGCCCACCTCACTTTGACCCCAAGAAGCAGTATCCTGTGCTCTTCCAGCAATATTCGGGCCCAGGCTCCCAGTCTGTCACCAAGAGATTTGCGGTCGATTTCCAGTCTTATGTTGCTGCCGCACTGGGCTATCTGGTAGTCACCGTCGATCCCCGCGGCACCGGTTTCCGTGGCCGCAAGCATCGTGTCCCCGTCCGCTCCAAGCTTGGCATGCTTGAGTCGGCCGATCACATCGCCGCCGCCGCGCACTTTGCCTCCCAGTCTTACGTCGACGCTGAGCGCCTCGCCATCTGGGGCTGGTCCTACGGTGGTTTCACAACCCTCAAGACACTTGAGCAGGATGCGGGCCGCACATTTAGCTATGGCATGGCCGTCGCCCCTGTCACCGACTGGCGCTTCTATGACAGCATTTACACAGAGCGATACATGCGCACGCCTCAGGACAATCCTGACGGCTACGACCTATCCAAGGTTGCGAATGCCACCGCCCTCGGACAAAACAAACGCTTCCTTCTCATGCACGGTGTTGCGGATGACAATGTCCACTTCCAGAACTCCCTCACCTTGCTTGACGATCTCGATCTGGCGGGTGTTGAGAATTATGACGTCCACGTATTTCCGGACAGTGATCATAGCATCTGGTTTCACAACGGCAACCGCATCGTTTACGACAGTAAGTTTGACATCTTGATACTACTTAGTTGATCGTCCATCTGACCATATATCCTTTAGAACTACGAAACTGGCTCATCAATGCTTTCAACGGCGAGTGGCTCAAGATTTCCAACCCCAAGCCCAACAAGGATTCCGTAGAGAAGGACAAGCGTCAGCTCAACCCCGACACAACAGTTTAGAATATGTGCACCGCCATGCCTGCCGCTTTGTGGCTCTTAGCCATTTGGATTTTTTAATGTAGCCGCCCACTTGAGGCCGGTAGCGTGTTTGCAAGTACTAGTTTATTACGGCGTTGTCACGGAGTTGATCAAGCAAGGTTCAAATAGCAAACAAGAGAAATCAATGTACTATCATACAACATACAGCAGCTCGGTTATGTAACCCCGGCTACAAAATTTAGTGTGTAAAACATCATCCTCAAGTCTACGACATCCTTGAGTTCCAGTCGCTCAAAAACCTCCTCCAAACGCCTCCGCCCGCGTCTCTCACGGGAGAGGCACACTATGATTACAGGATCATAAGTCCAAGCTATTATATGAACCCTCAGGCGTGCACATGCGACGGTATGTTCAGGACTCGTGAGACCTTCCGTTGGTGGCGTCGACCATCATGAGGTGCCGGTGCCAAGATGGGCATGTACTGGTTGGGTTGCCAGGGCCACACCGGTACTTGCGTCTAGTAGCCGAAGCCGGTGGGCTGCGGCGCGAAGCCGTTGGGTTGTCCGTAAGGGGCAGGTGAGGGGCTAGAACCCATGCCGCCGCCAGGTCCAGCAGTAATCATGAGCCGAGAGGCGCCCAAGATGGGAGTGTTATCGTCAGTCTTCTCCTGCTCCTTCTCCTTCGCCTTGCGGGCCTCGTTGTCAGCCTTCAGAGTAGCGAGCTCCTTGGTCTGTTGGCAGAGGAGGTTGATCATGTATGGCATAGAGAAGTCGTTAAGGCCATGTCGCCAAGAGAGCTCCAGGACGAGATCAGGGCGGATAAGCTCGTAACAGGCATACAGCATGCCAGTGTAGCACTCACGGTGGCCAATATCGACAAACTGAGCCAGTTAGTTATGGTCAAAAAATATTGTAGAGTAGCACTTACGTATTGAACGAGGTCGCTGACAATGTCGGTCTTGGCGGACAGGGCAGCAGTCTCGATAGCATCCTTGTACAGCTTGTCCTGCTTAGACAGGGCAATCGACTTCTCCCATCGCTTGTTCTTGCGGTAGATGCTGGCAGCGATCTGGCGGAAGAAGATAAGATCATGCTTCTCCAGTCGGTTGGCAAGCTCAGTGGCATCATAATTGTCGTAGTTCTGAACAGAGTCGCGAAGGGTCTTGTAGTCTTCTTCCTCGATAAGCAGGTCGTTGACGGCCTCGTTCACCACACGCTTGTTTTGAGTCTGCACGTTGAGCAGGAAAGGCTTGATGAGGGGAAGGTCATCGTTCTTCTGGAAGATCTTGACTACACGATTGACGTCAATGCGAGGAGTGAGGGCGGCGAGAAGGTCAGTGAGCAGAGAGGGGTGCTGCTCAACGTAGAACTTGATGGCGCGGTAGTAAATCTCCAGGTTGGCAACCTTGACCACGATCTCCTTGAACTGTTGGTGATCCCAAGAGTTCTCGGGCTTCTCAATAACCGCGAGGGCCGCGTTGTCAAATTCGTCATAGTGGTAGTAACAGAAGACAAGCTCAGGCCAAAGATGCGCCTCCTCGCAGGCACGGATTAGCTTGGGCATGTTCATGCGAGACCAGAAGATCTTGATGTGCTCCATGAGGCGGTCGGGGTGGTATCTCGAGAGAGCAATTCCAAGCTCTGTGAACATTCCCATGTGGGCACGCTCGAGACCCAGACCCTGCTCAAGAAGGCTGATGAGCTCGTCGAAGTAACCGTTGCGCTCATACTCCTTGACCAAAGTCTGGAGCTGCTCAGCGTCAACAATCAGGTTCAGACCACAGATCTGGGCCAGCCGGAACTCCTTCTTCTCCACACAGGCCTCGTGCACCTGCTTCCACACCTTGATGTTATTGGCCTTGCGAGCACAGTCGACAGCGGCTTGGTAGTCGCTAAGATGGACCAAGGTGGTGGCCAACTTGGCCCAGTTGGAGATGCTAGTGTAGAAGATCTTGGAGGCCTCGTACAGACCCTCTTCGTAGGCTTTGTCACCAGACTCCTCGATGTTGGCGACGTTGGTGGCTCGGAGGAAGTCCTCAAGCTCGGCGAGCTGGTCCAGTCGCGCATAAGAGAAAGCCAGAGCTGTGTCAATAGCAGGCTCGCGAAGAGTCTTTCGGGTCATGCGGAGATACTTGACAAGTTCTTCGTTCTTGCCGGCGTGAGTGGCAACCTCAATGACCTCGAGGTAGTTCCGGGGGTCCTCAGCCTTGATGTAGGAGTCGATGGCATCGGCAACACGGAGACCATCAAGTTGGGCCTTAGCAACCTTGCTCCACACCTCAGGCAGGTCAACTTCCTCGGCATATCCTTGGGCACGGTCGATGCTGACAACGTTCTCGATCAGGACGTCAACAGCAGCAGACTTGTTGTCGGCCTTCTTGTAGATCTCGAAGGCTTCCTCAAACAGACCAACCTCAATGCACGAAGAAGCAATGTCATCGGCATTGTAGTTGTCAAGCTTGTGAATGTAGTCCATCACACGACCCTTGTCAGCCTTAGCGGCAGTGAACAGGAGCAGGTTCTGGAGGTTCTGGTTGTCACTAAAGGGTGAGGGCTCCAGGACGATCTTCTCAAGAAGCTCAATAAGCTCCAGGGGAAGGTCGTTCTCAAGGAAAGCAGAGACAGCAACGGAAACCTTGGCAGGATCATTAGCTTCCGGAACAGCCGTGGCAGTGACCTGGTCAACAACAGAGCGACGGTGGATGTTGTTCTCGCTCAGGACAAATCGCCAGAGGTCGCCATCAGAACGCTCCAACAGGTACCGAGCCTGTGCCCTGTACATCGAGTTCTCGTTGGTGATGTTGACGAGCTCCAAGTCATTCTGGCCCTTAGAGTAGGCAATGTAGGCCAAGTTGGGATCCCGCTTCTCGCAGTACTTTCCGACAGTAAGAGTATCATATTGGTCGTTCTCCTTGAGGAACTTCTCGGGGTTGTTGTTGGAGTCAATGTAGATCTTGGCGAGGGCGTTGAACACAGCCTGCTGCTGGTTGCCAGCTTGGAGAGTGGCCTCGAGGAAGGGCAGCAGAAGCTTAAGTCTGTTTCGGGTTTCAACCTCGGAAACCAGCTGATCAATGCTGATCGATTGAGCGTCCACGGTGGTCAGCAGCTGCTTGATAATGTTCTCGTCACAATCAACATCCAACAGGCCACCAATAACCTCGGGAGTTCGGGAAGGGTTGACGCGTTGGACGTAAGACTCGATAGCCTGGAACTGTTGGTTCTGGTAGAGATACAGAATCAAGTCGTGGACAAAGTTAAAGCGGTCGCAAACAATGATGAGGGGAAGCTGCTCAGGCAACTTAGCCTCCTTGAGGAAGTTCTTCACCTTCTCGGGGTTGTACACGTTACTATCGCGACACAACCGCTCGACTTCGTTGAACTGGCCCATCTTGGTAGCAGCCTCGATGTACTTGAAATGCACGTCAGGGTCCTCCGACAGGTTCACGACACTACCAAGATAGTAGAAGAGACCCTCGGCAGTCTTGTACTTCTCGAAAAGATCAATCAGACGAACAGCACCAAGCAGCTCTGAGTACTTGGTGGCGATGGTGACAACAGACTGCAAGTTCTGACGGATGTTGGCCTTCATCATGGCATCCAGGCAATCAAGGGACTGCTCGACAGACAGCTTGCCGAAGAAGGTCGTCAGCCACTCAGGGTTGAAGTTAGGAGAGCCAGGGATGTTGACAACAACTCGCTTGATGGCCTCGGGGTCCTCGTAAAGTTCCAGAGCCTTCTGGGGAAGGTTGGCCTGCTCGCAAAGCTGAGCAATGCGAGTCTTGTCGAAATGTGTGAACATCTCGTTACCGAGGATGGCCTCAGCGACTTGAGGCGCATGCATCAGGTTCATCTCGAGAAGGCGGGTCTGAAGTCGAGCGTGCTCAGGCTTGTTCTCCTTGAGGGCATCGAGCAAGAAGGCTGTGGCCTGCTGGATCATGCCCTGACCCTGGAAGATGTCGCACACACGCTCGAAGTCAACCAGGGGACCTTGCTCGCTGTTAGCGAGAGCGCTAGCAAACTCGGCACCTTTCTCGGGGTTGACGCGAGTGATGTGCTGAAGAAGTTGGATGTAATCGGGCTGGTAACCAGTCTGAGCTGAGTACGGAAGGATTTTATCGAATTGGCCAGTCTCAGCAAAGCCAGCCACAACCTTTTGGGGAACATCGGCCTTCAGGTAGATGGAGAGAGCCATGTTGACATCGTAGGGACGAACCATGTCTCCAAGCTGTTCGGAACAATCCAGCTTGCCCTCCTTCAGCCACTTCTCGAGAAGATGCTTGCGGTTCTGCTGGAGGACGGGCTGTGCCAGCTCGATGGTCTCATGTCTGTTAAGAGCGCCCTTGTCAAGAAGCATTCCGAAGTACTGCAGCGTAAAAGCCATCTGACCAGGCTGAGCGGGCAGGCGCTTGAACTTCTCGATCGTCTCGGCGGTTCGAAGGAAACCTCGAGGAGAGTTGGCTGCAATCTTGGCCGCTTCCAGGTAGTTACCAGCGTTGAAGAGCTGCTCGAATTGGCGAGCATACAGGTTGTCGGCACCAGGAAGGCCAGCTCTTGAAGCCATCTTGATAGCCATCTCGGTGTTGGCGGGGTTCTGGAGAAGGTAGGGAATGACATTGGTATCATCGATAGTCACGAAAAGGACTTGACCCTTTCGGTTGATGCCAACGATGCCCGAGGAGTCATTGTCGGTACACGTTGTGAAGATAGTCTCGCTCGAGATACGGTTCATGAAAATGCAAGAGGCAGTTTCAAGGTCGTACAGATGGATAAAGCCATACTTGGTGACCATGTACACGACACCATACTTCTGTGATACTTGCAAGGCGACGGGGAAATCGTTGGTGGCTTCGGGGGGGAAGAACATGTCGACGGCCTTCTTCTGGAAGGCAGGATTCGACTCGGGATGATCGACCTCGACGATGTGAAGCTTGGCGCCAGTTGCCGTCCGCACAGCAAAACTGAAGAGTTTGGTATCTTGGGGTGCACCCTCCAATCGCAGGGTACCGAAGGCAGCGGCATGACCCTCGATGGCCTGGCTGATTCCTCGGTCCTTGGAGTAGAGCTGCATGGCGCCGACCACACGGCCCTGCTGCGATGAGATACCCACCACCACCATCCACTTTCCATCAGTGTTAACTCGGTAGTTGATGATTTGGCAACCCTGGATTGTCACGGTTAGAACCTAGATGAGCACATCAGGGGAGCATAGGGGGGCTCACGCTGAGGTTAGCATTGCGCTCAAAGACCTTAACAGGAGCGTCCTGGCTAGCATCATAGACGTCCCAGTGGTAGACACTGGACGTTGTGATCAGGCCGAGCTCAGTCTCGCTGATCCACTTCCAGAACTGAACATCTTCGTTCATGGTACACGACTTGAGCTTCTTCTTGGCCTCAAGGTCGAATATCTGAAGTGTCCGAGACTGAGCCTTGAGGGCAATCACTTGTCGGTTCCAGTGCATGATGGCACTGTCGGCCTTGATTGGCCGGCGAGTGACATTGTTGCCATTCTTGAGCTCGACAATGACCACTTCGGGCTGGGCGGCCTCGTTCTTCTTTTCTCGCACACACACGTACGAGTCGGACTCGAGTGTCTGTCTCCAGTTAGCTGGGTGTTGACGGGACGACGGCGGCAGAGCAGTCCGCCCAGGCGAGGACGTACGCAAGAGTTGAAGCCGATGCTCTGGGTGTCCACGCCAACGTTGGCGAGCTGGACGAGCTCCTGAAATTTGATGGGCAGAGGCGCCATGTTGCCGGTGTGGCCTATGATCAGGTAGTAGGGACCGTCGTCGAATCGATGTTCCTAGCCTCGAGTGCGGACAAAGGAAATGTTTGAGGATGGGTCGGCGTCGATCTCGGATCGACTGCCAGCGATCAGGTTGGAGCGTCCTTGAGAGGGCGAGGTAGAAGCTTCCATGCGCCGCGTGGCACGGGCAGAGCGGCAGACACGAAGAATCGAGGAAAGGCAAGGCGCGCGCGCGAGAAGGAATCGAAAGAAATGGGGGAAAGAGCGACGATGTAGGAATTCGCGATTATCCGTCAGCTGCTGATGGCTCGCAGGTGAAATCGTCGTCGACGGCGTGGAGGAGAGATGGAGAGGGAGATGGAGAGATGAGGGTTTGTTTGGTTAAGGAGAAAGCAGGAAGGAGGTCACTTTTTGGGTTACGTTACCTGTTCTCCCAGTCAGTGCCAGCCCGGGCAGCAGCTGCGACGGTCCGCCCAGGGCAGGTGCGTACCTTGGGCCGGTACGTACCTTTCTTAGGCTCAAAGCTCGTGCCTGGCCACCTGGCGTCCACTGGCTCCAGCTTGCTGACAGCTTATTTCAGGAGATCAGCCAATGATTCCGCTGTGGATCCACGATGATCCGTTCCGGCCGAGATTGGCCAAAGCTCTCGTCATCAATCAATAGGCTGCCGCTTTCTTAGGCAAAAAGGGGGAGGCTTAAAATAGGCCGTGACGTGGATACAGGAAGTGCCTGAGAGTGTTAAAAGTCTTGGGTTCAGCAGTGCAGTTCGCTTTTGATGGTTGATTTCGCTTGTTACAACTTTCATGCGAATCTATGCAGTGAATCACTGCTATTCACAGAGATATGACGCCCCGCGAGATGCTAGTTCATGCATGCCTCCGCAGTAGAACAAAGAGCCCGAGATCTGCCAAATGTCGTTTTTGATTTCGGCAGCACAACGTTGTGAAACAAAGCAGGAAACATGTTGTGACAAACAGTCGGGATAGATGTTGACAAGCCCTGGACGTGGCCTCTGCAGTCAGCCTAGTGTAGTTGGACAATCACCTCCACGACTCCATCTTACTCGCGATGTTCATTGCAATCAAGTAAAGCCAATCACTATGGACACGCGACAACTTGTGACAAAGAGTGCTCGTACGAGAGACATAACAAATCCCAATCCTCATGTTAAGACATAGCTGCTTGTCTCAGCCATGTCTCTAAGACCAATCCTCAAAACGGCGTCAATGCGTCCCTTGGTATCCAGATAGTTGCCAACACATTTGAAGACAAGCTCACCCAACCCCAACTCATACAGCTCTCATCAAGATCCTTCATCTAAGTCATAAACAAATCGTAACCTTTCAGGCCTCGAGCCCCATCGCATTCTCACGATAAATGCTTCTGGTCGATATGGTGCGTAACAGCTGTCTCATCTCCTTCAAACTCCTCGCAGAACGGACACTTGACTGCTTCAACAGCATTCGGCGTGCTGGCCACACTCTCGTCAAACTCTGGCATGAAATCTGCCAAACTCCTCGGCGGCGGTTCTGAGGAAAACTCGCCATCTCGCCTCACATCCGTATACCGCATCGTAAACCTTGACGACGACGGTGTTTGCGATATATTGGTCTCCGTTGTGGTAGCAGCAACAGTTGGGCCACTGCCCATCCGCTGTACCCTGCCGACCTGGCCGTCGCGCAAGCGCACCTTGATACCTCGCGGGTGATTGCCCCGAGTGAGGATATCCTGCACTATGCCTTGTGTCTCTTCACCGGTAGGCTGGTCGTCTTTTAGAATGATGAAAACGGGTGCGCCCCGGACGACTTGTTGTACTGTCGGGACTGTGCCGGCTGCTTGCTGGGGTGTTGCTGGTGCCCTACCCGGACGGGAAGATGCGCCTCTTTGATTGTCCTGATTTTGCCGTGGGGGGCGAGACTGGCGGTTTCGTGGCCGGTTTGGCCTGTTCATGGTAGCAAACGATGATCCAAAAGCTGGTAAAAGTTTGTCAAAAGATTTTACGCGTGCAAAATTGAGAAACATGGGCTCAAATGATGTCGTCTTAATGAGATGAAAGAAAACTAAACTTCAAACAGGATGCGGAAAACCCCCACTACCCTATACACTGCTGTGTCACGTTCCAACAGGACAAACTGACATCCTACCACTCACAAGAGCACACAAGATCTCGCGTTGAATTATGTGAAAACATCCAAATAGCTATTACAAGGGAAGAATGCCGATTATCTATTTATTCTTGTGTGTTGAAGCTGAGATTGTCAACCCGTCTAGATGCCCAAACCATAAACGCCATTTGCCAAACTTTGGCAATGCCATCAGCTACCCATATTTGCGATTAGTGTAGAAAATGTTCCCGAATCTTCTTTAACGCTTCCCCATTTTTAAGCATCGCCCGCCTTAGCAGGAGCCTTCTTTCGGATATCCTTCCAGCCAATACCAAACGAGGAAATAAACATGGCACAAGACGCTCCAACAGCAAGCAGAAACGTGGCACTCACGCCTTCGGAGTACGCCTCCAGAGCCTGTGGGAGATCCTCACCAGACACAACCTGACGCAGTCCTGTAGCACCAGCGTCGATCACTGCATCAACATCGATATGCGGCAGTCGTGATACGAGCTCATCATGGAGCTTGTTGTTGAAGATGACGTTGGCAACTGAGACGAAGACGGCGCCGCCAAAGACTTGAGAGAAGACCAGTACTGCCGTCGCGACGGAAGTCACTTCGGCACTTGTGTGGGCTTGGACGGCAATGATGGGCATCTGCATACCCATGCCGCGACCGACACCTGCCAAGACCTGATAGCCAGCCCATTTGGCGGTTGAAGTGTGCGGGCTCATGGTGCTCAACAGCCCATTGGCGATGGCAGAGATTGCTGCGCTCAGGCTGGCGAACGGTAGGTAGTAGCCAACCTTTTGAGCTGTTATTGTTAGTTAAATGAGGAACCAGCATAGAATAGTAAGACTTACCAAGACCACCGCTAAGGACTGCGGAGGCGAGCTGCGGGAGAATACTGGGAAGCATGTTGACGCCGCTTGTAAATGGCGAAGCTTCCTTGATAGACTGGAAGTAGATAGGCATGTAGTACGAAGCTACAATTACTGTAGCAAAGAGAAACAACTGCGTCAGGCATGCTGTCCAGACTTGTCTCGTCCGAACGACTGGGAGAGGGATCATGGCGCCGTCGCCGACTCGATGCTCCCAGTAGATAAAGATGAGCAGAAGAGCACCGCCGCCACAAAACAGTCCGATGATTGTTGCCGAATTCCAAGCGTAGTCGATACCGCCCCACTGAAGGGCTAGAAGAAACATGACCGTGCATGGTGCGAAGATGAGGAAGCCGGTGAAGTCGAGTTTTGAGGTCAGGATCTGGATAGCGGTGTGGCTAGTTCGCACTCGACGATCGGGAACGTGAACGAGGAACATAAGGACGGTACAGACAGCACCAATTGGTAGGTTGATATAGAAGCCTAAGAGATAAGTCAGAGTCCAAGCCTTGGCTGAATCAAGCGGAGGGTACTTACACCATCGCCAAGTGGTGTATTCGGTGAATGCTCCACCAACCAAAGGTCCAATGACCAGGCCAAGCTGAGCTCCTCCCATAAGAAGACCAACCAGAGAGGGTCGCTTGTTCAAGGGGACTGAAGCCGCAATCATGGTGAGCGCTCCGTTCTGAATTCCCGAGCCACCGATGCCAGCAATGGTTCGGCCGATGATCAACATGATGGAAGACTGAGCAAGTCCGCAGATAAGGCAGCCGAGCTCGAAAATGAATAGAAAACCCAGAAAGAGTGGCTGAAGCTGATTAGTTTTTGTTCGACGTCGTCAAATAGTGGCGGACATACCTTTGACTTGAAGTATGTGTACAGTTTGCCGGAAAGGGGTTGTAGAGCGGCGCTGTTGCACAATGAGCCACCGGGAAAACAACCAAGGGCGAGATTATTTACCTGGCGAGATTGTAGGAACTGCCATACCACCCAATG
The DNA here is from genome assembly GCA_000966855.1 of Fusarium sp. JS1030. Classification (NCBI taxonomy): domain Eukaryota; kingdom Fungi; phylum Ascomycota; class Sordariomycetes; order Hypocreales; family Nectriaceae; genus Fusarium; species Fusarium sp. JS1030. The sequence continues at coordinate 5,595 of JWIW01000016.1, read as the reverse complement.
TCCTGCAAAGAGTGGAAATCGGACGTGATGCGAGGGATGGCCTGGACAGGGGTTAGGACAAGTTACCCGCCACGGCAGAATAAACATACAGTGACGATGATGGACATATCGAGAAGCATGAGGAAAGCAGCAAGAGTAATGGAAATCATCAAGCTGGCAAGCTTCCACCCCACCACCCATTCATCCTCTTCATCGACTTTTGGCGTATCATTTTCGGGGTTCGTCTTGGTGTCTTCGTTCGGGTCGTGTAGTGTCGGAGCATCAGACTGAGTGTCGAACTTTTCTTGCTCAGGAGTCATGACGCGAGGTTCGCTTTGCGATTTGGGTATTATTGTTGTCTCGGCCATTTTGTCAAGACAAGAGATAGCTTTGGTGTCTTAGTTGTGTAAGTGGAAGTGAAGGTAGAGGAACTCCTCGATATGTCGGGGGCCCAACATATTTGAGTGCTTCAACACGACAGGCAGATAAATTATCTCCGAGGCCATTACCGGGGTTCATAGGGCTGAGAGCCTCCTGATACGGACGTCGGGGATCATAAATTGTTGGTGTTGAAGGCCGGAGTGGGGATGCGGAGTTGGAGTTTCCGCTCGAATCCCGGTCCGCATCCCGGCCTCCAGCCAAAACACCCATGACACCCCCTTCGGAGGATTTTCCTTCGGGTCCGGTCCTTGACCAGCGCCCGGTCTCCGTTGTTGCTGACGAACCATCAAAACTCCCACGGGCCAAACACATCCGACATCCATGTTATGTCTCCAAAGTCCAGCATGTTGGCGTCGGGAATGTTCATAGCCGCTTGAACGGAATTGGGTATCGATCTTTGTTGATTGACCACTCCTGGAGTTGAAGATGAGGGTGTGCTTCCAAGATGCCGTGATAGAGCAGGCTCCCACGAAGTTCGGATGTTGCGCATGATCTTGGCCCCCTTCGCGAACAAAGTATCATCGTCTAGGTCGGCTCTAACGTGGTAGATAGCGTCCAATTGGTTGAACAAGTCAATGATGCGGTCAAGGAGCACAAGCAAGTCCGCCGTATTTCGAACGAGGTCCTTGTCCCAGGCGGGATCTTCAGAAGTTGTGAGACGGTAGAGGGCGACCTGGATCTGCGACATCTGTACATAGAGCGAAAAGGGCGCTCCGGGGAGTTCCTCGAGAGGTATGGCAAAGAAGACATCGTACCAAGCTCTCACTGCTTTGAGACATGAATACATGCTTTCGATACGCTGGTTAACGGGAATCGTCTGCATAAAAAGTCCGACAGAGTTTACTTGCGCCTCGATCGCAAACGAATGAGCCTGGAGTACTTCTACTGGGTATTAGCTTGTCCTCAACGAGTAACGGTAATTGAAACTTACTGTTCGGTGGCAGATTTGGCGACAGACCTTCACGAATATCTTGCATCTTGGTAAGTAGGCTCTTTCTGAAGACATAGGTGGGCGCCTGCGACGCCTCGCCCATGACATCACGGATCAACAGCTTCTGTGCCTCATCGGCGACAAGTTGGTATCTGACTAACGCAACCAAGACCTCATCAGATGGGTGCTCCCTGTCTCTTTCGAGAACCGTGAGGCAGTCATCCATGTGTGAGGTCCAACGGAGCGTATCCATCTTACCAACAAAGGACGTCACCCTAACTCAAGTCAGCGAATCCTGAAGGATAAAAATAGAGTTAGACGTACACTGAAGTTATAAACCAAAGGGACACGATAGCTCTTCGCTCCTCCATAGTCCGGAGTCTGGGCGGAGGAGGTCGCCCTCCCCACATTTTGAAACATATGGTAAAGTACTGCTCCTCAACTGGGGCCCTCATCAAGCTTAGCTCGTAGACTATGGTGATGGCAAGCTGGCAGTAGGTGACTATAAAAGGCCTTGTTCCGGGTCCTGAAGTCATGGTAGCCCTATACAAGGTTAGGGGATAAGCGTGGATAATGGACAAGCTGTCTAACTCACCAGGCCACATAGGTGATAAGCCCCAGGAGAACATCCATGCTTCTCTCATGGTTGATAATGACCCTAGTAGCGGCCTCTTCACGAACGCGGTCCTTCAGTTTCATCTGCTGAGGTACAGACATCGATGTTATGTTCATGATACACAGCCAAAGAAAAGGACGCTCTTTGCGAAGAGTTGCTGCAGTCATGTCGTACGGTATGATCATGAGGGGAAAGCTTTTCAGCCAATCTCGAAACTTGTCTAGATACACTTCTGCCTCTTCTGGGGTTGGCTCGGGGAGCAGAATGGTGTCACTGTTACCACCACCCATCATGGGCTCAATTGGGTTATGCGATGAACTGCTAGTGCCATAGGTATGACAGGACTGACTCTCCGCAGAAGAAGTAGCAGCAGCAGTTGCAAGAGACTCCAAGCGACTGGTAATCTGGCCCGCAGTTGAGGCACTATATGCAGATAACGAAGGGGTTGCATTCTCGGGTTGGGGATGGGCAGAACTGGAAGACTGGGTTGCGCGTAGGATGGACACGAGATCATCGAGCTTCTCCTCCAACTGCGCCGTTCTCGAGGACGGTGTCTTTTTCCCAATACGTCTCCGAGAAGTCATCATTGGCTGGCATTGCTTGCCAAGGCGAAAGCAACGCTCACAGTCGTCGCAGCCAGGCCTCAAGATACACTTGCATTTGGCCTTCTGACAGGCAGTGCAGGCTCGTCCGTATCCAGCTGGTGTGCCGTTGGCGCCGGACGCCGCCAGCCCGGGCGGTGCCATGGCTCTATGTTGCGCAGAGCGAGCGATCAACAAAAATCGGTGCAGTGTCCGTAAACAGACGAATCGACCAACTCCGGCCGTGCGATAAGGCTGGACGGGATCGCACAATGCTCGCTAGGAAAGGCGGTATTGGGGATCTGATCTGGCCAGTCCGCGTACGCATCCTTCGCGTTGTGCTATGGAGAGGTCGGAGTTGGAATGCTGGGGCGATGAATGCCGATCGAGACTGAGAGGCACAGGCGCGTTTTGGTGTCTATGTCGGGTTTCGGGATTCAGTTAACCCCGGTGTACGGCCTTGAGGATGATGATGACCCGCACGCCTGCTGCAAAGTCATGGTTCGGCGTCAAGTGGCTGAAAGAAACTATCGAGCCAGTGACCTTAGTGGCTCGTGTACGCGGAGATTTGCTGTTGTTGCGGGATAATGATTGCGGATGTTTCGCTAGACGATGCATACCTACATATGCGGACTTAACGGGCTGGCACCGGTAGCTTTTATTTAGGCCCAATTCCGGCCTCGGGGGAACAGGCAGAAACATTTACAATCTCGGAGACATAAGAGCATCGATTTCCAAGCAGATGACCATTGATGATGATTCTACAATCACGCCAACCCCCGGTATCTGTGTTTATCAGGAAAGAATTACAGTTTCCAGGTGCAGGCATCTGTTTGGTACACCCGTAATTGTACAAAGTCAATCAAGCCCAAACCCGGTCTGGACCCTTTGTCAAGATGTCATGGAAGATCGGAATCCCGATTGAAACCGCCGCCCGCTTTTGATTAGGCTCGATCGGTTATTTAGCGAATGCGACACGTGGGGACGGGAATGACTAAGCCAGGGGCCCCTGGAAAGACGTTCATGTACGGAATGTCATGTGAGATTACAGTGATGTTGAAAAGGGAGGAAGCTAATCTCGCCATTGACAGAGATATAAGAGCATTGAGTATCTATCTACATCCTTGCTAACTAGCTACGTGTTTCCCCTGGGGGATCTCCATATTAACAATTCAAATTAATACCAACGGCTTCTTCCCTTATTGGACAAAGAGATGGCTCAAACATCCTCTGATTGGCCACTCCTGGCCTAGCATCTAGCGCCAATCAAAGCCGGTGTTTCCCGCACTCAATTCACGTCACAAGCCAGGTCGCCGACCTGACTCCTCCAACGCATCTGCATCACCGACTTCAGCGACACAAGACAAGTCAACAACGGCTTTGGTCGACCAGCATGGCTGCTCCGACCGTCGCGGCAGCAGAGATGCTGCCTCGTTTCCTCCTCCCGCGGCTCAGCTGGGGCGCTCCGCTCTCGGCATCTCGGGCGGCACGGCCATTTGCCTCTATCCCCTCGAGCGATCAACGACCATCTTTTGCGTCCTTCCAGGCTGGCCCTTCCCCTCGATGTTGTGCTCGCCGCCCCGAGAGCCCAATTCTTCGAAGGGCGTTTCATGCGACGGCCCTGAGACAGCGAGACCACCACTTCGATACACTCAAGTTTGTCAAGCGGCTACAGAGCGAAGGGTTTACCGAGGAGCAGTCGGTAGCCATGATGAAGATCCTGAATGACGTTATTGAGGAGAGGTACGTCCAATTCCCTGTCGTGGATGTCTGAACCTATCCTAACCTATATCTACAGTATTCAAAACCTCACCCGCACCATGGTCCTCCGTGAAGATGCTGCCAAAGCCACATACACGCAGAAGGTCGACTTTGCCAAGCTCCGCTCTGAGCTCCTCTCCGCCGACAGCACCGAGTCCAACACGACGCGCACAGCGCACGAGCGATTGACCAACGACATTGCCAAGCTGAGCAGCCGGCTGCGTGACGAGATCAGCCGCACGCAGGCCAGCGTGCGCCTCGACCTTAACCTGGAGAAGGGCCGGATCCGCGAGGAGGCCGTCGGGCAGGAGCTCAAGATCAAGGAGACGGAGACCAAGATCGAGCAAGAGGTTGCGGCGCTGCGCGAGAAGCTGGAGCAGGTCAAGTTCCAGACGCTGCAGTGGCTGATGGGCGTGTGCACCGGTTTCGCGGCGCTGCTGCTTGGTGCTTGGAGGTTGCTCATGTAAAAATGTGTCTTTGGGTGTTGTTTGGCTGGTGAAAAGGGGCGTCAAGGGGGCAAGGGATAGAGGCCATGGGTTGGCGTGGAAGTTGTCATGAACAGTGTCCGTCGGTCACCTAAACCGCGTAGATTTTCTAGAGTTCTGAAATTGAAGTAAATCATGATACACTTAGCTGACTATTGTATTGAGTTTACTGACCGTCTCTCCAGCCAAGAATGTGTAAGTGTCGAGGGTAATACAGATACGGGTTTCCTAGACCACCATCACAGCTCAACATCCAACAAGGTCGGCAATTCAGCCCGAACCCGCGAGGACCCGATCCGATAGGTTCTCTTTCTTGACCGGGATGAGCTGCCGCAGTCGTCAGCCCCGAAACTCCTCGTATCCCAGCTCGAAGCCACCTTGGGCAAGTCTCGGCCAAAGCATCAACAGACCGGCAGTTCCTTCTCTGACCGCGCCTTCTTACGACCTGGACCAGCTCAAAGCACCCCGCCCCCGCCCCCACGTCCCCCGCCAAAAAGAAAGAGCTGCCTTGACGATATAAGGTCGCATTGCATCTCATCTATAATTCGGATCTCTGAATCTGTTTCCTGAGTTCTTACACAGACACAAAGACTGTCATTTCACTTTTCACTCTGTTTTTGGTACCAACTGGTCTCTGTTCAGCTTGGAACCTGATCGGGCACCTTGATAACCCAACCCCGCGATAAGCTCGCCCAACCCTCAGCTTCACAACATGTCGAAGCCCAAGGTCCTCGTCTTGGGCGAGATCAAACAGTGAGATTTCTTTTGGCCAAAACTGATGCTGTGTTAGGGGAAAAGAAA
>JWIW01000107.1:708484-750809 GCA_000966855.1 Fusarium sp. JS1030 | reverse complement strand
ACAGCCTTCGGCTGAATGAAGTACATTATCCAAACAAAGAGAGCTCTCGATATAACAACAAGGGTGATGCCATATCTTTCAGTGAAAGTGAGAGGATCCATAGAGATGTAGCAATGTACTATGTCACATCAATAGAAGCCACGGATCTGACAATACCACTTTGCCAACCGTTCCCGACGCGCGTGCGAATTCTAATCTCTAATACAGCACCAACCGTCACAATACGATGGCACAAGACCACTACGTTATCTCCGCCAGTACATGGGGATCTTTGCCAGCCTCCCGAAGGATTTCCGGGACCCGAGCGTACAGCCCTTTATCCTCCTGCTCCCACCTTCTGCCGTTCGGTAATACTGCTTTCCGTAGCCTGTTGATCCATGGGATCAATGGCTGATAGTATGATGTGAAGTTTCCGTCTAGAATCCTACGGAAATCGCCTTCGTTGCTAATTACGCCCGCTTTAGATATTGCCAACTCCTCAGTATCCATGAAATTCCATTTGTCAAACCTTGGAACAGCCCTGCTCTTGCCTGGACCGTCGTAGTGAATACATATCCAGAACAGCACCCAGAAGAATGACTCGAGATCGTGCATGAACGAATGCTGCTCGCCCAGTAGCGCCCCGATCGCCATGAAGGCCCGTGTACCCGTCTTCGCCTTCGCTCCTGACGCAGCTTCCCGTGGCTCTTTGATGGCCAGATCAAGGTCGATCACAAAAGCAGGCCACGACGGATTGCCATCATCCTCGTTGATCATGAGATTGTTGATCGAGATATCTCGGTGAAGCAAGCCTGCCCGGTGCAGAGACTCGTGTCCCTCGACGCAGCGCTCAAACGCAGCAAGCAGAGCCGATCGGGAGCTTGCCTTGTAGATTGGCTTTCCATAGTCTTGGAGGATCACACGCCGATGTACTCGGTTTGGTACTATACTGGCGGCTTTCGTTGGAGACTCAGAGCAGGACCGCTTGCTTGGAGGAAGAGGGGCGCCGATTTGGCTAGATGACCGCTTCCCGCTTCCACTGGCCCTACCGCGGTCCTGTCTCGGTGCACCAGACGCGGCGTTGCTCTGCCGCGTTGGTCGCTCCGGCTGGTAGTTTGCGGCTTGCGTAATGTCCAGCTCCCTTCGAACATTTTTCCGGATGTCGTCGTCTGCCCCGCCAATCTGCACCGTCTCGTGGTGATAGTACCGCGCTACGTTGACGACTCCCTTGTCAGTCACCTCGCGTAGTAGTTCGCCTTCTTCATCCCGTTCCGGATATTGCCACGAGTCCTTAATCACAAGCGGCGTCTCCGGCCGTCCTGCGGGGTGGGCCTTCCAACATGTCGTCGCTCGACCAGCTATACAGGGCGCCCGCTGCATCACCTTGTCGATCATGATCCGCTCCGTCGAACCATTCCGATTGATCTCGATGAAGCGCTCCCCGTTTGCCGTCATAATTGTCGGGTCGAACCCTAGCTGCTCCTCGTTCATCCAGAGAAAGCCAAGGATTGTGAACACAAACTGACACCCGTCTTTGTGAATGTCGAACTGCTCCAATGCGGTGCCTCCGAGTCGGTCAAACGCCCACACCCTCATGAGAGATCCGCAGATGGTAAATCCCAAGACGAAGCGACGGTCATCCTGAGCAGCCAGCACTTCCCTCGCGTACCTCCCTAGATCAAGCCACGCCATCGAGGCCCTGTCGGCGGACGGGTTACTATGCAACCCCCGTACCATTCTCTGATCTTGTCTACCCGTTGGGGATATGGCTCGCTCATGATGGCCTGGTAACGGAGCAGCGAGGAAGAGCTGCGCGTAACTAATTCCTCTTGCCGGTGAAAGTTGAGATTAACGGGATTTTCTAGCTCGTCAATGTCGTCGAGATCAATCAAAATCTCGACAGGCGTATTTAGCCACTCGCTAAGAGCCGCCACATGGTCCCACGCCACAAGCTTTCTGTGCAGGATTGCATCGTCTATGGGCCCATAGGGTGGCTTGATAGCCAAGCGAAGCTATCGCAGAAAAATCAGCGTCATCGTCGCAAGGATGTTGATAGAGGTCGGTACTCACAACTGCCTTGTCGTCCTCGGATAGTCCCTCCAAATCGTTTACATCTCTGTCACTCAAAAGTCCGCCAAGAAGCACCTTGAAAGGCTTCCCCCGCGATGGAAAATGCTTCGTGATGAGCTCTAGGCACCGGCGCTGCTGCTCCGCTGACATGGTCAAGCCGAAAGACACCTGTCGAGGCTCAAAGATCCAGACGATCCTCGTGTTTGGGCTGCGGGCGGTCGCGCGGATGAGCGCTCTCGCGGCAGCCCAGTTGTCCGAGTCGATCGAGTCATTGTAGAAGATGATGATACGTTCCCCCATGGCTATCGCAGTGGTCGGTCTTGATTGCGATGCAAAGTTGCCAGGGTTGTTGAGTGTAAAATAGACAATGGCCGCGGGGTGGGGAAAGCCCCCAAGATATCCACGTGCGGGGCTGTTAGAGGCTGTGCAGTCAGCCTGGCGCTTAATCAGTCACTGATTTGTGGGATCGGGGCAAGGCAGCAGGCAGTGAGGCGGCTACAGGACGCCTTGCCAGTCAGTGATTGTCAGACTGGTACAGTTCAGTGGTTTGCCGAGTGGCTCATCGGCTGGTACTGCCGCTGTTAAGTGGTTTAGGGTTACAGTCAATCATAGACGGGCCAGTACAACCCCTCCAGCTGGGCGCTGTCCAGAAACACGTCCACCTCTGCTCACCCTGCAAGAAGGCCTCTATAGAAGGCTCTGCCAGCGCCATCCCTGAGGTCCTAAACTGCCCTGGCTGATTCGCCGCCTCCAATTGGCCTAGTTCGTCCGATGCGCTCGCGACATCAGGCTCAGTCCCGTTTTCGCCGGACAAGTGCATGTTTCCGATATCCGCCTTCATAGCTTCAGTACGGCGGCAAAATTCCATCGCCGCAAAACTTCCCAAGTCTCGGAGTTTTGAAAGAAGTTAGCCTGCAAAGTCATAGTCTTCTCTGTCTCTGGCACTATCGGCGCCGCTCACGAGGCTCGAGATGGCCAGGACAGTCGCCGCAGAAAAGAGGTACTGCGTGTTGAAGTAATCAAACGTCCTGAACGACCCTTCTATCCAGCATTCGACAATAGTAGATTATGAGTGGCGAGCGCATCTAACGCATGTCTCTCCTAGGGTTTGGACGTTGCTAGAAATTAATTGATCTGCCGTATTTAGAGTATCTCCATTTAGCTCTCAACGCATCCGTAGCATATGCAAGAGAACCAGTCGAGTGGCTAAGATTACGGACTAGAACGGTTAGCTTTTAACGAGGAGCCAGGCTAACAACTCTCTCACCTGATTGGAAGCAAGGTGCAGTGATCTGGTGGCTTCGGTTTTGAGTGCGACGATTGCGAGTCCATATGCGCTTCCGCCGGCTATCAACCCAAGGGTTAACTCTCATTACAAGCATTATCATGGTGCCGGAAAATGGAATCATTGATGGTATGTTTGTATCTTAGAATATTTCTCTCATTGCCTAAGTTGTAGTGATGTAGTTGTTCACTATGCTGGTCTCGGTTCGTACTATGTTTCGAGTTGACAGCCAAAGAACCTCCACCAAGCCAGCGTGAAAGATATTTGTTGGATCCATCAGCTTCAACTAGAACATCTTCTTGATGCCGTAAAAACTCGGGAATAACATGCGGGTGGCATTTTACGACAAGTCTTTTCTTGCCAGGTTCAACTCGCGACCGAGTCATAACTCCTATCTAACTATAGCTTATAGGTAACACTCATATGCCTCTATTACTCTATTCTAACGTCCTCTCGAAACCTCGTTTATCCCAAGCCGTCTAGTTTATCTACTCTCCCTCCTCATCTAAATTACTCAAGTTCGCCTTAAAATAAGGAAATTCAACTTGACCACAGGGCTGTATGTCGAACTGTAGGGTGAGCATTTTGACCTTACCGGTGACGTCATCAAGAGCCCCTTCCACTACAGTTTGTGAACGAGCATAACTTATGCAGGCTTGCACCTAACGACTACACCAGGCGGAGCATTTATCTATGCGCTCACCCTTTCATTTCCTTGTCAACCAACAAGTGGGTTTTGCAATGTGATCAGTGCACGACCCACTCCGGTTCGCCAGGACTGTAACGTTAAATAAGTGTTGACAGACGTTTCCGCCATCATCTTGTTTCCAACCTGGTGCTGATCTCTTGATTGTTTATTTTGACGCCATTCAAGTTACGACCATGGACAAACTCCCTCCCGAGATCTTGCGCAGGATTCTTTTATATCTTATCAAGGAATCGCGTTGGGTCTCTGAAATCAACGAGCGTATCCCTCAGACTTCACTGGCTACATACGCCTCCATCTCTCGCAAATGGCAGAGTGTCGTGGAGCCTATTACGTTCCGGCATTTGAACCTGACCCCCGTGAGACTTGATGCAGCTGAAGCCTACAACTATTTCACGCCAGCTCGCCTTGCTCATGTCCGCCACGTCTGGTTCGATATCGAGTTCCCCGCCCACGACCTCCATGTATCCACCAACCCCGAAGATTATGACGACCAAATCGTATTCAACAAGGCCGTCAGGCAGATTTTAGGCTTTCTTGCCCAGGTTCCACTCCGCCAGAAACCCTTGATCAGCCTGATACTGTTCATATCTTCCTCAAGGGAGCACGCTATTCCTTGGGAATCAAGCTTTTCGCTATCAGAAGAGGAAAAGGTTTTCTCAGGCAGACTCCGGACAACGTTCCTGGAACTTTCTGCGGACTGGGATAGAAATATCCAAGATCTACCTGAGATATCCTATTTCCGGACGGAGCTGAACTCACGAGCCCTTGTTTTCGCCCCAGCCTCAATCAATCTTATGGCTGGCAAGATGACGCGCTTGAAAGAGGTTGAGTGGTGGCTTCACGACGCGGAGAAGATGGATTCCGAACTCAGAATACGTCAGAGAACCGGTAAGTACAACGAATTTGGGTGTACCCTTAGCCTTCTATTGCTTTTGCAGGTTGATAACGGGTTTTGATAGCATTCGCGCATACTTTGGAGACGCTACCAAGGTCAATAGAGCATTTCAGGCTCGAATATGTCCGGGAGCCTCCCAGAGACAGGACGTTTCAGCCCCCAGGTATTGTGCCGCCCGATGCTGCGGGCGATATTCTAAGCCGGGAACTCCGCCTCTTCTCTCAAAGGAATGGCCTGCAAGACTTCTTGGTCGATGCCAGCGTCGACAGCACCATCCTATGGCCTGAGTCTGAGGACCCCGAGAGCCAGCCGACCTGGCCCACCTTGAGCTGGCTTCACATTGAACTCAACGACATATTACCGTCCGGCCAGTGGATCGAGATGCGAGACCCTGAGGCTGGTGACGAATTGCTCAGCAATTCAGATGATGATGACGACCTAGAGACTGAAGTTCCCGGCGAAGAGCATGAGAGGTACTTCAGATCTACATATAACCCGGCACATTTTGAGCGGTTCGCCCTAGCCACCGCAAGAGCTGCGAGCCAGATGCCAAAGATAAAGGAGCTGTATGTTAATCATCACGGCCAAGCTTCTATGGGCATTGGGTTCGTCACTTGGGGCCGCAAGGAACCTTGTCTGGAGTTTACGGGAGACCCAAAGCCCCCGGAGCCCAGCGAGGAGACAACGACTGCCTGGCGTAACACGGTAAAACGTCATGACTTGGAATGGAATGTGCATTTCACAGATGGCTTGGATGCACATCATTTCCATAGAATGTAAATCATAGGGTTTATACAAGGACGCAAAGTTGGACAAAGTGTTTTAAGAGATGTATGATTGACCGAAATTGAGAATGATGTTCCTCCAGTGCGCGTGCTAGGCTTAATACACAACAATGTCACGCACCTCTGCATATCATACTGGGTTAAAGTGACTTGCTGAATTCACTCGCTCATTTCTTTCAGGCAGAGACGCAGTACGCCTCCTTGGCCCAAAGATTCTTGCAGTCGGCTGGAAGCAGAGGGGTTAGCTGACTGACAGCATGGAGTAGGCGGGAAGAGAGAAATTCGCGATAGTGCTGGAGTAAAGGACAGAGAACTTACTTCCAACTGCAGGGTTCCATGCGTAGAACTGCTTCAGAGTAATCTTAAACTGGTCCGCAATGGCCTGGCACCCGTCATCCTTCTTAGCAACGTACCACTTTTGGCAGTTCTTGACGATTCCGGACTGCGTGGGGGCTGGGGGACCTGAGGCGGTCTTAGTCGCTGTCTCCTTGGCTGTGGTCTTAGCTGTGGTATTGGGCGTGTTCTGGGTAGTCGAGACTGCAGGCTTTTTGGTGGTCGATGTTGTCTTGGCAGTCTTCTCGGTAGCTGTGCTTGGGGAGGTGGTCTTTGGAGTCTGCGTAGCATCATAGTATACAGTCTGCCATCCTGGACCTTGAACACAGTACGCGACATCGGCCTGCAGCTTCTCACACTTGGAGCCGACGCTAGGATTCCATTCGATAAGAGCCGACAACGGTATGTTATTTCCTTCAAGAACCTCCCTGCACGTCTCGCCCTTGCTCACCACATACCAGTACTCACACTTGGTGGTGGCGTTTGCGCTGGCGCCAGTTGGTGCGGGCTCGTACTTGTCCGGTTGTTCAGGTTGCACTTTACTGGGATCCCAGGCGATGCCGCAGTATTGGGTATTGTTCTGCAGGGTGCAGTTACCAGGGACATAGGTGTCCCCTCCACCCAGGACGCTGGGATTCCACTTCAACCAGTTGTAGAGGTCAATGCCCAGGGCGTTGGCCGCAACGTCGCAGGATATATTGCCATAGTCGTTGTTGAACTTCACTTTGCAGTCCCTGACTGACCCGCTGGCCATTGGATACCCCGTCGATGTCTTGGTAGTCGACCACGGCTTGTGAGAAGCTTCCGGCAGATCGTCCAGGTTGATGGTCTTGAGCTCTTTGGTGGTTGTTGGAGTGGGTGTGTTTCCATCGTAACTGATGTACGTGCTGATGTCCCCAACCGCCTTGACGCAGTACATGGTATCTGGAAAAATTCATCAACGGGGTTAGAAAATCTTTGGAACATGGCATACACTTACCAGCCCACATATTAGTGCAGTTTGCGTTGATCTGGGGGTTGAGAAAGATAAAGTCATCAAGGGTGATGCCATTTTCGTTGACCAGTTCGGCACAGCCTAGGAGTTTCAGTGCCTTGTTTGCTATCTTTGGGCTGGAGTCATGTCGACGTACCTTGGCCTTTCTTAGGCATATACCACTTTCCGCAATTCTTGTTTGACTCGGGCTGCGCATTCGTGGGCAATGGTGCCGCTGTAGTGACTGTCCCCTCCCCAGCTCCCGGGATGGTTACCTTGGGAGGCGTGTAGCCAGAAGGATCGCTGACGCAGATGACATGGCCGATCTGCTGTTCCCAGTTCTTGCAGTATGGGTCGATGAAGTAATTCCATCGTAGTAACTGAGTCAGAGTAATATTATGTGCACTTGCTACCTTGCGGCAAGTATCTTCCTTCTTGACCTTGTAGGGCTCACAGTTGCCCTCGATGCAAAGTTTGGGAGACTCCCCGGGCCAGTCGGCGCAGCCACCGGAGAGATGGTTGATAGTGAGCAGCCGACTTGTGCTAATGTTGTGCGCAAAAGCAAAGTCATCGCAAGACTGTTTCTTCGGGACAGCCACGGACGAGCCTGAGCAGGTTGCGGTGGAAGTTGGCTTGTCCGTTTCGGTACTGAGAATAAGTCAGCAACTGGTGGATTGAACAGATAATGGCATGGTGGGATCAGATGCTTGCCTTGTGTTATCAATAAACACCGGAGAGGGCGTCGTCACAGGAGCGGCGGTTGTTTTGCAAGAGGTAATCATGGAAGAGTACTCGCTGACAAGCTCTTGGTCAAAGGTTGTCGCATCTTCGAGCTGTACGCGCATAGCTCCAAGGTTGCACGAACTGCAGTCGCTCAAAGTTGAATTGGTTCCGTTGCCAGTTTCAGAATAGCAAAAGGCTTTGGATTCACTGATAGAGCCCCAAGCTGGTCAGTACACAGCCAATGAATGTCAGTGGAGGCAACTAGGCATACTCGTCTTTGAGGCACAGCAGTTTGTAATTGATAAAGTAGTAGTCTGCTAGGGCGATGGGCCTAAGTGAGGCGCCGTCCGCGTTGTAGATGTCATCCGGGACGTTTGTGCCAGGTACATATCCCGTAGATTCAACTACAGGGTCGGTATAAACATCGTTAGCACAGGCCTTGATCACCTTGGAGCGGTAGCTCTCAATAGACTTGGAGCATGTGGAGGTGCACAGAGGAACCAAATTCTGGTCGGAGAACCCGCCCCAGGTGTAAAGCATGTCCTCGTTCAGGATGTAGCCAGAGCACTCGAGTGGTGTCGCCAATGCAGCGATGCAGGTTTTAGACAGGGACGTGTCTGCCAAAGTAGTGGCATTGAACAAGGTGACCGAGCCAGAGTCTGCCCTTCTCCCGAGCTCAGACACCAAGTGGTTGTGGAGGACATGGTGCCGCCGATGAGGGCTGGCCGCCACGAGCAAAGTGAGAGTGGAATGAGTGAGAAGAAGAAAAGATACCAGGCGATAAATGATGGGCGCCATGTCTAGAGAATGAACAAACTGGATGTGCTCCGCAAGCGAGTGAAAGGGAAAACAGTTGGGGTGGGTTTGCACAGCGCAGTCTTGAACAACCTCTTAAGGAGAAGTTGGCTCAAAACCAAAAGTCCGAGGAGATTAAACAGTGAGAAGGACGCAAGTGGCAAAGCATAGGCTTTGGTTGCAGATTGTCTTGCGATCAGCCTTGTTGCAACGGGGGAATCATGAAACGCAACTGTGGATGGATGCTAATCCTCCATGGGGAAGTCAACTGTGCTGGTGCTGTTGATCTTTTCGTGTTAATATAAACTCAAACGATATCTATTTGGCGCGTTTCAACTATATCGGACCGAAGTTGAGGGTTTTTACAACCAACAGCTTCAAAAGGTCAGTGTGCCCCCCCGAAAAAGGCTGTTGGTTCTGCAGTTGAGTGGCCCCATAGACCCTGGAAAAGGTTGTTGGTTGTGTTCGAGTGGATCTCCGAGTCCACTTGCCACTCCGCCTCGGCTGGCACGCATAGTTGGCGGCTACGACCGAGATAGCCGGTTGATTCTTCTTGGCATGGACGAGTTCCCTAAGGATATTAGAAGCTATGAGGACATGGTATTTACTTAGACCAGGGGATTGCAGGAGGTCGCAGGCTCAGCCACCCAACTTGCTGAGTTCCATAATCCTCAACTGGCATTTATCCTGGAGAAACGTTGTTGGTACTATAACTCATCAGTCATGGTAGTTTGAGCCTTCGTAGGATTCCGCGCAAGTGGAGCTACCCACTCGGGCTGGAGGTCATGCTGTGTGATTGTTGCTGTTGGCCCTAAGAGCTGAGTGTTTCGTCAGGGTCCATAACCTTGCCTATCAAGCCGGGGCGCCCCTTGTCTACCGAAAGATAGCTGAACACCTGATCCGCACTGCCTTATGGGGACATGTTGGTTGGAGCACTGTTGTGTTGGTTGCTACTGAAACATATACAACAATATTCAGGGTGTTCTGCGCCCCAGAATACCCCACCGCAAGGATTTAATCCAAGTCATATGGGGCACATTGCGATCGACAAGGCAATGCCGCGAGGCGGCCCGCCGACCCTGGTCCGTTTCGAAATGTCGTTGGTCTAAGCCAAGGCCAACTCAGGCTCTGTTCGGGCGAAACACCTCTGGACAAACTTGACTTGTGAGGATATATCTGAGAGACTTACTCTCTGCATCAAGATCTGTACAACAGCCACCGCTCCTTTCAACGCTCCTTTTCTTTTTCTCCGAAATCGTCCTTCTTTTGTTGCAGCACCTTTTGAGTCCTTGACGGACCACAGCACTGCGGCCGTCATGGCTCCAGCACATCTCCGCTATCCCTTTCTTTTATTATGTATCGTTCTTACACTCTCTCTTTTCTTTATCTCTCGGTATGGCCTTGTCGAATCCATTTTGTTTTGTTCTTATAGCCCTTGTTAACTGCGAGTTTCTAGGGATGCATCCGTTGGCTCGTTCACAACATCTCTTCAAGAGAAGCTGCCATGGCCGTGGGCAGACATGTCTCGACGTGCCGATGATGAGCCCCCTTCTGGCAGCAACCCCGTCGGGGAGGGTGCACCGGATTTCACTTGTTCCAAGAACAAGGCATGCTCCAACGGTGCTTGTTGCGGCAAGGATGGCTGGTGTGGCTATGGGCCAACCTACTGTGGTAAGGGCTGCCAGTCCAACTGCGATGCTGATGCCGAGTGTGGTCAATACGCCAAGAAACCCGGCCAGACATGCCCACTCAACGTGTGTTGCTCTGAGTTTGGGTTTTGCGGCACCACGACTAGGTATTGTGATGATAAATGCCAGTCCAACTGCGGTTCCCCAAATCGACCCAAGGGCAAGGGCGGTGACGTCCGAGAGCATATCATCGGCTACTACGAGAGTTGGAAGTCGTCTGGTGAGAGTTGTGGTGAAATGACGCCAAGCCAGATCCCAGTTGAGAACCTTGACGCTGTCAACCTCGCATTTGCCTATATTACACCCGAAGACGTGAGTTGAAGCACCCATGTCCAGTGTGAAGCATGACCTAACAGGCCTTAGTACGACATTGTTCCCATGGAGAAACAGTCTGAGTCCATCTTCCAGCAGGTGGCGGACGTTAAAAAGCGTAGCCCCAGTACTGAGATTTGGCTCTCAGTGGGTGGTTGGACGTTTAATGACAACAAGACCGTTACCCAGCCCATCTTCGGGGAACTCGCAGCCGATAGTGCCAAGGCCAAGAGCTTTGCCCAGAAGCTCGTAGCCATGATGAACCACTACGGCTTCGACGGAGTGGATATTGATTGGGAGTACCCTGGTGCCACAGACCGAGGCGGCAAGAAAGAGACAGATGTGAAGAACTTTCCAACCCTGCTCCAGAATATCCGCCAAGTATTTGACCAGCAACTTGAACGGCCCAAGATCTCCATCACCGTCCCGACATCATATTGGTACCTGCGTTGGTTTGACCTGCCTGAGCTGGCCAAACACCTCGACTTCTTCAACGTCATGAGCTACGATCTTCATGGCACTTGGGATTCTTCCAACCCAATTGGCCCATACGTCTACGCCCATACTAACCTGACTGAAATCAAGCTTGCCCTTGACTTGTTCTGGAGAGTAGACATCGGCCCAGATATCATCAACTTGGGTCTGGCTTTCTATGGACGATCCTTCAAGTTGAAGGACCCCTCTTGCTCTGATCCTGGCTGCGGCTTCAAGGGTCCTGGCGACAAGGGCCGGTGTACTGATACCGCCGGTATCCTGTCCTATCGGGAAATCAACGAGCTTCGGGGGCCGGCTGAATCGTTCGAAGGGTCTTTTATGGTGCATGATAAAGAGGCCGGGGTCAACTACATGGTATATGGTGACGACATGGAGAACTGTGAGTCTACCGGTGCATGACGGGATAGAGCTTGCCACTAATCACTTTTCTTTTAGGGATCTCTTTCGATACAAAGGAGACGTTCGAGCAGAAGATTGATTACGCAAACGAGCTTGGTCTCCGCGGTCTCTTGATCTGGGCTATTGATCAAGACGATGATCGATACACGGCCCTGAAGGCTGTAACTGGAGATGAAATCAGCCCCAGAGTGGATGAGAGCAAGGCACTTGGACACTGGGATGTCAACAAGTGCTACGTCAGCGAGTGCAAGGAGGATTGTCGGGATGGGTTTACCAAGATGGTAAGAGAGAGTCTTGGCCTGCTTAAACAAACTTGCTAACAAGGCTGGCCGCCCTCCAGACGAACTTGAACGATGACGCCAAGACCAAGAAGGGATGCGGAGGCAACCACAAGCGAAGAAGCCTCTGCTGCCCGTCCTGGGGCGCTCCAGATCCCTCGACGTGCTCGTGGAAAGGCTCGGCCCCATGGTGTTACGATACATGCGACTCGGGCGACATTTTGTTCGCCACAGACCATTATGGAAACGGAGGCAGATGGTGCAGCACCGGCACCAAGAAGTTCTGCTGTCCGGCAAACAACGGCAACAGAGCCGTGGCATCCTGCAGCTGGCTCAGCAAGGACTCGTGCCCCAAGGAACGGCCCCAGAAGATCTACAGCCATACCGAGAGCCAGCAGGTTGACAGCGAGACTGTCTTTGGTTCACGCACCTTCTGCTGCCCCGACAAACCCAAGTTCGAAAACTGCAAGTGGTATGGCGATGTTGGCTCGTGTGCCAACAACTTTTGCCCCAAGGACAAGATCCAGGTTCTGAGCAGCAATACTCGTCCGGGGGGAAAGTGTCGCTTGGGTCGGAAAGCTGTCATGTGCTGTGATCCTCCGACTGGGTAAGCAACATAGGTGCGGTAAAGCACATGTGACATAGGGATGGCTAACTGGATTCACAGAGACGATGCTATTCTTCCTGTGGCTCTCGAAGATCTCTTTCCCTATGATATTCCAGAGGAAAGTGAGCCAGTTTATTATGAGTCCATCGACAGTGAGTTTCCCGCCTACTACCATCACAGCAGCAACACTTGATAGTGTGTTGTGGAACATTCGCAACTCGATTATCGTGTGATCGATATACTCATCTCAATTCCAGACTTTTCCGACGCAGTTCCAAAGAATTTCGATGACCTCGATGACCCCAACGAACAACCCTTTGGTAGGATTGAACAGAGGCACCCTCTCATGTTACATGTAGGCTTGCTAACCTTGTGAGTAGCGTGGATCATCATGGTTGGCGACGAGGAGGATGTGCAATCCCTCCGCAAGCGCGATGGGTCCCATCTCGAGCTCTTCGACTGTCCCAGCCCAACCCAAGACGACTATCAAGTGCAGAAGCTCAAGGCGGTTTGCATGTCAGAAGGGGAAGGGAGCAACTGCGAAGATCTCAAACTCGGTGGTGTCCACGGAACGATTGCACGTCTCCCGGAGCACTGCGGACCTGATGAATGGGTTCGAGTTGTCTCTTTTGAATCTGTCGACGATCACCCGGTCCCGTCTCATCTGCAGAAGCGTGCGCCCCAAGGCGCCAAGGTCTACCATTTGGAGTACGACTACAACTTTCACGAGCGTCGAGCAGATGGAGGAGAGGTTTTTGTCCGCATTGACGGTTCTACTCATCCAGGCTACTGGGATCGTAAGCGCCCTAACTAACACAAGCCGAAGGAAGACCAAGTATGCTAACTATTTACATAGAAATTGTTGCTTCCAAGACGGGCCATGGAATCTCCCGTCGAAGCCCAGAGAATTGGCGACAGGATGAGATGGCCTGGTTCCAGGAACGCGGATTCGTCCACAACGGAACAGAGAACATGAAGCGTGGTGAATCATCATCCACCGCGTGGTGGCTGGACCAGTTCAAGTCTCTGCTCAAGGACCACAGCGACTATGGCGTTCACAAGAAGTTTGATTACAACCAGGTCCTGTACAGGGCGACCAAGTCTTGTCGGGGCACAGCTGAGGTTTCCCTCAGAGCCAGGCTGGAGGGCTCACTCGAGACCACTTTCGACTACGGCATCTCACTCATCGGCACTTTAAAGCAGTTCAACTTCGATCAAGCCTATGCCTACTTCCACGTAAGCGACTTCGATATGGAAGCAGTGAGTATTCTGGATGCGTATGCCAAGATTCAGATGCAGACCAAAAAGTCTCCTATTCGTACGTGCCCCGTATTCCTAACACCATTTCTGCCCAAGCTAACGGACTAACAGTGGGCTGGCTGGATCTTTTCGGTGGCAACTTCAATGTGAAAGGTCTCGTTGAAGTTGGGCCATTCTTTGATATCCAAGCACAGCTTCGTGCTGCGCTGAAGTTATCGGGGTGGGTTTTCTTAACCGTGATGTTTGATTGCATGGCTGACTATGTACTAGCGAAGCTCGTGCTGGCCTCACATTCAAATCCAGGGGTTTCACTTGGATGTATCCGCAGTAAGCCTTTCTCGTCTGTGATGCTTGAGCTTTGGCTAACGACTTTCCAAGGGCCATGGAACAATGGCCCGACAAGAACGCCTTCACCACATACGAACCCGACATTGAGCTTCGCCCTAAAAAGGAGATTAGCATCAGGGCCAGCGGTGACCTTACTGTTGCCATCAATCCAGCTCTCGGCTTCCAGGTCAAACTCACGTGGCTCGGCAAGCAGCTTGTCAATGATGATATCCGCCTCAACTTCCAGACTGACTATACCTTTACGGTAACTGCAGAGAAAGGGGGACAGTCGACTTGTGACGGACTCTTGATGGGTGTTGACCTGCGATACGGACTCGCGATTGACATGTCCAAACCACTCCCAGGCTGGAAAGGCACAGATACCCATCACACCATTATAGCGCCGAGATCCGTTCAACTGGCAGAAACCCAGTGCAAGAAGTGGAACGGGTCTGGGGGCGGCGCAAGCAGTGGTGATGGCAAAAGAGCTATCGCCGCAACCCCATTCAATGCCCAAGTCAACGAGACCAAGCATCTCTTCTCTCGCGCTGATGCCGGAGATGATGCACTCTTTCCCGACACGGCAGGCTCATCACTTAGGTGCCTCGAGGACTTCAAAACACCTACCGGAGACTGTCATGACCATACCGCGGACGATGAGGAGGAGGAGGACGGGGTTCTGGTGAAAAGGGACCCCACCCAAGGAAGCGGCAAGGGCAGGTTCTCCTTTTGCAACAACGCCAGGAAGATTGATGTCAATGGCCTGAACTTCCCGACCGCTGGGGATATGACGAAGGCAGACGGCAAATACAAGGATACGGACTTTGAAACCTGGGGACCAAAGGACAAGGACGACTGCGACGACTACTCTTTTGAGTCATTAGACAAGCCCTCTTATGCCGATTCTGAGTACTACGAGTCGGAACATGTGTTAGAATGGCAGACTCTTACGGGCTTTCTAGCACATATTGGAGATATCAAGGATAAGATGGTCAACAAGAAAATGCACTTGGGCCAAAGCCCATACAAGAGCTGGGAGATCAAGAATCCAATCTCTGAAAAGGTCCTGGAAGAGAAGAAAAGATACCCGAAGAACGAGGAGATCAACTTTTGCGAGTACATGTGGCTCTGGTGGTCAGAGAGGAAGTTCGAGTACAAGGGCTGGACCATGAGCGCCGTCAACCACCTCAGGTTGGCGATTCCCAACAACGATTTCTACTCGGATGAGCTGCAGCTGCTTTGGAAGGGAGCCAATAACATCAAACAAACGTATGTGAACAGGAATTGTCGTGCAGAAACAAAGCTAACACTGGCAAATTCAAGTTTGTGGCAGGCCAACGATAAATACCCTATCCGCAGACCCGCAACGATGGAAAAGTACCTGAGCAACCAGGTGATGGGCGGCAAGACGAAGGATGTCAACGACGCAATCAATGTTCTTCGGAATCTCATGTTTGCTGTTCGATACGTAAGTGGCTTCATACGTATATGACCGGATAGACGAGGCTAATATCCTGCAAAAGATGGAGCAACCAGAAGTGAAGAGGGTCATGTTCAATCAGGCCGACCGAATCTACAAGCGATTGTGAGAGACTCGTGATGAACCACAATAAAGGAACTCTACTGACTGACTGTGCAGGGTTGAGTTTGAAGACATGTTTGTTGACGAAGGAGTAAGTCTGGCCTAAGCCCCAAACATTGAGATCCTCCTAACACCGTTTTTTCTTTCTACTAGAAAATTGCGGACTTCAACGAAGACGTTTACGAGAAGCTTGAACTCGGAAAAGAATGGCAGAAGTGGTGTAAAGACTCGTACGAGACAGCAAATGTGAAGCAAAAGCGTAAGAAAACAGAGACAGAGAATCCTCGTTGGTTTAAGTGAGAAAGCTAATCACGATGCCTTACAACAGAGTTCCTCGAAACATGGGTACCGAGACTAAAAACGGATTATCTGGGCGACGAAGACGAGGGCAGCGGTGAAGATGGTGAGGGTTCAGGTGGTGAAGATGGAGGATCTGACGAAGGGTCTGATTCGGGGACCGAGACCAACCAGGAGATTAGGGACCGAGTTCAAGCTCTGGTTGACGCGTACGAAGAGTACAAGCAGACTTTATGGACCAATCCATTCAACTGGGATTAGGAGAAGGGTGAGATGGATCTTGTCAGGTAGCGACTTCAAGATAGTCATCAAAACATGCCGCTTTCATCAATATGTCAACAACGGCAATGGTGGCATAATCACCATAAAGATCAAGGACTGGCTGAGTGATATAATGTACGGGGAAGCTGAGCTCGGGTGAGCTTCTATTGTACAAACAGACGATTCAAAAGCTTGGACATTCTGCGTTCTTCTGTCAAGGAACTTTACTTGAAGGATATGATGAAATCGCCCCGTTCTTCTTGTTATATGAATCCCTTAATCCTAGCTTCTTGAATCCCGCCGATCCAGATACTGGCCATCTTCTCGTATCCCGCATCGTTAGGGTGTATGCCGTCTACGAGGTCGCTGACCTGAGGACCTCTGGAGCTATACATGTCTGCAAGAACCATCCTCCTGTTTTGGGCTATCTGAAGCTCTGCCAACCTCCGTATTTGATCGTTGATATAGAGGACTCTCGAGTTGACTTCCCTATCCTGGTTTACAAGGAGAATAGAGAGAATGACGGTTGAGCGAGGACACGCTCCCCACAGGTACCCGAGCATGGCATTCAGGCGCTCCCCAAAGTCATTCAATTGGAAATTCTGGATGCAGTCGTTGGATCCGGCGTTGACGGTGAAGACGTTGGGCAGCTCTGCGGGAACTGATCCTCTAGCTTTGGCCTCGATCTGATCCAGTCTGTAGCCACGCCAGCCTTCATGATTGTTGTTCTTCATCGACTCTATAGGGAAACCAGCACTTAGGTTTTCAACACCACAACCAGAATTACTCGTCTTACATAGCCTGAATCGGTAGCCAAATGCTTCAATGCTATGGAGTTTCATTCTTTTTGTCCCAGATCTTTGTTTTTGTTGTATCACGCGGTCAAACTTCATGGCCTCGAGGGCCATCAGAGAACAGAATGTGGTGGAGCGTTACAATTTCCTATTTCGGGCTAGTGAGCTTTTGGCGTGAGCGTTACAATTTCCTAACCAGGTTAGCATGCTTTCACCTCAAATGCTAATTTCTCAAGTGGAGTCAACAGATATCACCAGCAACAGAAAGCTAGTCCAATGGAGTTCCGATTTGTGGACGAACATGACCCCGCCGCGCTACGTCGACGTCGACTGCAAGCGGAACCTACGCAGAGATGGTGGCGGCGACAAAGGGCGAAACAAGATATCAAGACCACAGATTATCAGGCAGAGCTGTCTGGAATAGTTGAGTCTGCGGCGGAGAATGCGCAGATGAGACCAGAAAACGGTTCGTTGGCCGACACTGGGGAGTTTGGACCCGACAAAAGTTCTTCGGAGGACATCTTCATCATCCCTAGTCAGGAAGATGACGAATTGGGCACGATCGACACCGCGCCAGCCTATTTTGACGAAGAACCGGTCGACGCCCGTAGTACCGAGGAGCGAGAGGATCGTATAGAGATGGGGAGTCCAGAGGTATACGCTGAAGTCCAAGCAGGTCTTCTTCATGAAAATACCTGTAACGACTTGCAATACGCCACACAGAAGTTTGTTCAGCAGTATCTTGCTGGAATCCATAGTTGCAGTGCTCAGGAGCATCGAGAATCTCTAGCAGCGCACATGGATGCGGAGGGTCCGGTCTTGCGCCCTTGATCCATGGAATCAATATGTTCGGCATCTCGCAGATGATGAGAAAAGCTTTTCCCTATACTCTAGCAAAAGCAGGCTGCCTTCTATCTGGGACTTCGTTTTACGCAGTAAGACTCCCGACTTTGCAGACAAGAGAAAAGTCTAACACACAGGGCTCTGAAGACCAGGTTTCCTGAGAGTCGATATCCTGGCAAATTCGACCTATGGGGTTCCTATTCGATCTTTCACACCCTAGTGATACGCGCCGCTATGGTCTAGTTGATAGGGTATCTGGATGCTTCCGACTATGCTCAGGCGAATCTTACTTGCTCGTCATATCGAGCAAGCTGAATACTACCTGGCAACCACCGGCTCCTCACCAAGTGTAGCGGCTGTTATTCCCCACCTATTCTGAGTACCATTCGGCTGCCATAGTTGATTAAACTTAAACGCGTAGGGTCATCAGAAAGCTAGCGTCGCAAATGAATTGAAAAGGGGAGCTCCAATTATTAAGTACGATGGAAAAAATGGATAATCAGAAGGCCAAAAAGACGAGCAGCTGGTCGAACATGGGTCGTCGAGGCTTCACAAATCCATCCAAGATCGAAAGCGAACATGTGCGGGTGAGGAAAACGGCCTTCGGCAATAGCAGAAGACCTGCTTTGTTACGTGAGCGAAGCCTGGATAAACTTCGGGTTTCGGAACCGGAAAAACTAGCGCGCTGACTCATTCAAGCGCAGGTGCTAAACCAATAATGTCCGACATAACCATCAACTTCTATGGCAACATCAACATTCAAGCGACAAGTCGCGACGAGTCCTGGATCACGACCCGACGCCGACCATGGCCAATAACATTGACTACAAACCCTCCAAGATCGTTGAGCACAATCAGATTCAGCTATCTCCATTCCTCAGCACTACTCCGCCGGAGAAATACAGTCCTCTTCTCCCCTCCCCCATCCACTACAGCAGAGCGCCCAGCGAAAGGTGTGGACGACAACAGCGACTGCCGACTCCCCAACACTCTCTTACGGCACGCACTTTGGTCGTCGACAAATGACGCTCCAGAATTCGCCCAGTTCAAACTCGATCAGGAACAATACCATAAACTTCGCACCAAGATTGAACAAACCTTCAAAAGATTCGACTACGAACCAAGGCACAGCTGCCTCACGGTTCGCATGCCCTCGCCGACACATGACCTCTTCGCCATGTACTTTAGGGACGCAGTCTGCGTACAGCTGAACAAGTCCGCCACAAGCGGAACTGACCAGACGAGAGAAGGTGCTATGAAGATCGAAAGCGCCATGGGATCGCGCGTCCCCCTGAAGGAGGTAGATGAAGAACAAAGGTGAGATCAAGCGCGAGCCAGACATCTTGTTCAAGTATCGTGGGACAGTATATCCCGGCGTGGTTGTTGAGGTGTCGTACTCGCAGGACGGCAAAGATCTCAGAAGACTTGCCCAAGACTATATTCTCTACTCAAACGCCGATATTAAGTTATTCATTGGCATCGATCTCAACTATCATCGCGAGCCATCTATAGTATCCCTATGGCGACTAGAAATAATTAACTCTAGAGATGGCAAAGAGCTAACAACGTCTCAGCACGTCCACGCCAAGGTATGCTATCTATACTCAATAAATTCCTCATTACAGACATTAAGTTTGCCAGCCATTTCTCTCATCCGATAGCAAGACTTTGAATCATGACGAGTCTCTCACAATAGATATTCGGGACTTTGCTACTAATGAATTGTCGAGTACTTAGCCCCGTGCCAGGATCGGCATTCAGTTCTCTCAATTGGCTCAACTCGTCAAAGACGCCCAGCAACGGCAGCGGGAGCAGGAATCCCTTGGCTCAGATGTAGGCATCAAATCGAGGCGGAGCACAAGAAAGCGCAAACTATCATCTAGCCCGGTACAACAGCTAAGACCGGAGGAAAAGGACAGGGTTACTGGGCAGGAGCATACTGTTACGCAGAAATAACACCAGGCAGATAACGGCTATGTAGTCGAGGACGAAACGGATAAGGACTACAAGCCGCGGGCAGTCAAGCGGAGAGGCTAGTTGACTGTCGCGACTTTGCCAACTGTGGAGCTGGCTTGACTTGTTGGTTTCCTAACAGCAATCCAGAATTGAACTCTACCTGCTCAAGTATTCTAGTCGGGAATAGGGCGCGTTCCGGGTTTTGGGCCAATTAGAGCTCGAAGACCTCTACCCCCTTTTTATGATCTGGAACGAGCCCCGTTCCTGAATTGGTCATGTTCCTGTCGCGATGGTCCGTGTCATCCTCGTAGGGATCAATGAGTAACTATTCGTCAGCGTGAGTTGCAGAGAACGTCTTGCCATACATGACGTTTTTTCCTGTAATAGCTCTTCTACACCGACATTCAAGATCCTATGCCACAGCTATGCGCGAAATTAAAAATACACGAGCATGTAGAAAAGAACCTTGTTGATTAGTTAATTAGGGGATATTACATCTTTCTTTATTAAAGGCGATCTGTATCGGCCAAAAAAGAAGATCGAATTGGGTAAGTCTCCAGCGGACCCTGTTCTATCGCCCGACTTTGAGATCGAGCCCAGCCTCTCCCTGCCCACCCAGGCCGGCTGCGATCGTAAGCCACGTTTTGCATTCCCCTTAAAGTCATGACACCTCCCAAGTAACCATGGTGTCTTGGCATGGGAACAAGTGTAGCTAGGACGTGGTTCTTGGCCATATTTGGTGGGGGACACGGAATGCAGGGCGGCCGTCGGCGGGTGTGGGTATGCGGGCTAACGTTGGTGCGTGTTCGCTGGCCAACAGTCTTTGGCGAACAGATGACGGCCACCTTCATCTTTTTGAGTGGTGTCACGGTAAGCGTACGGTACTAAGATAGTATCACTCGATAGAATAATATAGGTAATACCTAAAATGAAGTAGATACTACTAGTAGTTCGGGTGTCGCTGTTAACGACGCTCGAAATATCAGCTCGCCCGAAACCGTATCATTACCTCCGGCTTGCATGCCCTTGTGCCCGTGGAATAAGGCCTATTAAACTAGGATCAATTCTCAATAAGGGCTGTTGTCATAAGGCCCGTCTTCTGCGCCACTTACATCAGTTTTCAGTCTAAGACGGTCTAGTCCACTAAACGCCCAGTATCAGACTCCCGCGTCAATATCAGTAGTAGTGTGCATTCCAACGTAGGTACAGACTGAGCCGTGTTCTCAGTGCATGGAATCTATTACGTGAGTTAATCGTGCCTTATTATGACTTGATTGCATTGAAAAGTATAAAAGTACGCGTGAGGTGGGAGGTTATTAGAGGTAATTCTTCAACCCCAAGGACTCTCACGCGTCACCTTAACAAGTTGTACCAGGTAATTTACGCGGTCTATTAAAAGACTGTCCGAACTTCCCTCTTACAGGTCTCAGGTTTTATCAAAATGAAATACCTCGCTACTTTCGCTACCTTCACCGTGGTCGTTGCTGCCCTTGCTGCCCCCGCTGCCCCCGCCGAGCTTGACGCTCGTTCCGGCGGTGAAAGCAGTTCAAGCGGAAGCTTAACTACCTGTTTGACTAGTGACGGGAAAAAAGTCTGCTGCAATGGTAGTATCTTTTGCGTTGTCCAGATCCCAGGATCCTACTGCTCTAGTGACTCATATTGCTGCCAAACCGAGGTCCCTGTGGTAAGTTGACTTTCTAGGCTTCGATACAGCGTAGGCCGCTCCTAATACATCACCAGGGCGTTTTTCTTGACATCGGCACATTAGATTGCACCCCCCTCTAGAGATGAAAGACCTAGATATTAGCTATGTGTTGGAAAGTTGGAGCTTCTGTTGGAAATCCGAGGATCCCCCTTTCATTCAGGATCCAGATCATCAGTCTGAAAGTCCTAGATGGATTCATTCAGAGATATAAACCTGAGATGAACTCTTACATCAATAACAACAATCAAGTTCATTCAACATCTTCACCCAGCATACCTGCGCAATACTTACAACAAATTTACCTCGACGGAACCCTGGTCCGCAGGTCGACGTCCGACGCAGATGGCCCAGCTTCGCTTGGTTTTATCATGGTCGGGTAGGGTTGCTTCCGCCACTCCGATCGCTGCGTGGGCATACCCGTAGACATTCATCTTCTTGACGTTGTCTGCCGCAATGCCGGACGTGCCGGCGAGGGCCGGTACCAAGTCTGTCGTGGCAACCAGCGCCAGAGTGATGGTTGGAGCAATGGTGATGATGTAGTGCGGATATCTGCTACTGATTGTGTTGACACAGCCGACAGCACGTTCGGCTGCCCGATACCCTGACCAATCCGACAAATGCCTTGCGGTGAAGACGTTTGTTCCGCTGACGAAGTCGACAGCTGCATTGAATGTCATTGGGAAGGCAGCTGGATCTCGGTGGACTTGTCGGAATGCGTATTCAATCATCTGTATGTACACGCCGCCTGGAACGGCCCATTTCTTCTTGTCGTGTGCTTTCTGATCCAAGTCCTTGCGAAGCTTGGTTTTGTTGGTTTTGTCGGCCTTCGCGACCTCGCTAACGGTGACGGTGCTCAGTTGTTGTAAGTATTGCGCAGGTATGCTGGGTGAAGATGTTGAATGAACTTGATTGTTGTTATTGATGTAAGAGTTCATCTCAGGTTTATATCTCTGAATGAATCCATCTAGGACTTTGAACTCTAAATCTAGGACTTTCAGACTGATGATCTGGATCCTGAATGAAAGGGGGATCCTCGGATTTCCAACATCAGTGTGTCTGGCACCACGACCTTATCAAACCTCGCTTGCTGTCTGTCGATGTGTCCATCAACTGTCTTTCCCTTTGCTACATACCCGTCGGGAATGTACTCATCTTCGTCGGAAGATTCGTTGACCCTCTGTCGTTTGCTGTTTGTGTTCTTCGTTGGAGCTGTGCTTCGAGAGGCCGGATCCATCTTTCGCTTTCCTTGGGGTTTGGGCCTGACCGGTGGACTTGGGACCGGTTTCCTCGCCTGTGCCCTCGCGGGCACCGTCAAACTGGATGATGCGTTCTCGGGCGTGGTTAGATGAGAGGCCAAGTTGTCGTTGTTCTGGTGGGGAGAGGCCTTCTCTTGCTTGGGGGTGCCCTTCACCTTTGCCTGTGGCTGCGGATCCTCACTGTGCGCCATGTTCGTCCTTTTCAACCGTAAGAATTTGATACATTAGAGAGAATAGGTTCTATTACCTGCTAGGCGCTTTTTAAGACGGACTTATGTCGTTGCGCGGGTGCCACGAGAGGTTGAATTGAGGAATGGTGGAGTTGGTGATGCTTTCGTAGGTGTGAGGTGGACAGAGAATAAAGTGGAGAGTGAGAGAGGAACTTGGAACAATAAAACGAACGGGCATAGGCCTGGATTTAGGATACCAAATTTCTCGAAACAGTTCGCTTGTGCGGGCCTCACTTTTGCCCACGAACGGCTGACTTCGATGTTTACTCAAGGCGCTAGTCAACAAGCTCACCGAATGTCGGTTTGGTTTCCCCTGCTATCACTGCGTTTAGTCTTTCATACCCGGTATTTCTCGCCCTATGCACCGCTTATCGATTTATGATCCATTGGCCTTGTTCTAGTCCTCAGTCGATTCACCCCACTAGATAGAATTCCTGGTGTACAGTCACCTCGCAGCATCCCTCGCTTAATCGTGTTGTCAACTTCGCGCCTTCATTTGTATACCAGAACACACTTCAAGTTAGACTATTTAGTCCAGTAGGTAGTCTTCCAGAACAACCTTGCCGTCATGGATATCTTGTTCCAGATCCCCCGGATACTTCATTATGTTATGCACGTAGGCCTGCCCGACAATCTTCCATGTCGACTTGTAAAGCTTCTTCTTATCCTCCCGGTCATACCACCTCCGAAAGCCGCTGTAATCCCTCTCATGAAAAACAAGCGGAACTTGGCTGCCGAGAAGGATCACGACCTGGTCACCTACTTTAGTCGTCTCCGGGCCGAGACCAAAGTTCCCGCTGTCGAGCAAGAACATTCTGCGCTCTTCGCAGGCATCATCGCGGATGCGATCATATGCGTATTGCACCGGATCTTTCTTTGTCTCCATGTGGCGACTTGTCGAGTATCCCGTCGAGTCATCTTCATCGTCATCCTTCATCCAACCTATGCTCCACGGCTTCTCCGAATAGTCCTTGGTATTCCATACCCTCCAGTCGGTTGGCTCTACACCCCAGGCGCCGCCTGTGAGGGTGTGCGAAAATCTTGCTATCATGCCGGGGTCCTTCCATGGGCCTCCAACCATCGCCTCCCACTCTTTGAATAGTTTAACGTAGTTTGGCCGTCCCATAGCAACTGATAGTGAGAATACACTTGTGCCCGTCTTCACAACCTTACCCACTGTGAAGCCTTTAGCCGAAATGACAGACGGTGCCTCCAATTCCAGTTGAACGCGTGCAGGGAGATCGTCAGCTGCTGAATGTTTGGGTGCTTGCAGCGGATAATAGTCGGGGTTATCTAGTCCTCCTGTCCAGAATGGACGTCTCTCGTGCCGTACATCATTTGGCTCGTATATTGTACTTGACCAATCGTAGCACCAGCGGGCATTTTGGTGCCTAGATATCTCAGCAAGGACAAGCGGGAGAAGCGTCTTGTATCTCGACATGGTGGCTTTGGCAAATGTCATCCACAGGGTATCAGGGTCCATGGTATAATCGACTGGGAAATCGTCGTCTTCCAATGATTCTTTCGACTGTAGTAGACCGAGGAAGGCGTACAACTTGTCGTGTGAAACGGTGCACTGGCGGTAGCGAAGCTTGTACGCGAGGCCAAAGAGACCCCCTGGCGGATCTTTATAAGACGCTTCTCTCATCTGGAAAACCTGTCCCAAGTAGCTCGATAAGGCATAGTTGACACTGACTCGTTCTCGTGTCGTTTTATGGATGAGAAACTTGGCAAAGTCGAAGAACGGGATAGAATGAGGGCCACAACACAATAGGGCGGTCCTGGCGAGCACGACTTCTTGCACCGTCCAGGCACGAGACCAATACTGTCCTTGACGTAAGCATGCAAATCGTCACGTCAAAGACAACAGGCTTGCACTTACCGGTCTTGCTATGATTTCGTTGAGGCATTTAATCCACTTGCCTTCGTCGTCCCAGATTTTCCTCTTGGAATCTGGATCCTCGCAGGCCAAAAGCTTTTGAACCTGTTCAAAGGCTTGTTCGGTGTGACTCTTCGCCTGGCCGACCCAGACAAGGACCCTTTCGGCATTGCGGTAGATGTCCTGCATTCTCTGAACTTGATCACTCTTTTCCTCGGCGTCTAGCTGGTTGATGCAAATGGCGTCAATCTGAGCTCGGACGTTAGTAACGTGTTGGTTTGGTGATGGGAAAGGCGTACCCAAAGCACCCTGCTGCTATCTGGCAGACAGAGCCGCTCTAGCGCATCGTACAAGTCTTTTGTGATTTGAAATGGCTCTCCATTCAGAAGCATCGTCTTGGTGTGATCGTGCTTGCCCCAGCAGTAACTCAGGGCTTCGTAGCTGCATTGGTCCCAGGTGGTTTCAATCAATTGCCCCGCGACAGAGATGTGCCCGAAATTCTTGGATGGAGCAAGCCGAATGAGCCGCATGCTCTTGGGGTCATGGCTGAGGCCTGCATAAATACTCGCAGCCATGTCTGCAAATGATGATGAGTGCCAAGAAGAGGGTAGGTGGGGAAGAAAGCAAGGTTGAGAATTTATGAAAGGGAGAAAGAGGTAAGACGGTATTTAAGTTCATAGGGCTGAAAGCTGAGATATTAAAAGAAATGGGCTAGGACTGACTAATGGGTCATCTTACCGGAAGGGGAAGAAGCTAAGCAGCAACAAAAACAGCCAAACCGGCAAGCACAAAGCGTCGATGAAATTGATCGTGTTGGGTATCGAGGGAATGAGCGAAACAGACAAGAGAGTAGGATACACGGAGGAAATTGATAGACACAGAGTATGAAGTTGGATCAGGCCAGTCATCAAGGATCTCAATCCTTGCGGGATCAATAATGAGCCTAGCGGTCAGGTCGGCGACTGATAGGTGGGCGCCTGGGCGCGCCCACTGACTAATCACCATGCAACATCTTCTCCTATTGGTGCATGCGTGACGCGCTCTTCAGTGTACAAACCCTCCCTTCATGTCATGCTCGTGTTAAAAGGCAGAAAAAAAGAAAAGAAAAAAAAAAAACCATAACGTGCGTGATAAGTGAGTCAGACGCACATGCGAGTCGGACATAGAGTCCTCAGAAGTATCCCGCTCAGGTATCGACCAGATACTTCTACCGTGCTGCAGGACATGTGATAGCTAGGTGATGTAACGGGACGCCAAATCAAGCAAGTCGAGAGTTAGGGATCAAACTCGAAGACTGCGGGTTGTGGGTTGCACCGTTTGCCGTGATGGGAAGGAATGCCGCATTCATTCATGCACGTAAATCTTATTGACTCATTGACTATTTGGACATGCATGGTTGCTATAACTCCGAAATACACTGTCGTTGCCTTTTTTCTAGTTTGCCGGCCACTCTAGAGACAACTAACAACCTAGATCCAACCCCGAGAGGGCTAACAACTAGAGCCAACAGACCCAAGCATGAAAGGCCACTCTTCTTTCTCTACCTAGCATGAATTTTCTGGGACGTTCTATCGGCACAGCCTCGATGGATGAAAAGTAAATGTTAACCTTTGAAACAAGCTACGTCACGAAGCCTGTCTCCGCTTCGTATCGACTGTCAAGGGTAAGGATCACGACTATTGTGAATAACTTCACGGTTATAATGAACTCTAAATTGCAGGCAGCATCCTGCTGCCTTGGCGATCAGCAGATTGAACATTAGTATAAGAGACCGACTTTCGTCACTCCTTTAGATAGAAAATTAAGCGCTCATTTGATCCGATGGTCCACCCGTGCGTGCGATATAGGACACGCGAATCGGGCTCCCTCCAGGCTTGAGTCGTGGGAGGTCTTGGTGGAATTCGCGCGGGTAGTCAACAGAGGCATTTTATTTTGTCAAAATTCAACCACAACGATGCATGTAGCAAAACGTACATAGAACAATAGAGAAGAAAGCATGCAAATACTTATCGGCCGTAAAATCATTTTTTATTCATCCTTGGCCAAATAACACGTGCATCCAACTCGGTGTCAAGACGAAAGTATGGCCTGAGCTCAGAGAGGCTGCTTACAAAACATCGTTACAGCCCTGTCAATTATCGTTACATTCTAGTCGTTTTTCTGGGTGTAAGACTAATGAGAGGGCTTGGACCAGAGGACTCGGACCAATAACAGCAAGACTTGGACCGGACGGTACCCTGGTTGACTCCACAATGCCGTCCTAAAACAGCTAGATTTTGTTTTGGGCAATGGTTGTCTAAACATAACATGCTAGCAGAATAAATTCCATCGAGTACTGGTTCTGGCTAATAGCATATTATGGCGAACAATCTAGGCATTGCCACAATATGCAGCATGGCCAAGATGGAAAGTATCCTACTTATGAGGATCCATTTGAATAAGAGGAAATATTCACCCATGTCTTACGTGGCTGTGGGTTTGGTTTTGTGTGTTGGCATGTCGCGCTGGCCGCCTCTTACCTTACCCTAGAGTGCCTCGTCGCATCTCGGGGTTCCGAATGTAGTAAAGGTCTAATGTGGCGCAGATCAGCCGCCAAAGCTTAGTCATTACAGCTAAGTTGACCTGGTGACGTCAAAACAATTGAAGATAAACAAAACAACTCATCATCTACATCATCAACAATCAATGACGGGCACGACAAGATGCTACTTGCGGACGTTAGACACTGGTTGCAAACCATAGAAACAACTGAAAATAACGATAGCCAGACTTGTACTAAATCTTTTTCACCAACCGATCAACATCATCGCCATCGATACTTTCCTCCCTCACCTCCTGATTCTCGCACTCAAAACAAAAAACGACCGATGGAAGATGATACCGAACCCGCGCCTAAAAGACACAAGGGTCAAATCGATTTCGATAGAACACCCAGACCCCCTCGGGGTCGACAAGGGATAGGATTTCCACAACCAGCTTCCCCGATTTTTGCGTTACCAACGCAGTCAGAATCACGATCGGCGCATTCGCAAGCATCCGGTCGTTCATCACCTTCAAAACAGCTCGCATCTCTCGAGATCGATCCCAAGGGCTTTGATACGCGAAAGCTCACGGTGAGTGATGCGCGGTTGCCTGGTGGCCTCTGTCAAATACTGCTGGATCTCCACGATGTAAAAGATAGCGCCTTGGGTTTGATATCGAGCGACTGGCAGCACGACATCACGAACCGAGCCCAGAACGAGCCCCAGCTACGTACAATCCGACCGCACATGTTCGCTTCTCCAACGCATCGTGATAAATTCGGTCCAACACTGTCGCCCGCGGACGCCCTGAGCTTGATTGAAGAGGCTGCAGATTGTCAGGTTGAAAAGCAAAACGAGGCTGGATGGAACATGATGGTGCATTATCCTCTTTTGTCCAAGGCCATCTATGGGTCACAGCGATACCAAGACCACTTCATGGGAGTCGCACCCTGTACAACGGCAAAGATCATTCGAGAGTATCTACCCGCCACGACACAAGCGAAGATGGTTGACTTTTGCATCTATCTTGACCCAAAAAACGATACAGCGACGTTAGAAGCTGCTTCCAAAGCTCGGTCCATCCTCCCCTGCAATTATCTAAACCATACCGACTACCATCCATTGCGTAAACGGCCCATCGCCCTCAGTATCGAGACCAAAGCCTTAGGCAATACATCCGCAGGTTCGGCCGAATTACAGATCGGAACATGGCATGCTGCCCAGTGGCGTTTCCTCGAAGAGCTCGTAACGCGAAACGGTGGCTCTTTAGATGATCTGCCCTTCTTGCCTGCTATCGTCATTCAAGGACACGAGTGGAGTATTGCTGCGACAACCAGGGAAGGACAAAGAACGATCTTGTGGCTTCCTTTCAATTTTGGATCTACGGAAGATATAGTCGGTGTTTACAAGGCGTACTTGGGATTACAGCAGCTATGTCGCTGGGTGGACGGTGTGTTTTGGCCATGGTATAAAAAGAATGCGTTGGGTATGTCGGGAAGTTGAAGCCGAGCACTTTTCGCAAAACTTACCAATGAGGGTTGAGTATCATGAGGAGTTTGGGTGCTGCTGGTTATCATGTCACTTTAGATATATATTGCTTCTCAACATCGAGACTACTATTGTGCGCAGGATCGACTTGATCCTAAACTTAAGCATGCTAGATCAACAGCCATATCTGTGGAGAAATGATGTTACCCATCAGCGCATGCTTAGACGCGGTCGAAAAAGTTCATGGTTCGAGGTTGGCCGAGCTAAGGACTAGATATTTGAGAACTTCGATTCTTATCTCTATCGATGAGTAACTCGATTTTACATGGCACCTTGGCGGGCTGGCGGCAGGGTTGCGGGATAAAAAACTCGTATGTGGGAACATGACGATTATGAACGTGAACAATGATTGACAGCGCAAAGAGACCCAAAGAAATAGGAAAATACCAAAAGAAAGATTCAAATTGGGTTAACATATCAGATAGTCTCGATTTATTATCAACGTCTATCAGCTCATACATCCCATCATGAACTATCTCATACACTTACTACACTTACGTCTTCTTCACCGCTGGTCACATACGACTATTGGGACATAAGTCATGATTACTATCTCGCTGTGTAGTAAGGCATATGAATTTCCAAAGGACAAAACACGCAGGATCGAATTTTGTGTTGATCAGTCGACTTCATTTTTTACAAGGATGAGATTTCAAGCACATCAACACCTTCCTAATCAATTCACTAATCAGTGCTCTTAGTGAATCAAGAAGTTTAGGCTCTCGATGCACATTCACACCTGGCTCTCAATACGTGGGCACAGACTGGCGAAGGATTCGAAAGCATCTCAGGCTCCAACATCGCTGGGACATGGAACTCAAGGGCGGTCGTCGCTTAGCTGCTACAGCAGAGGAGGAAAGAAGCAATAGTCCGTGGAGGACTGGAGTCTACTATCAACGGTTGTTCTTAAGAGGCCCAGGGGGTGAGCTATTGGAAGTGGCAAGAGGGCTAGATCTGGATCAATCGAGGTCCCAAGATGGTGGCTCACAAGCCAGGCTCCAGCAGGCGATCGATGTATTCCAGAGCAAGGGCAATGATATTAGGAGTCGAGAGGCCGGGCGTATTGACGCAGAGAACGACTTTACTGCACCAATCCCGTGGCTTCGTCGGCTTGGCTCTGCTCTTCACTTGACAAATTTTAGCGGCAAAAAGGACTTTTTGAGGGACTTGATCGGCATGGAATACGAAATCGATCCGAATAACCCGAACGAGTCAGACGATGCTGAGCTACGATTCATACGTATTGCGTTTAATCGGCTAGTTAACCATGCTAAGGCTGTCATCACTCTAGAAATCGTCTCATGAAATGCTCTGTTTGAGGTCGACCACAAGGAACTAATGAAAGAGAGGACAAAGCCATTTCATTTCAGGTTTAAGCCCGAAACGCGGAGGTGATATGCGCTTGTGGTCAAGCAGTTGCTCGCATACATTGTCCGGTGTATGTCTTTCTAGGATAAGTCGGATCGGCCATTATTCAAGCTCAGCAGGAGGCAACAGGCCGCTTACGATGCCATGATGGACCACGCATATGATTTGACCGACGCTTGGAAAGGATATAGGGGAGACCCAGAAGCACCCGAGATTGCGGGGCTCTTTGATCTGCTAGAGACTGGTGTTCTTGAACTGTACGTATCCGTTTTCGATCATTTCACGAAAGACATGGAGTACGATAGCGTTCTTGTCAGCTTCTTGGCCGTTCTCAGTGTCCGAGCTGACGGTGCGTGGGAAGGCTACGCAGGTTTCAAACCGAAGCTTTCCCGTCTCCGCGTTATCGAATATGCCGTCGACCAAAGGACCAAGGCTGTCAAGCAGAAGATGCAACAAGGGCAGAGCCAAGAAGAAGCGGAGAACAGTCCGGGCCACTTTGCACCGATATCCGAGACGACTCCGCGGTCTACGGTCGCCGGGGGGCAGGGGGGGGGGGGAGGCTGGGAAACGACGCCGGCGCAATTCGTCATCCGGCTCGCAAATTTCGGCACGGCTGCACAAAACAATACAACAGCACATGGTTCAGTGAGCCGGGGCAAGAGTAGAGAGAAGCTTCTCTACAAGGGTACTCGTCTCAGCGTTCTCGACATATAGGCGATGGCGAGGTTAGGTGTCCAACAGTCGGAAACCGCGCTCTAGAAAGACAAGTTATTCTTCGACAAGTCTTCAGAGCAGTCTCCAGCCGAGCTCGAATCGCCCGAGATGCCGCGGGACGAGCTACCGGACAATCCTGCCGACGAAACGGTCGGGCACTCATTCGTCGATAAATTATTTCAACGTGATGGAGGTGCCTTCTATCTACCTGTATCCACTAAAGACAGCGTTATGCTACCGTGCCTGTGGCTTGCTATAATCATCCTGATCCTAGGCTTCATTCTATAGCTGCTACGTACCAGCCGCTTCCCGTCGTCCCGCCATCGGACGGCGGGCTAGAGGCGGCGCGACTCTCGAGCCGACGTTATGCTGGATAACTTGATCTATCGCCACTTCTCGCAGCAAATGTCTTTGAATAATGTTATTAGATCGAAAAAATTATACCCTTAGCTCAGCATATCTTGGGGGCTTCTTCAAGAGACACCTAGCGCCCTACCGTCTACTATAAGAAAATATAGATATACTCGAGATATGCATGTATGGGCCGTTCAACAATTAATTGCTTGCTGGGGGCACCGTGATACGTAGGGGTAGGGGGCTAGTTCGTTGGCAATACTTGCCGGGTCTTAGTCCGATAGGCCGCATAATGTAGGCTCACTGGCTTCATCTAGTACGTCCTGCAAGACATGGGATCACGGTATATAAAATCGTGGTCCCGCTACGCATCCACTGAATCATTGGCTCCTCTCTCATTCAACGATCTTTCTATAAGTACGAAACAAAAAAATGGGTGTAAGTTTCCTAAAAAGGTTCTTGTACTGTTCCTCATTGCATCCTCTCTTTCCCGATGATCCTGACGTGCTTTTCGTAATACTGGAGCATCTAAGTCGAGTCAGAACATACACTAACAAGCCGCGGATGTCAACATCAGAACTACCTTTTGTGGGCACTTCTGGTAAATGATCTTCGTTCCATGTTTGGTTTTCTGGCCGTTTTTCCAGATGAGATAAACCACAAGCTCTCCATTCTCGTCGCCCTCGCAAGCGTGTATCTTAACTTCATCCTCCCATAGGCCTAATGGAGGCTTCCATTTCTTCCCTCTCCTGGGTAAGGTCTTATCGATGGTACGCGCTTTGTTTCGTTGCCACCGCTTGGCTCCGTTGCTGAGCGTGTCATCTGTTGCCTGTTCACGCTTTTTGGTTTTGGCCGCTCTGGCTGTTTCATCGAAGATCCTGTGCCTCCCACCTATCATGTCGTAATACTCATCAAGAATCTCGTCGCCCGATATCCTTAGAGAGCGCGGATGAGAAATTTGAAGGATAAAACGGATGCCCTTATTACGTACTTAAGATTCTCTTCAGGTTCCCAGGTCAGGTCTTCCCGTCTTTCAAAATCCTGCCATTTGACCTGGAATATGAGATTCCCCTTGATAAATGTCAGTCGTAGTCATTGTTACAGTAAGTCTTATAGGTTATCGTTACTTTTTCGTCGATCATGTGGTTTTTGATGGCCTCTACGAGATATCTGGGATATGTGAGTACCGTGCCGGAGCCGCGGCTTCCAATTAGCTTACATGCCATCTCCCAATTCACCATCGGCAACTTGCCCATCACTCTCAACCCGAGGAGCCCTGATAGGAACGTTGACTTTGCTCCGATTGGAGATCGGCCTTCGTCTTCTCTGTGCGGAGATATGGAACTCGCTGCGACTCGATAAGATGTTGGCGTTAGGTGCTATAGAATGTTAGCTCTCGGCATTTCCATGGATCAGCGAGAAGTGTCGTCATGGTGGCGAGGTCAGACCGCGGACGCGACGCGCTTTCTTGTATCCGGGAAGGGGTCGATGAAGGTGTATACAAGGAGATATGAGCCTGACCTGATGGCATCTCGGAGGCTAATAGACTGTCGCGACCTTGGAATATTCCTAATCTTCGCTGTATCAAGCCAGTAGCCAGTTTAGTGGCATATCTTCCTTTTCCAAAGGCAAAAGGAGATCGACTACGGCCCAATCTCGGTAAAACGCCTGGTGTACCGATACGAGCCAATAGGTAGATTTTCCGATTCCGATTGTGATACCCGACCGCAACAAATATGCATCCCGCCATCTCACTGTCTATATGAACTATGAATAGTTAGGAGTATTATTGAACATTATCAATGGTATCAGTCTCAGTATCGGTATTTATTACTCCCGGAAGAACGGACCTCATAGGGCTAGTGACTACTCTGAAACCGTCTACGCCTCCCCGCTATTCGTCCGGACCACTCAGGAGAGCCCCACTCTTCTTGTTAACTCTTTTCTAGCCTCGCTCCTATTTGTCAAGGGTAAGGATCACGACTATTGTGAATAACTTCACGGTTATAATGAACTCTAAATTGCAGGCAACATCCTCCTGCCTAGAAGATCGGCAGAATGAACATTAGTACAAGAGACCGACTTTCGTCGCTCCTTTAGATAGAAAATCAAGCGCTCATTTGATCCTGACAATCCATTCGTACGTGCGATAGACTTTATCGTGTTTTGAGGGTGGAAAGAAGTCTGAAAGCCTCTTGTTGGAACATGTGATTTACGCGACCCTTAACAACTCTCATCTCAACGTCCACTGAAATCCGAACCCGATTTCCATGTCATATATATTACATCTGATGCATTATACCAGTATAGGCAATGATCGGACGATTACCTGCACAATACGTTCCGCTTCTCACAGCCTGCCACGCGCGCTACGGATGCCCAACAAGGATATGGCTGGTTAAAGCTAGAATAGAGTTTCGTCACCTACAGGTCGAAGGGCAGTCTGTAAAGGGGATGCGCTGGGTCATCCCGCGCAGTGATCCCCAAACCCAACGCCGGCACTCTCGGGGTTGGTTTGACCCGCGTAACGTGGTGGCATAACTGAATGAATGAATACTTCAATAAATACAAAATGGCACATTTTACCGCTTGAGGGGCGCGCCAAGTTCTTCGCTCATCGAATCTGTCTAGTAACATCCCTCGTTGAATTCCTCGCTTCTCTCTAGATCGTCAAGATCTTCCCTTTGTAGGGTTGAAGTGTACCTAAGGAGCCTTTACCGTCCTCCAGCACCAATTTCCTTATTCTTGTCCGGTCCCTGACAGCAATCGGACTCTACGTTTATGAGTTGACAACGTCTTCTCACCGGCACCAGACGCCACCAACGCGCCTTCCCAACGCGCCATTGTTCCTCCCAGTCGATACGGGGTTCCCAACCGTCCCCCGTAAAAAAAATGAAGGATGTCGGCCAAAGCTTTCAAGGGAAAATGATCAATCGGGCATCTTACAAGTGGCTGCAAGAACTGCAGCTACGCAAGCACATCCTTCGGTCATTTCAGTAGTGGTCGTGGCAATGCGCCAATGAGAAATGACCCCCGGCAGCATGATCCCCAATTCCGAGAATCCTGATTCGTCCAACACTGATGACGTGTTGGCTGGCCGAGGCATATACCGCACCTCATTCTATGATGTCTCTGATCCAAGCTCTTCTTATCAGGTTTCCTTGTCACATCCTTCGGTGAGTGAGGCACTCATTATCTTTTCAGCCTCCTTAGACTAACGCAAAGATTGATGGGCTATCGGACACTAGGACATCAATCACCGGTCTACTCTCTAAAGTAGTTAACGACGGCTTCATACCATGGCCCCGCCGCATGACGCAACATTCACAGAGCTGAAGTACTCTTTCAGCGAGCTATGTCTTGCAGACAAAATGTCGGCTGCTGAGCGAGTCAAAGACCTAGTGAGAAGCCTAGGATGGGATGTTGAACGTGTTGAAGGAAATAGACCTGCGATGGCCGCGACAGGCGAGTGGATGCGTATGCACTTACGACATGGCTTAGCTCATCTAGAAGGAGCATCCATAGGGCTAGGTCGTCTTGGTCTTAGGGCACAAAAGGATGAGTGCGAGAGGATAATTCAGGATTGCACAAATGGTTTGCGAGATCATAATGCTTTGACTCCAGAGGAGAATCAGCACTTAGGCTTTTAACACCACAACTAGAATTCCTCGTGTTGTATAGTTTAACTGGGTATTTATATGCCTCAATAATATTCAAATGCATTTTTCTGTCCCAGATATATGTTGCGGTTGTATCACAAGGTTAAACTCAATAACCTCGAAGGCTGTTAAAGTGAAAAGGTTGATTGTGTAAAGTCTAAGTTACATCTGAGAGGAGCACGGCTCCTTACAAAGTATTCACCAGCAGATCGGACCGTTACGGTCGCATATTACCACATGGGTGACAAAACCTGTTGAGATTCATCGTCTCATGGATCAATGGCTATTCCGATCCATTGGTGGCTGGGTTGTGGATGCCCTCCTGTTAAATAGCTTGCACTGTTTCAGCACTAGTCTTGCTCCTACAATGAACACAATATGCTCATTTCCAACACGCAGACCCGTCTGGTCGCTTGGGGAGTGTCTCTGGGCTGGAAGTTGGAGTGAGTTTATTATTGTGTTCAGCTTTCGGCGAGTCCCTTTGGAAACATGATGCTTCTCCCAGAGGTGGCGCCCGACGCGGTTATCGTCTACTGCAAGCGCGTAGCCACATAATGTACAGATGATGGCTTGTTCTGGTAGGTTGAAGTGGAGATGAAGCTTTTCCAACCTAGACACTTGGTCTGAGCTAAGTCGAGTCTCTCGGTACAATGATTCTATAGCTGCAACTGGTCGATTGATTTACTCAGGAAAGAAAGAAGCAGTGATGAAGATGAGTGAGAGAGATCGAGACGTTAAACCGAACCTGAGGAGAAGGAAGTTTAATGAAGTCAACATGGTTGGCACGGACCGACGCGACGCGAAACGGGGCCCGTTTCGCGTTCACTGTTGAGAGTCAAAAACAAGAACGGGCGCCGTTTCAATGTGGGACGAGCCCTATTGAAATAGAGAGATGTGATTGGATCAAAACTGGAAACGGGGCCCGTTTCTGTCTTTAATACTTGAGTAGACGAGCGCGAGCTGCTTGCTCAGCAGTTCCGTGTCCCACATCCCCTTCTCCGCCGACTTCCAGATCCACGGGTCGAGCGAGTCGGACGGCCCGCGGATGCCGGCGAGCCGGTGCAGCACCTTCTCGAACGGCAGCAGCCACGCGATATATGCCACCATCATCCGGCTCAGACGCTCGGGCAAGAAGCGAGCCACCTTACGGCCGCCCGTCCCGCCGCTCTGACCCCTGCTCTTGTCGCGGTCGGTGATGATGACCACCTGCCCGTCAAAGACGAAGATGTTCTTCGGTAGCTGCTCGGTGTCGCAGTGCTTCAGCGTGGCTATCTCGGGACCCCGTCCGGGCTGTCCTCCCCAGATGTGCGTTGCCGGATACATCTTTGTCCGAAATGACTTGAGCCAGCCGAGATACTCCACAACCGCCTCCCGGCGACACGTATATCGTTTACTGCCGTCGCCTGCGTTTGTCGTCCTCCACAGCCTCTCGCCCACGATGCCTGCCAGCTTCTCGGCGCCGGGATGGAGCCACACATTCTTCCGGTTCGTTGCGAACGACTGCCCCGGCCCCTCGTACACCAAACTGTCGGCGATATCCCGCAGCCGCACCGTCTGAT
This sequence comes from Fusarium sp. JS1030, assembly GCA_000966855.1. NCBI lineage: Eukaryota > Fungi > Ascomycota > Sordariomycetes > Hypocreales > Nectriaceae > Fusarium > Fusarium sp. JS1030. The sequence goes on along the minus strand of JWIW01000107.1, from coordinate 714,369 downwards.
CTAGCTCGCCCTTCCACCGGCCACCCATGAGCTTATCGAGCCAGTCTTCGGCCTCCTGCAGCACCGCCTGAGCCGTCGACTGGAAGCCGGCCACGGTGATGCTCTCGCCCAGATAATTAACCGTCTTGCCGTCGCTGTCCCACCACAGCCGTGCCTGCCCCTCCTCGTGATTGCGGTACCCTCGGCCGTATGTCATCCACCGGATGATCGTGCCGAACGGCGAGTATGAGCCGCTTGTGAGCCATTCGTGATGACCCTTGTGGAAGCGTTCGGTCGCGGCAAAGCTTGTCTCGCACGCCGAATCCTCCGAGTCGTATGGGTCATCCTCGAAGAAGTGCTCCAGCATCAGCACCCGGCCGCACCACAAGAAGCCGGCCAGAAAGCGGGTGTGCGAGTGCGCCGGGACCCAGTTGCCGTCCTCCTTGATGCCCAGCACGGCCGTGAAGTGCAGCAGCGGGTTACGGTATTGCTTCCGCCCCAGCTTCTGCTTGATGCTGCTGATGCAGAAGCGACAGACGGCTTGGTCAAGCACATCGAGATCGCTCCCGATATCGGTATCGTTGTTCATGTCGGTGCCCGAATCCGCCTCTGCCTCTGCCTCCTGGCCAGCGTTGCTCTTTTGCTGCTGCCGCTGCCGCCGCCGCCTTGTCTGACCCTGATCCCCTTCTCCCCTCCTCTTGTTGTCATCGGCTACGATGTCGAGCTGCCTTACAACGTCGGCGAGATGCCCCCACTGCTCGTCCGTGAACCGAATGCCTTGCTCCTCCCGGGCTTTATCCCGTCCGAGCGCCCAGGCGCGGGCGCAGTAGCATAGATACCGCTCCCAGTCTGCGCTGTATCGTTTCATCGTCCCCGCCTCCTGCTTAGGCCCGAACGGCGTCGTAGCCGGCTTCGTTGCGTCGATGCTCCCGAGCCACCTCAGCGTCTCATCCGGCACCCTGTCGAGACGCTCTAACCCTCGTGCCAGCTCGCGGCGGAAGCTTTCGGCCAATGCTCTCGGCCTCGCGTTGGCGTCTCGGGCCTCCTGCTTCCACAGCTTCAGCTCGCTCGCCTTGGGTATCGGCGCCAGACCGGCTCGGTGAAGCGCAAGCTTATCCTTGCCCTGCAGATGCGCCGCCCACTTCATAAACTGCACCCACCGGGACTCCTGATCAACGCCACCCGGCGCCTCAACCTTCCTCCTCCGTTCGGCAGCGGCCTTTTCAAGCTCCTTCTCACAGCTTCTGACAAGCTTTAATAGCCCAGAATCGATACTGGTACCAGCACCAGCACCGCCCGAGCCCTCTCTTGAGCCACTCCTGCTGCTCCCACGGCTGCCGCAGCGGGTTCGCGCCGGCTCGACAATCCAGTATCTTATGTGAGGGGCTCTACATAGCGTTTGAAGCATGACCGGCTCCCAGTTACGCCACCGCGCATCCCTTTTACCCTCATTACCCTCATCCTCATCATCGCCTTCCTCGTGATGTTTGAAGAGCATCTGATGCCTATCCCGGTTAGATCGATCGCGGGTTAGGTGACGGCAGCTCTTGCAGCTGAAACCTGCGTATGTCTCCAGCCCTGGGATCGGCGGTCCCCCATCGGCCGGCAGCTCTATGTCCTTGTCGGTTGGATCTCGAAGCGCCGGTGGCTGCGAGCCTGATGACGGGGAGAAAGAGGCGGCAAATGCGATGACCTCCTGCAGTTGCCTCCCGGCTGTCTTGTGACGGTGGCGGTAGTGATTCTCGACCTGATCTATACGGGGCTTGATGGCCACCGGGCAGAGGAGGACGCCGAGTTTGTCGCAAAACTAGATCGTCTGCCCTGACTCCAACCCTCCTGTCGACTGCTCTGCTGGAGCTATAGTGTAGAGTGATCCGTTGTAGAGTATACCTAATACTGAGATGTAGCTTGCCCTACTGGATGTGGCGAGATGTACTGCCTGTGATTCTACAGGACTATAAAACAATAAAGTCACATTCAGCAATATAGTAGCCTTCAAGAGTAAATGTACATATTATAGTTCGTATTGATCCACCATCTACTATTCCACGATCCAATACCGAACGCTACCACTCCTCACTAATCTTTGAAGGATTACATGTTTCCATCCTTTTTCGCCAGTCTTCCCATGCTTCGCTTTGCATTGATTATAATGTCTCCTAACGTTTGACTTATCGATAGACAAAAACTCGCAGTGATCACAGCTAAATCCACCTAGTTTTGGGAGTTGTGGGATGGCCTTACTACCATTCGCAGGAAGCGGTACTTTGGTTGGATCTTTGAATTCTTGCTTACTGCAAAACGATAGCACCGCCCTGAGCTTATCTCCCGTGAACTTGTGCATACTTCGAAAGTGGGCTTCGATACCTCTGCCAGGTCTGACAGCATATCTACAGAGAAGGCAAATTAAAATCCGAGGCTCATCAAGCACATGAAGAACTCCATTCGTGGAAACAGAATCTCCGTTTCCGTCATGCACTGCTTGGAGCGGGACTTCACTGCATATTGGAGGTAAAGCTTGGTCTTGCCTGTCTTGCCAACCTTCCGCTGATAGAGACTGCAAATTTTGCTCACTTGAGATCAGCGATGGTTCGCTACCTTTTTGTCTTTTTGTCGAATGAGCTTTATCCATCGAAAGTATGTGGTCCCCGTTGACCTCTGCAATAGTTCGCTTCTCATTAGTCGAAGACGACTTTGGCGCGGTTGATTCTTCGGGTGCTGAAGGTAATTTTTTGCTTGACTGGCACAGAAATTCATGCCAACGCACCGAAGCCCACTCATAGCATCGTAAAAGTGATGGCTGAAGTCTGGATGGGTACGCTCCATCAAGTCCATATGTGATCCCGCGCTGGAGAGGCCGGTGCCCGCTCTGCCAAGCGAATACGGCGTTGATGTCGGCATCGTTACTGCAATCGTCGTGCCTATTGAATGGGGTGTACACTTCGCGGACGTGTTTCTCAGTAATTGCTATAGCCAGCTGGCGATAGGTCCGTACATTAATCTTTTGTCGCCACAGTTCCAAAGTGGCTTTCGTAACAATGTCTGTCAGGTGAGACGTGGGCCAGGGACTCCCGTTGTTTTGGAACAGTAAGCGTGTCTGTGAGCGCTGCTGAGCTCTCCTATCAGCGCCGAGCTGCTCGCGGCGTAGTAGATCGGCCACAGGTCGAACATAGACAAGATACTTGAACAGAACGTGACCCAGTCTGACTGGAAGGAATCGGACCACATAGAACTCGCGGTTCGTGAGTCGCTTTGCTTTGTGGTGGCGGATGATGTATGCCATATAGCCGTTCCAAACATATACTCCACAACTTGTATTCGGACCATTCTCATACTCAAGGCTTAGAAGCTCCCTGATTCGTGGTGTCTGACCACAGGCAGTGTAAAGACCACCGGCAAGCTGCTCCTCCATTTTGCTGACCTGTTTTAAATATGCTGCCACAGCATGCCATCTCCATATGCCGTCTTTAGCTAGTCCGTTTCTGCCCGCGGTATAGGCATGAACTAATAGTTCCAAATATGATGACTCAAGACCATTCTCGGGACAGTTGACAAAGCTGTGTCCACTTCTTGTACTTGAGATATCGTCTTTGACTCTCGACAAGTCAATATTTGGCTGGATCCCGAACATCAACTGATCGCATAGTGCTTCTGCCTGTGTGATAAAATAGTCCGGGAGTTTACGGAAATCGTTCATTGTTACTTGAACAGTCCCATGAGATATTGTCTCACCATCATTGCTCCAGTAAAAAAGCATGGCTGGTGGTTCAGTGCGTGCAACGTTGCGTCCGAAATCTCGAAGACTGATCAGCTCCGCCAACGGGTACTGCGAGCCTAGAACCATATACTTGGTTCGGATTTCGTCGAAATACTCGAATTGTCCAGCTTCCGGCCGCTGTGGAATACCGAGAAATCTATATCCGCACAAAGGCAGTGCTTGCTCCAGGAATAATATGCGCTGTATATAGATCATCGCTGACAGTTTTGAGCAATACTGACGAGCGAGTTGGAATCTCTGAACATCCGCAGAGAACCCAAGGATACCGCTGAAATATATAAGCAGTGTGGAGCTTGGCTGCCCGCCGAGAAAACTTTCGGTGCTGAGTGTGATACAAAGTTGGAACAAGAGTTGAAGGAAGTGATCGATTTCATAAGCAGCAGAGTCCCTTGATACGCCTGAGAACAGATCTTGATGAGTTCTAGCTGTGTATCCACCAGATTCATCATCGTAATATCCCGAATCATCGTAGTCGCTCTGGTCGTCCTCATCATCCTCGTCGTCCTCGAGTTCCCAAGCTTCAACGTTCTCATCATCTGTCTCGCCATCCTCGACGCGAGGAACGTCATTGGATTGACCGCCCGTAGGATCAGAGTGTCTTCTTACCACGGGACTTCCCTGTCTTTCCATGATCGGCCAAGTTCCCTTCGAAACGTCGAGATGGTTCCAGATGTTGTGCTCCCATATCTGATCTAGCTGTGTGGAGATCTCCGGCTTTATCTTCACATTCATCATTTCCCGTCGAGAGCCATCCGGCATTCGGTATACTCGCAGGACAAAAGCTAAGAATTGCTTCTGAGTCCTCCGGTATTTAATCTCGCTATTCTTCTCTGCCACCAAGCTAAAAGCGATCTCCCGACGGCTCTGGAGTCTGGAGCTGAGCAGCCAGCAACGAAGATTGTGACTAGTACAGCGAACCGTATCCTCACAACGGTCTATTACAGAGTCCAGTGCTCTCATGATGCATGAGATCTTCTGTTCGTCCTCTCTTGGGCTTATAAGGTTCGGCGCGCCTTCCGAACTGCCCTGACCCAAGATGTAGTCTGCGTTGAGAGAGTGGCGATCGGGTAGTCTGATTAACGCTCGCAGGACGTCCCGTCGGGACCCTCGGTAAATAGAAGGCCATTGTGTTCTGTCCAGCCATAAGCTTGTAGCGGCAAAAGTGTCAGTTCCTGTGTCATTGGTAGTTGATCGTGGTTGACCCAAAACTTCTCGATATCTGGCCTCTCGGTCTATGACTTGTTGTAGATGGGCTGATGCCTTGGATGTAAGAACATGGGGCGTTCCTTGCGGCTTCTTGGTGCTCGGCTTTACTTTCGATCTGCTCGCCCGCCCTTTTGCCTTTGTGTTGACCTGGAACCATTTGCTGCCTTCTCCAGAAGGAAAAAATCGCTGACAAGCAATATGTTCCTCCCACGGTAGCTCATCAGCGGATGTGTGGCAATTCGGTGCTGGTCTTCCCCTGCCTCTTGGGTTGATCCATTGATGCTTTTCAGCGCAATGCTTTTGTATCTTTTGGATGCGACGGACAATATGGCCGCAAGCACGACATTTCAAACCGTCTGGTTCCGGTGGCGCAAGATATAGAATGGGTTGATATAAATCCGTTGGGTATTGTAAATAACGACGTATTTCGTCCCGACTGCGGAAAACATCGGGCATCTGTTTTATCTTCTCTACCAGATCCTGTCGATGCTGTGGCTGTATATCGCGATGTCGTGTCCTCAAATGCGTGGCAACCTCATCGGCTACAGAGGCGAATCCACAAACCCGGCACACGAGAAGGCGGTATGTAGAAAGAATAACGTAGGGATGAATGGCACTGCATGATTCAGATTGCAAGTTCGAGGCCATCGTAACGTTCGTCGAAATGGTTGGGTTCTTGTTCGTGAGATGTGAATGACAATTGTGTTTTGATCAACGACGAGACCATCTAGTAGTATGATTTATCACCTGTAGCACTTTACACTTTACGCGAAAGGACGCGTCGCGCTCCGGCTAAACACCCGTTCCGATCAGCACTAATGTCAAATCAACTCTGCACCCCGGCAATAATCAACCCTGCTAGGGTTAAAGTGGGTCAATAAAATCAACTCTGCCAGAGTTGATTTGGGACTGTAGTACTAGG